>CM053580.1:40086785-40106220 GCA_028627135.1 Pseudochirops cupreus | reverse complement strand
GAAAAATGCTCTAAATCACTATTCATTCGAGAAATGCAAATCAAAACAACTTTGAGGTACCACATCTCACCAGTCAGATTGGCTAAGATGACAAAACAGGAAAATGACAAATACTGGAGAATGTGTGGAAAAATTGGAACATTAATACATTGTTGGTGGACCTGTGAACTGATACAACCATTCTGGAGAGCAATCTGGAACTATGCCCAAAGGGCTAGAAATAATTGCATACCCTTTGACCCAGTACCACTTCTGGGGTTGTATCCCAAAGAGATCATAGAAGTGGGAAAAGGACCCATATGTACAAAAATATTTATTGCAGCTCTCTTTGTGGTGGCAAAAAAATGGAAATTTAGGGGATGCCCATCAATTGGGGAATGGCTAAACAAGTGGTGGTATATGAATGTAATGGAATACTATTGTGCTATAAGAAATGGGGAGAAGATGGACTTTGTATGTTCCTGGAGAGGCTTATACAAATTGATGTTAAGTGAGAAGAGCAGAACCAGGAATAATTTGTACACAATCACAAACACATCATATGTGTGATGACCAGCCTTGATAAACTGGACTCTTCTCAGCAACGCACAGCTATAAGACAACTCTACAAGTCTCAGGACGGAAGGAGATGTCTACATTCAGAGAAAGATCTAGAAAGATCAGAGTTTAAATGGAGACTGAAGCAATCTACATGCTATCGTTCTTTTTCATGTTTGGTTTTGCTTTTTTTTCCCAGTGATCACTCATTGGTTACAACCCTTCTATATAACCAGACTATTGGACAACGTGAAAGTATTTGCAGATCCTGTACATGATTGCATGCTGCCATGGGTGGGGCCAGGGGGGGTGGGAAGGAGGGGAGAAAATCTGAAACTCAAGGGATTGTGGAACCGAATCTTGTAAACTAAAAGTAAATAAACAAGTCAATGAGAAAAAAAAAAAAGAATAACACCAGAAAAAAACATAAAAATTTAAAAAATCTTTAAAAAGAAAGGAAAAAAAAAAGAAATGCTAGCTATTATCATCACCACTGAAAGTCAGTCAGCCAACAAGCACTTAATACGTACCTACTATGAACTCATCAAAGGAGTGTGGCTCTGGGCTCTGAAAGGTCTGCCAACAGAGCACAAACCTGGACAGGTCCCATCAGAATTACAGAATCACAGGATTTTAGAGCTAAGAGGAACTCAGCAGCCATGTAGCCCAAGACATAACAGAAAAATGATCCTAACTACAAGATGGAAGAGAAATAGCCATTTGGCCTCTTGCAGAGACTCCAACAAAAGAGATCCATCTGCGTCAGCTGCTACTCTTTCTGATGGCTCTAATTTTGAGGCAGATTTTCCTGGACATTAATTCTAAATTTGCTTCTGCATCTTTAAACCATCACTCTTAGCTTCTCCCTCTGGGGCCAACCAAAACATGTCTAATCCCTTTCTACTAGCCAGTCATCTAACCAAATAGAAAACACTTTCAGTATAGATCCATTAGTAATGGGCTATATCTTTGTCATCCAAGAGACAGCCTAGAAAAACTCAAAGAGTCTCCTTTAATGAAAAGTTAGACACAGAGGAATGGACTTTTCAGCCTCAGCAATAAACACAGTGAGTCCACCAAAGGCAGCTGGATGGAGCATCGGACCTAGAGTCAAGAAGACTTGAGTCTTCAGACACTTACTAGCTATGTGACTCTGGGCAAGTCACTCAACCTTTGTCTGCTTCAATTTCTTCAACTGTAAAATAACATCAGCCTCCTGAGAGTGTTGCAAGGATCAAATGAGACGGTATTTGTAAAATTCTTAGCACAACTCCTGGCACACAGGAGGTGCTGAATGAATTCTCATTTCCTTCCTTCTTTCATTCCTGAGGCTTAAAGTTGTTTAGAAATTTATCTAAGGAGGCAGGCCTCATACTAATGAAATCACAAATCCTTGAAATAAGTACTGAATGAGAAACCAGAAATATTTTCTAAACTAGACTAATTCATTTTCATCTGGTTCTAGTCCCTGGATTGGGCATTAAAATGGGAGTAAAAAAACAAAAATAAACAAGAAAAAGACAGTTTGATGAGGTTTCCTTGTGGTTAGCATGAATTTTGTATTTTAAATGTAATTCAACAGGCATTTAAGTGTGGTGCTCAACAGCAGCATCTCAGCCCCGATAGCTTATCAAAAGCACTCAGCAAACGCTGAAAATACAGCCATAAAAACTTATTCCGGGCTGAAACTAGAAATACGAAGTTAGAAGTGATGAAGTCATTATCATCGTCTAGATTAAAAACACTTAGTCTCAATAACAACTCATACTCAGCACAGAGTAACAGCTTCAGTCTAGCAGAGTAAATATTTTATGTGCCAAAATATGTTGAATACACAAGCTGTACCAAATTATGTGTTTAATTAGATGCATTTCATCAGATGCCTTTAGACTTGGGGGAAGTGCTCAATGTGGCCTTTTTCCATCTATTCTTTAGAAAGTGATCAGATTATTCACTGAAAACACTGCATTTAGAAAACAAGATGTCGATTCTGTCTTCAAAATCCACCAGTTCAAATCTCAATGTTTCTCCCGTAATATTACTTTTCAACACAATGCATACAAAGAAGATCTCACTCAGCTTAAATTGGAAGGAAACGGAGTATAGTTGCAGGTGTCACAATCTGAAAAGCACATGTCCTTGGCTATGAGTCTCAGCACATTTTTCCAAAGATTTGGAAGTCTTAAAAGACTTTCCAAAGTCTTTCAGTGAATAAAGTGAAATGGGACCTGTAGGAAAACTAATTTTAACCCTTCATCCTGGAGAAGAAAGGATGAGATGCTCTTTTTTCCTCTCCATCAGTTGGTGAGTTGGGGACTGTTGTACACACTGTCCTGAGTGGCAGTTTTGTGCATTGGCTTTGTCTTGCTCCTGTCTTTGTCACAAGGGAGAATTTGATATTGTGGAGAGGGCACATAACAGAAAATAAGTGTGGCATAAAGGATAAAATCTGATAAGACTTTTAGAAAATGAACAAACTGGTCTCCTCACTATCTTCCACCCCCAGATAGCCCATCCACATACATGAACTCTATACCTCTGTTCATATAACTTCTCAGATAGAAATGCCCAAATGCCAACTCTGCCACCCAAATCCTACCTTTTCTTCAAGGCCTAGTTCAAATCCCACTTTTTTCAAAAGAATCTTCCCCAAGGCTACACTGTATTTCCCATTCACAGAATGTTGCTACCCACCTTCTACCCCTTATTTAATGAGACAGTGAGGTGGTGCAGTTGGTAAAGCGGGCGACCTGAGTTCAAATCCAGCCTCAGACACTAACTAGAAGTGTGAACCCAGGCAAGTCATTTGACCCCTATCTGCCTCAGTTTCTTTCTCTGTAAAAAAAGGGACAATTACATGACTTACCTCCTAGGCCTGTTGTGAGAAATGAATGTGACGATATTGGTAAAGTGCTTTGCAGACTTCAAAGCACCACGGAGATGTGAGTTGTTACTAATAATAATAATAATAGTAATACACACATAATGCGTTGTGTTCTTTCTTCACTGTTTGACTATAGTCTTGTCCTCTCCCCTTAAGGTCCCCCAAAAGTTCCTAGAGGGTAGAGCCTATGTCTTAGACTTTGTAACCCCAACCCACCTGTAGCCCTGCTCCTTCACACCCAGCACAAAACGGGTATTCTGTTGTAGATGTTCATAGGAAGCCAACGGATGACTCCAGTCAGGGTCTGGAATTCTGCCTGCCAGGGCATCTCCAGCCCAGTGGCATTGCCAGAATCTGGTCCTCAGCTTTACAGGCTTTGATATTCATTTTATCTGTTCACTCAAGCTCTAAAACATTACCAGCTCCCTAAAGGAAATGCTAACCAAACTCAGAGGAGACTCATGTGAATTAAAATACTGATTAATAAAATTTATAGCAAAGGAAGAGTTTTCCAGTGCCTAGAATACACGTTCGCCATGCAATACAACTCCTTTGTATCATTAAGGTATGGCAGCATCAAAGAGAAGCAATCAACAGCAAATCCTACAGAGAAGTCAAGGAAATTGAGGGTAGAGAAAAGAAGCATGGGAAGGGAACAAGCATTTCTTTAGAACCTACTATGTGCCAGACACTGCGCTAAACATTTTTTTACATATCTCATTTAATCCTCACAACAACCCTGGGGATTGGACGCTACTCTTGCGCCCATTTTACAGTGAAGGAAACTGAGGCAGCAGAGGTTAAGTGACTTGCCCAGAGTTACACAGCTAGGAAGTGTCTGAGGCTGAATTTGAACTCAAATCTTCCTGACTCCAGGTTCAGTATTCTATCCACTATACCATCTAACCAATAAAAAAAAAATTTAAAGAAATCACTGATCACTTTGGAGAGAGCAATTTCAGTTGTAAAGAGTTAGCAGAGGGTTTGGAAAAGAATAAAAAAGAGAGGTGAATCAGTGCCTGAGTGGTTGGCTTTCTCCAGGAGACTGGACATGAGGGGAAGGAGAGATATCGGCTGATAGCCAGTGAGTATGGTAGGATCAAATGAGGGTTCTTGGAGGATGGGGGATACATGGATGGCTATATTGCAACCAGCAGAGAAGGAATCGATAGACAAGGAGAGACTGAAGATTAGAGAGAAAGAGTGGGAATGATATTTTGGGGCAATCTGATAGAGAAGAAGGGAGGAAATGGGATTAAGGGCACATGTGGAGGTGGAGAAGGGCCACGTCTTCATCCAAGACTAGAGGGAAGGAGAAGATATTTCCTCACAAGATTGTTATATAATTAACTGGGCCTCATAGACCATCTTAGTCTGGCCCTTTCATTTTAAAGATAAGGCAACCAAGATTTAGAAAGACTGAATGACTGATTGAAAATCACCCAGCTTGTTACTGGCAGAAGACCAGCTCACATCTGTCTCTTGATTCTCAACCCAATGTTCTTGCTGTGCTATTGTCCAAATAGACCAGCTTCTTTGTCAAGAGGCATCAGGCTGTTTACGAGTAAATCCCAAGAATCTCCTCCAGTATATATTTTGTATTTCTGATTTTTGTTTAATTATGAGTCCATTAGAATTTTAATAAATTAGCACCATCTTAGATGAGCCTTTCCTCATAACCCTACTCTTTATTCATTTAGAGCAATGGCACATTAGAAGTCCTCTAGTCCTTTACAAATGAGGAAAATTAGACCCAAAGAGATAAAGTGGCTTATCCACTGTCACACAAGTAGTAGATAGAAGAGCCAGGATTCAAACCTCTACCCCATTTTGCCATGCTCTGCTCATCACTATTTAGAGATGTCCTTGAATTCTGGAGGTCTATGCCAGTGGCAGTCCAGGTCTGGAAAATCCCACCAAACTGTAAAAACATCAAACTCAGGATGTGTAGTGTATTGCCATCCAAGGACTAATCTAGCAAAGTTCAGAAAGTCTCATCACCTTATAATAACCAATTCAGGGGCCACACCAATTTCTGAAACTATGACATGGAGGAAGTGCCCATTTCAATGTCATGGATGTTCTGAAGTGTTGATTTCAGATTTCCTCTCCAACACACTCAACAAGTGACTTTGCTTGAAGACCTTTAATGAGAAGGAACTTGTTAATTCTTAAAGCATCCCAAACATTTTTGAATAGTTCTGATTATTATGAAATATGGATTTACCACTACAAATTTATGAAGCAGCTAGGCGGCACAGTGCATAGACGTTTGGACCAGGGGTCAGTAACAACTGAGTTCAAATCCAACCTCAGACATTTACCAGCTATGTGACTCTGAGCAAGTCACTTAACTTCTGAATATTCTAGTTTCTTCATCTGTAAAATGGGAATAATACTAGTAACTAGTACCTACTTCCCAGGGTTGTTGCAAGGCATTTCATGAACCTTAAAGCACTATATAGATGCTAGTTATTATTGCAACTCCCATTTAGTGCTTCTAATTCTTCCTCTGGGATCAAAAATAACAAATCTAATCCCTCTTCTACCATCACAGCCTTTCAAAGATTTGAAGACATCTGTCGTGTCCCTCCTGCGTATTCTCATCTCCAGGCTACATATTCTCATTTCCTTCAGCTGACACTCGAACTTTCCTGATCTCCTCCATTCTGTCTCAGAATCCCTATCTTCTTTCAAAGATGTGCTCAAATGCCACCTCCTATGGGAAGCTAGTATAGTCTAGACTGCAGAGATTTTAGAAAACCCAAACGTCAAAAACACTTGGACTAAAGCATAGCCATGTATACAATATCCAAATTTTCTAAGGTTCCTGAAAGTTTTTTACCTTGGTGGGAGACTTCAACCAAGTGACCACCTAATGAAATGGAGGAGTGTGCTGGATGGACTACAACAATCTTTGTACTCCTCCTGAGCCAGCAGGGAATAGCAGGTGGGTTGCTGCCCCCTGAAACCAAAAGCAGGAAAAACAAGCAGAATCAAAATTTCATGGCAAAACACAGACGGAGGCAGAGAGAGCAAGAGCCAAGGGTGTAGATAGGCATGGGCATGAACTGGGGACAGCCAGAAAGTCAGAGAGCAGATGAGACAGAGCCACTGGCTATCATGATGGAAATAGCTGAAGGCCAATCTACAACATTTTTCCTCTTTCCCAGAGCCAAGCACTGGGAAAATTTCCACCCAGAGTTTAAGTCCCAAGCCTTACTTTCAACCCTTCACACTAGCCAGAAGAGGAAAGAAAATGGAAGGAAAGGGGCAATCCTAGCTGTAAGTCCTATTCATTGGCTTCCTCAATTAGAACGTAAGCTCATTGAAGTCAAGACTATCTTGCTTTCTTTCATGTTCGCCCTCAGAACTTAGCACAGTATCAGGCACATAGTAAAGATTTAGAAATGCTTTATGTATTCATTCTTTCATTTATAGCTTGAGCATTTATCTGAGACTGTATACAAATTACTTGACTGCTAATAATGATTTTGTCTAAGCCTATAATTTCATGGTGTGATATAAAGATGGGCAACCATGATAGAATAGATTTCTCTGGGAAGTGGGGGATAAAGAGGAGGGACGAACCAATAAGAATGTGTTGACATTTTGGGTAATCTTTCATATGTCTCAATGCACACTCATTAGACCACTTCTGAATCTAGATAATTAAGGAGATAAGCCTACAACCTAAATGGGGGAAGTATGATTTTAATGCAGTACATTTGTTACTGGCATAATGCAGTGTACTTGTTATGGGCACTTCACCTTCCATGGCAATACACACCTCTCTGAATACTCCTACATCCCATTTTGTGTGTATGTATATGTGTATTACATGTGGTTATGTATTTATTTATACACATGCATATGCATGTATATGCATATTCATAAAATATGTATCCCTATACATGAATACATTTATGTATATTTTACACATATACAACACATTTCTATGTTGTTTTTCCCACACCCACAGTCCTTCACTTTGGCAAAGAAGCAAGGGGAAGTATCATCTCAGATCTTTGCTTTTAGACCAAGCTTGATTGTTATAATTTAACAGCACTGAGTTTTGATTGTTTCATCATTGCTGTTGTTTTCCATTTACATTGAAGTCACAGCATATATAGTTTTCCTAATTATGCTTAGTTCCCTTTGTATGAGTTCATATAAGACTTTTCATGGTTCCATTAATCATTTTCACCATTTTTCATGGCACAGTAATAGGCCATTACATCCATGTACTATAATTTGTTTAGCCATTCCACAAAAAAAAAGGGATTTTAATAGAGAGAAGGAAAGAAAGAAGGAAGGAAGGAAGGAAGGAAGGAAGGAAGGAAAGAAAAAAAGAAAGAAGGAATGAGGGGAAAAAGAAGGAAGGAAGGAAGAAATTCAGCACAACCAGCATCAACAATATATGAGAGCATACCACCCCCGTAGTTCCCCACCTCTACAATAAAGAGAAATGTGCATTTTCTCAAATCTCACTAGAGCTGAACTCGGCCATTATGAGCCATTGTGATCTAATTTTGTCATTTGATGACTTATTTGTTAGTTGATAAACAGTATAGTTCACAAAAGGTATTTTAAATTTAGGTTCTTTATGCAAAAAAAATGTTAATCCCTCTTCCTCTTTTTGAATTGCTAAGTATCTAGAAATCCAGTAAAATCTTTTCTCTGATTCTCCCTCTCTCCCTCTCTCCCTCTCCCCTCCTCTCCCTCACAATCCTTGGGCTGCTTGGGTGTTTCTGCTCATAGATGATGCTGATAGGAACCGACGGGATGGGACATCTGTGGCAGGTCTAAGTCTCACAGTAATATAGAAAATATGGATGCTACCATCGTTTCACAGACCTTAATTCTCCATTGGTATTTGTTACCAGCTTATAACACACTCTTTCTGCCAGTCTCCTGAAGCAAATACTGATTTAATTGTTTTCTTACTCATTGCCTGCCAACCCTTCATTGGACAGCATGCCACCACTGAAGTAGCCTTGTTGTCAAGAGCTGGTGCTTCTGATGCAGACCAGAGATGAACAGAAACTTTGAAATGTAAGCACAGAAGTCAAGAGAGACCTAGAAAGGTGAATACATAGTGGCAATTAGAATAAGCATCGTCATGATGCAGCGCTTCCATTCTAGTAGGGGGAAAGAGTTGTGTCCCTTCTGAATTCCACTACATCCAAGGGCCACAGGGGGAAATCAGTTGAATCCAACACAGGACTGGGTATAGTTTTGTTGGGTTTAAGAGAGAAAAGAAAAGGGAAATAAAATAGTGAAGAGATGAAGGAGGAGAAGGAGCTTTACTATTTCATATGATTTTAGAATGAGAAAAAAGTATAACACAAAGGGTTGGCAGAGCAGGCAACTTGTGAACTTTGCTCATACCTGAATTAGACAAGGGTTGTTTGAAAACAGAGGAACACATTTTTTACAACAAATGTGATTTCACTGGTCTAAGGAATGCCCAGTAAGAAAATATCCTCTACCAATGCAGACTGGCATCTGCTCTAGCTTTGGAATGGAATTTCTTCATCTTTAGATTTGTCTCCATCATCACATTAGTTTTTGATATTTTATGATAAATATTCCCTTTGTCTCTTCATTTTAATCTCTGAAGGCTAAATATCCCCCACATGGGAGAATAGAAGAGGTTTGAAAAGTGAGAAACTGGGAGACTTTGAACCCCGGAGCCTTTGGCAGGTCTATTGAGAGATGCCTACTATTCTACAACCAAATGTCATAGCTAGTAAGAATCAAAATCCAACATTGGACAATGAAATTTGTCCCAAAACACATATTGTTATTTGTCTAAGAAAAAAAAAGCATTCAAACCAGAAAACAGTCGCCAGTATTCTTAGAAAACAGTGATTGGGATTGTTTTTCCCCAGACAAGTTCTCAACAGCAACACGTGTGTGGAGGTCAGATTTAATCCAGCAACCTAATTTAGAATTACTCATATATTAATTGTGAAGAAACACTTTCCTACTTCCAGCATGACTTGATTCTTGATCAATTGTATTTCTGTGGTCTGAAATCCAGCCTAGATAAGCTTGGAAAAGCTCATCCCCAGAAGGCTGGCTACTAGCTGATGGACTTTTCAATCACAGCAACTCAGAAAGACCATCCATTAAGGTATTGAGGACCCATGAAGTGAGAACCTATAATGAGGAATTCACTAATCCTTGAGATTTTTAAATGCTATATTAGAAAATGAAGACTATTTTTATTCCACTAAATAAAAATAAAATGCAATAAGGAACAACAGAAATATAGATTAGATCTGTGATTTCATTGGCATAGGGAACTCTCAGGAGAGGAAATCCTAACATCAATGCAGATTGGCACCTTCTCTACTTACATACTTCAAGAGCTGCCTAGAGCACAGAGAAAATCACTCATGTGCCCAGAGTCACATAGCCAGTATGTGTCAGAGGCAAAGCATGAATCCAAATCTTCCTGTTTGCCTCTCCTTCCTTAGCTGTAGAATGAGAATAATAGCATCTACCTCCTAGGGTTGTTGTGAAGATCGACTAAGGTAACATTTGTAAAGCATTTAGCATAGTAGCTGGCACATAGTAGGTGCTATACATGTTATCATCATCATCATCATCATCATCACCATCATCACCATCATCACCATCATCACCATTATCACCATTATCACCATCATCATTCTTGGTTTCCAGGCTAGCTCTCTTTTCATTAGGTAATAATATAAACTGTTACTTGACCCCAAAATATTCAGTTTAGTGGAATAAGGAACTCAGTATAATAAAACATAAACCTACATGTTGAGAGGGCAAGAGAAATTAGACAATACCTTCGCACACGAACTATCAACATTTCAAAGTAACAAATAATTTATTCCATCAGTCATTCAATATACATCTAATAAACACCTACCCTATGCAAAATACTTTGCTATGTACTTAAGGAAAAAAAGATATTAAGACCAAGTCTTTGCACTGCCCTCAAGGTTCTTATAATCTAGTTTCCAAGGTCTGTTACCCCCATTTTTTTCAGATGCACCATTATTTCTAAGAAATAAATATTTTTGCAATGCTAAAAATAATTGTCACTCACTTGCCCGTTTCTTCCAAAATACTCATTGAAAAATGATGAGTCTGCATCTTTGCTCAGAAGTATGGCTGACCTGAGTGCACAGTGACAAGAGAAAATAGCCCAGGAGCTCCTGCCATCTAGTGGCAAGAACTCATGCTATTCAAGACCAGGAATTGTTAAGTACCAGGCAGGATGGACTTAAATACTGTATCAGTACATAGGAAAGCATTCTTGGCTCTTTTGCATGGTAGAGCTAGAAGAGCCCTCTAAAGGACTCCAAAGTACTATCTGGTCAATAAAGATTTCCAATCCTACAACAGTCATGAGGTGCCATTTTGGTATAGTAGAAAGGACTCCCTATAATCAGAAGAGTTGAGTTCAAATGCTAGCTCTACTACTTGGAACCTGTATGACATTGGACAAATCACTTAACCTCTGTTTCCTTACCTATAAAACAAGAAAGTTAAACATGGTGATTTTTTTAAATTCCTTTGAAATTCTTTATCAACAAACTAGAGGAAAACAGAATATTTTTCTCAATTAAATATCTATGATCAATTAACAAGCATTTATTAAGTGTTTACTATGTTACAGGTACCATGCTAAACACTGGAGATAAAAATCAAAATAAAAAAGAATCCCTACCCTTAAGGGATACAACATGTACATTTATAGGCATATAAAACATACGTACAAAGTAGATACAGGGTAATCTGAGAAAAGAAGGTACTTCCAGTCAGGTGACCAGCAAAGATCTGCAAAAAGAAGTGTTTTAACTGAGTCTTGAAAAAGACCAGGACTTTAACAGTGAAAGGAGAGGGGGAAGAACATTCCATGTATGGGGGACAGTCAATAGAAAAGTGTGGAGACAGGAAATGGAGCACCATATATGAGGAACAGCAAGTTGTCCAGAATGACTGGACTGTAGAGTATGTGGAAAGAAATAACGTTTGAGAAGACTGGGAAAATATAAAGGGGCCAGATTGGTAAGAGATTTAAATTCCTAACAGAGAAGTTCATATTTGATCTTAGAGGCAATGCTAGTAATAGCTAGAATTTATTTAAAATTAGCAAAGTGCTCTACATGTATTATTTCATGATCCTCACAATGACACTGTGAGGTGGTGTTATCACTCGAACTTTACAAATGAGAAATCTAAGCCTAAAAATTTAAGCAATTTGCCTAGAATCACAAAGCCAGTAAATGTCCATGAAAGCATTTAAACACTAAGTCTTCGTGTCTCCAAGTCCAGCACTGTATCCATCATGCCAAGCTGTTACTGGAGTTTAATGAGCCGAGTACAGGGAGTGACATGGCCCGATCTATGCTTTAGGAAAATTATTTTGGAAGTTGTGAGAAAGATGGTTTGAAGTCAATGTTTGGCATCTAACTGATATAACAATTAGTTTAAGATAGATATAATATCTGAGAGTTAGATTGAATTTTTCTGGTTTTTTACCCAGAGTTTTAACATCATATAAACATAGTTTTCCCACCATCATAGACCAAATCTTACTTGTGTATATACATCTAGTAATGGTGATGGTGATGGTATAGTTCTGGCAGTGACTGGAGGTAGAGAGTGTTTGGCTAAGGAAGAGTAGTCCCTCCCTCTCCACTGGCACCCTTTGTTCACACTTCTACCTCTAGACCATGTCACCATTCCCTCAACTTTGTCCCTTAAGATGGGCTTCATTTTATAAATGTATTCAAAGGGGAAGGGGAAAAACTGCTTGAGGGACCATCTCATGTATCCACTGCCATCTCCACCAGGCTGTGCCAGGGTTAAGACTCACACATTCTCTGATTTCAAGAAGCTATATAAAATTTTTGTTTGACTCGAGCCCCCAGCTGATAGTCTCAACAATTGGAAGAAAATTTCTCTACATGAGTACCTAGTCAATAATAGCCTTTTCCTTGGTTTCTTTTGATCCAATGAAATAACACAGACAGTAATATATCAGTTAACTAATATTAATAATAATAATAATTAACTAATTAGTTAACAGTAAAATATTACTTAACCACAATTTTTTTTATTGCTAGAAGCCTTTAGAGACCAAATAGGCAGAAATGCAGAAATAGACTTTAAAGAGACAGAGATGAGCTTTAGAATGGATACATTCTTTTCCAGAGAGAGAAGAGAAAGAGAATAAAATCATTGTCTTTAAGTGGACCCTCTTGCAAATTCAGGAACCAGGATTTTCCTAGATTTTCCTCTTGGTCCTGGTGGTACTAGTTCCATCACTCCCAATTCAATGCTCCCAATTCAATGGCAACTACTCTCTTTGGTTTCCATTGGCCTTAGTCTCTTTCTTCCCCAATCAGTCTCCAGTGATATTGTCTGGTGCAGGTCCCATTTATGTCTCTGCCTTTGCTACCAATGACAGCAGCCCAAGTACAGCAGCATCAGCAGTAGGGATGGCACAAGACAGCCTACCATTTTGCCTCATCATTGTCCATCTTCTAAAACTTTTTAACAACATCAACTCTAGAAAGGCATCTTCTGTAGTTGCCCCTTTCATTAGGAGTGAAAGAGGCTGAGCTTTAGGTCACAGTCTTGGGCTTTCCAAGGCTCAAGTGATAAACGCTGGTGAAGTCCCAGTTGAGTACTTATGAGGTTTATGTTGGGTTGTGTGTGTGTGTGTGTGTGTGTGTGTGTGTGTGTGTGTGTGTGTGTGTGATGAGAGACAATCTCACATAATGGATAAAAATCTGGCCTCAAAACAAGAAAAACTTAGGTTCAAGCCTCACCTATGACAGATACTAGCTACGGGGTCCTAAGCAAGTTCTCAACTTCTCAACATTCTAAGTAACTCTCCAAGACTCTAAATTGCAGAGAAAGTACCAACCTGCATTGGCAGGGGGGGTTTCTTCACCTGGAAGTTCCCTACATCAGTGAAATCACAGGCCCAGTCCCTATCCTAATTTCCTATTTGTTCATTATTCCCATCCATCAATTCAACAGGAAGAATGGAATCAAGGTCAATGGCTTGTTCCTGAAAGTTGATTATTCAGTCAGCCAGACACCAAGCATTTATTAAGTACCTACTCTGTACCAGGTGCTGTACTAAATGTGGGTGATACAAAGGCAAAAACAGACAAAAACAGTCCATGTTCTCCAGGCGCTCCCAGTCTAACAGATGAAACAACATGGAAACAATTATATACAAATAAGACATATTTCGGCTAAATCGGTCAGCATACGACCAAATTTTAAAAGTTAAGTTTACTATATGCTAATCATTGGGCATACAAAGAGAAAATTGAGAAACTTCACATCCTAATTTGGGGAGACAACACATAGGGGACGGTCCAACTGCAGGTCAGATGGAAATGCCCAGAGCAACAGCAGTCAGAGCAAGGAGTGTGCCCATCCTCCTCTTGGCCCAGTGAGTTGGGAGAAATAAAAGTGACCCCCAGTGGGAAACATTGCAAGGTATAGAGTATCAGATTTTGGAAAAGTTTTGATATTGATAGGAAAGCTCAATGATGTAGGATACAGTACAATAAATTTTATTGATAAACTGAGTTGCAGTGAACCTAGGAAGGTTGTGATGCTATATAAACAGAATGGAAGAGACACTCTAAGAGAAGGCAGACAGGTGTGTCATGCTCTTCAGGGTTTCCTTTGAAGAACAGAGATCTCAGGTTTGGAGGGCTGGGGAGATGGCTGACCTGCTTTCCCCCCAGGAGTTGACCCTTTCAGAACAGTTTTAGAGCTTAGCAGAGAACTGTTAGAGATCCCTCACTGAGCATGAATTGCTAGTTCAGGTGGCTAGATGGATGTCAGTGGTTGACACAAGTTAAGGAAGCTTTGTGCCTAGTGGCCCCTGGCATGGAAATACAAGGCTCAAAGGACAGAGAAGACTGTAATAACTCCAGGGGGAGAAGGGACATGACCTGGACTTAGCATCCTACACCCAAAAAATATGAAGTGATGGTTATAGATGAGGACATTGAGATCATGGGACTTGACATGAGACATTTCCAAATCTGCTTCTGATAAGTAGCAAACTCCCTGTTCCATGCATTTTCACCAGTTGTCCCCCATAGTGGGGCTCTCTCCTTCTGCATCTCTGCCTCCTAACTTCCTTCAAGTCCCAGCTAAAATCCCACCTTCTAGAAGGCTTTTGAAATCCCCTTTAATGCTCGTCCCTTCCCTAGGTTAATCACTACCAATTTATCCTGTTTATATCTTTTCTATTCATGGGTGTCTCCTCCATTAGACTGTGAGCTCCTTGAGAACAGGTGTAGTGGCAAACTAACTATCAGAGACAGGATGGCTGCTAGCATACGTTCTTAGATCTGATTTACCAGGAAAGATAGCTGTTTAAGGGATCAACAATCTTACTTTAATTAAACATACATATAATTCACTTAGTTCAGGGGAAAAGTCAGCACCCTGAACTTCAGAGAAAATACAAACAGAAATTGCAAGTGGAGAAAAATAGCACAGACCAACAGAGAGGGCTTCTAACCATCTGAGAAATTAGTACAGATCAACAGACAGATCCAACTATCTGATCAAGGCAATACATACCTAGTTACCAGAGAGAGAAGCACCAAAATCTGGGTTTTCAGAGCCAGGGGGCAACTTAATGGCTGCCCCAGTCTCATCTGGCCAAATCACAGGAACATTCTTCTGATTAGTGAGCCCCAAAGCAAAATGCTAACCTCAGAGTATATATAGACTTCTCAGAGCCAGAGGGCCTCACAATCCTCCTGACTCAGTGCCTAATTGAAAATTAGCAAAAGGTGTGAAAGCCTTCCCTAAGCAAGCCTTCCCTAAGCAAGCCTTCCCTAAGCAAGCTTCCCTTAATGGGCTCCAGTTGAAGCCTATTAATGGATGGGGAAGATCTTCAACTCCCATTCCTTTTACAACAGGGCTTAGGGTTTGGGGAGCTTTTTGCCTTTCTTTATGTCTCCAGCATTTAGCATAATGCCAGCACATAGTACACCCTTAATAAATGCTTAATGACTTATATGAACTTGAGGAAACAGCTTATACTTCCAGCGCCTCAGTTTCTTCCTCTGTAAAATGGGGGAGCTGGACCAGATGGCCTCTGGGATCCTTTCCAGCTCTAGATCAATGACCCCTTGATCCCAAGGCCAACCAGTCAACGGATAACATAACAGAATATAATTTAATAAAAATCAAGATGTGATCATTCACCCTTTTTTGTTCAATATAGTTTAATTATCTTATTTTTTATCCTATTTAATTTTTATCCTATTTAATTATCCTATTTCTGACTAGGACCATGGACTAGACTAGACCTTGAATATCTTCTCTCTCTGCAACATTTTTGAGTCTAGGAACAAACATCACACTTAATTCTTCTTTAATGCTTGCTATCTTTGTTCTTTAAGTCAGAAAAATATTGAAAGTTTTGAAAGTGGTGATAATTACTTCATCACAAGGAAATAGGAAAATAATTGTTTATCTTAGTCCACAAATGACTGTGGTTATGATCTGAACATTAAATATTCTTTTACCTTCGAGCTTTGGGATAGCAATAGATATGGTGTTCTGTTCCTTAAATCCCCAAGAAAGCCAGCCTATAAAGAGGCTGTGCTGATCAGCCAATTTTTAGTTGGGAGTGCTTTATTAAGATTTTGTAGGGGAAGGGGAGGAGGAACCCATCATTGGGGATGGGGGAAGGAAGGCATAGTACTGTAGATAGAAGAAATTTGTTTTTCTAATAATCAGAGGTGAATTTCTTTCCAAGCTAAAACATCTACCAAAACAAGAAAACATAGACATACACATGCATGCATGCACGCACCCATATTTGTCCTATGTATTTCTTTTGAGGTTGTTTTAGAAATGACATGTAACTGCAGTAAAATGTTGCAGAGAGTATTTTCAGTGGGAGTGAGCTGATTATATAGCACTTTACAAAAAGAGGAAGAGGAAAAACCAGTAGTGTCATCGAATGAATACTGGGTCTTACTTTCTCTAGATGGTGTCTTCCTCCATTAGAATACGATCACTCTCAGAGCAGGGACTGCCTTTCCTTCTGTTGGTTTCCCCAGAGCTTAGTACGATGTTTGCATATAATAGTTTGTTGTTTTTCTGTCATTTCAGTCATGCCTGACACTTCATGACCCCATTTGGGATTTTCTTGGCAAAGATACTGGAATGGCTTGCCATTTCCTTCTTTAGCTCATTTTACAGATGAGGAAACTGAGGCAAATAGGGTGAAGTGACTTGCCCAGGGTCACATGGTGAGCAAGCTTCTGAGGCCAAATTTGAACTCAGAAAGATGAGTCTTACTGACTTCAGACCTAGAAATCTATCCATTATACCACCTTTTGTTTAGTTGTTTTCAATCATGTCTAATTTTTTGTGGCCCCTTTTGAAGTCTTCTTAGCACCTGGAGTGGTTTGCCATTTTCTTCCCCATCTCATTTTACAGATGAAGAAACTGAGGCAAAGATGGCTAAGTGACTTACCCAGGTCACAGAGCCAGTAAGTGTCTGAGGTCACATTTGAACTCAGGTCTTCCTGACTCCAGGCTCAGCACTCTATCCAGTGCAGTGCCTCCTAGCTGCCCCTAGCATATAGTAAGCACTTGATAAATGCATTATTTATTTATTCCTGGACCATTAGAATGCAAGTTCCTGCAGGGCAAGGGCACTTTCATCTTTTTTTGTGTGTCCTCAGCACCTTTGCCCAATGCCTGGCACATAAAAAAAGCTTGTTGATTAATTGATTCTAGATTAAAATAAAACATAAAGGAAACACCAAAAATTCCTCTTTTGTACTGTTCTCCCCAGGAACTCAATGAAGATTTTGACTTTTCTCTTATTAATATTTCTTCAAAGACTTTCACAATTTTATATCTTCACTTAATGGTTAACAAAATCAAGTCTAGTAAAAGATTTCCCCATAGATTGTGTGATCTCAGCCATAAACTTGTACTTCTTGGGTCTGCTTCTCAAACAAAAAAAAAGATGATTGACTAAAAATAATCAGTTTTTTTCTTATGACTTCTCTTGCATAGAATATCTTCATTCTTCTTAAGAGAAGAGGGATTTGTTTTGGTGGAATGAATTTGCAATCTTGTGTGACATCTATGGAGTTCCCTGCCAGATACTTACATATATTGTGAAAAGATCATGTGAGAAGTCTCCAAGGACCAGCACTGGGACTTTTTTCAAGAAGTAAAGACTAATGGAACCAAAAGTTGTCATTAACCACCTCATACTTCAGATATTCATGGGAACCCAAAACTTCTTACGGAATCATACATAGCCTTTTTTCCCATTTGCAGTCAGGTCTGTACTATTTTATTTCTATTTTCACATAGCAATTTGAGAATTGCTTTTTTTCCACATTCTTCTTCTTTATAAGGAAGTAGTTTAGGGGGGCTAAGAGCTAATCCACTGGTTTCCTATTTGTCTTACCAAGTATCTAGTTGACATCTGACCCAACTTGGACTTTGTCCATTTTTATGCGTACTCCTTGACTAACCCAGTCAACCAAATTTCACATCTGTGGGTGCAGGATGGGAAAAGGAAATAAAATTAAAGAAGAGAATAGAGATGACTGGGAGAGGAGAAGGAGGGGAACAAGAAAGAGGAAAAAAAAGAGGAGAGAAGAAAACAAAAGGGAGAGCAAAAGAGAGACAAAGGAGGTCCAGTCAGCCAACTTAATAGGACCCAGGCCAACCTTACCATTGGATGGTACCATTAGATGCCTTGAGTACAGGACCATAAATTTAGAACTGGGAAGAGGTCTTGTGGGTCTTTCCTCACTCCTCCATTTTATAATGAGGACCCAAAGCCAACAAGTTAGGCATTTGGGCCAAAGTCACACAGGCAGTAAGTAGCAGGTCATTCCTCTATGACTCCAAGTCAGGAAAGAAGTAACTCTAATCAATAAAAGGAGAAGAAGCCCACAGCCAAAAAAAAAAAAGGCTGATTTCTACCACAGCACTGAGCAATAGCTGCATGTAGCCCTTGTCCTTTGCTATCTACTCTTTCATTCCTATCATTTAATTCTCCCTTTTATATAAAAAACCTATTAACCACTAATCCTTACTGGATGGTCAATGTTAGCCAATTGAATTGAGGCGAGGGAAGGTATAAGCCTGGGTAGAAATAAGAAATACATCCTACTTGAGGATGAGGCAAAGACAGCAACTTCACTGGAGATCACAGACATATTGAAGACAATTTGTGATAGTATTCCCAAACCAGGTCAGGTTGACACACAGAAGAGATTTTAAGCAGAGAGAAATTAATATCCTAACATAAATCCCAAGATCCTTTTTAGGAGTTATCTTCCCCCATTAGAATGTAAGCTCTTTGAGGGCCAGTATTGTCTTGCTGGCTTACATTTGAATCATCAGCACTTAGCAAGGTGTCCAGCACGTTGTAAGCATTTCATAAATGTCTATTTCTCTATTTTAAAAGAACTTAGATGTTGTAGAATACAGTTGTGAGGCTAGCAGAATCCAGAGTCAGGGGCTCTTACCAGCATACTTGCTATTACCTCTGGTGATAAGTTCCCTGTTCCCGATCTCTGCTATCAGAAGTAGGTAGTACATGAGATGACAGTCTCCACCAACAGCCTCCAACTTAACTATGGGTGAGGATTTACCTGAGAAGACACCTCACACAATTTAGCTTGACTTACAATAATCCTTCAGGTAACAGCTGTTGTTCAGTCATCTCAGACATGCCCGACTCTTTGTGATCCCTTTTAAAGTTTTCTTGGCAAAGAAATGGTTTGCCATTTCCTTCCAGTAATGATACTGGGATTTGAAGATCTTCCATGCCCCTTGAACCTGCTGACGTAGCAGGAAGGGGTGGAGCAAGAGAACACCGGAACCAAGCTAGTCTCCCTGCGGTGCTGACTGGAAGCAGCGGCAGAGGCAGTGGCTGCGGTTGCGAACTCCTTTTGCTTTGAGCAGGGCAGAATCTCTGCTAAGGAC
>CM053580.1:40035664-40086285 GCA_028627135.1 Pseudochirops cupreus | reverse complement strand
CTACTTTAACTACATGTGCCAACTTCGTAACTACTGTGCTGGCTTTGACTTTCTGGTTTGAGGACTCAGTTTTCTGGTATTTAAATGAATGCACTATCTATATTTCTTATGTAGAGAGCCTGTTACATTTCGTGATTAATAGCCATATCAGCATATTTATAGTTACTGTAGGCATTGTGAATACTGCATTGCTCATACACTTCCCCAGATCATTTTACAGATGGGGAAACTGAGAGAAACAGGGTCAAGTGACTTGCCCAGGTTCACACAATTAGTAATTGTATGAAGTCAGATTTGAACTCAGGAAGATGAGTCTTTCTGACTGTATCTCCACCTTCCACACTCTCTCTCTACTATACCACCTAGATGCCCTAGGTTAAGAGTAAGATTTTTTTTTAATTATGTCTATTTTCACACAAAAGAGAAGCTTTATTTCAGGTATTTAGCTGGCCAAGTATGAATACCTACTCTGTTGTTATGATTAGTCTTCAGATAAGCCCAGAGAAATGTAGTACTTCCAATCTTTGGGGATATTATTTACAAAACAAACAGTGTTTACCATTGTCCAGTGAGGACAGGAAAGAAGCAAAGTTGGAGATGAAATATCTATGCAGAATTTATTTAACCTTCTTCTCTCCACAGAATCTGTTATAAGCATAGGGACTAAAGGGAGAGGTAAAGAAAGGAGAGTAAATAGGCATCATCAAGAATAGAGAAAGTAGTAGTGAGACATGGAGACAGGGAGAGAACTCAGCTGTACTTATACCCAGGGATACAGATCAATCCAAAATTGAAGATTTTGGAAGCAGGAATAGGTTGATTTATACACTTGGGCATCAATCATTCATCAGGTATTTCCTAAGCAATAAGAACTTGTTTGAGGTTTTCACATGGCTATGAGACACAGAACACACACAAATCTCTGAAGAATTGAAAATGGCTATCACACACAAAGGCATGAGCTTTAATAAACAAAATTAAAGATGCCACCAGAAAATGATAGGGGGGGAAAAAAAGAAGAGCTGGTCATCCAAGCCAGGTAAGGGGAGGCAAATGGGCAGCCCAAGGTCTACACTGACATCCTCAAGAAGCCAGAAGAAATGAGGAAAGTGGCTGCCACACTGGGTGGGCCCCCTGTGCTGAATTTATGGGAGAACATAGATGAGAGTCAAACGAAGTGTTGATGGGTTGTGATCTGCATCATTGGAGAACAACGTTCCAACCAGTGAGATCAAATTGAGTAAATATTGATTGCTGTTGATATTCCTTCTCCAGAATTAGTCTCCTCCTCTGGGAAGAATGAAACTTTCTTTCTCAAAATTGTACTTGCTTGGACCAATTCCCAGAAATCCAAGGCAGCAAGGAGTTCGGGTAAGGGTGAGGGTGGGGTGAGGGAAGGGGAAGAACTCCGCCAGAGAGAGCAGAATGTCTGGCCATCTTACTCTACTCTTTTCTTAGTCCACAAAAAATTCCCACCATTCCAGGTCTTTCTTGATGCCTCGTGAAGTTTAATCAACCACCCTGCATCTCTCCCATTCGAATCTGTGACTTCCTGAAAATGACTAGTCTTGAATCCCACTTTTCCTCCTTGTTTCTAGCCTTCTCCCTCCTCAATACAGCAATAATTTCTGGTCCAAAGAAAATATATTTTTTAAAAGTATTAGAAGGCACTGAGAGTTTCAGAAGGTTTTCCAGAAGTTGTTAAAACTCATTTCAGGAAACACTAGCTCCAAATTCATTTGAATTTTACTTTCAGTCAAAAAAGTGGTACCTTTAGAGCACCAGCCTGGAGTCAGGAGGACCTGAGTTCAAATCCAGCCTCAGACACATAACACAAAAAAACTAGCCATGTGACCTTGGGCAAGTCACTTAACCCCAATTGCCCTACGCTCAAAAAAAAAAGCAAAAAAAAAAAGTGGTCCCTTTTCTCCTCACTGTCTGTGAACCCACATTAGTTTAATTCTCCCTTTTGGAATAGGTCAGAAATAATTTTATATCAAAAATGACTTCCTCTTAGTGTAAGAGGATGTCTAAAACAGTGTATCTTTCTAGCAGACTTTCTCTAGGATTATTCATTTAATAGTTTATAATTCTCACTAAACCAATCCTTAGAAAATTTCAGTTTTTGAAATTTGGACCCTGATAGTATCTGTGTATGGGGCCATTTCCAGTTGTCCTGATCTGTATCTGACCACTGGACCCAGATGGCTCTGGAGGAGAATGTGAGGCTGGTGACTTTGCACAGCCCTCCCTCACTCAAATCCAATTCAGTTTCAAGTCATGGCATCATCTTCCTGATGTCACAGTCCTCTTTAAGAAGGAAGGACAAACCACAAACACACATCTCACCCACTCCCATGTACCAACTCATGTTTGCCATCTTCTTGAACCCTATGAAAATCTGCTGTCAGAGAAATATCTTATCAGTTATTTCACACCGAAGTGCAAATATCTGATCTGGTAATCCTTCCTGGGAGTATCTGGATTGAAACAAGGAACAGGGAACAAAAGGAAAAAAAACTGTAACAGAAAAACAAACTGGGAAGATGTGATTTTCGTCAAGAGAGCCTCCTCAACACTCACTGAAACTAAAAGTAAGCAGCTACCTTTAGGTTTCACTTAAAATCTGTCGTCGACTCCTGAACTTCTGAACAGAATTTCCCATTTAGCTTTCTAATGCTGGCAAAGTAATAGAGTGCTCCAGGAAATAAGACAGGCTTAAAGCAACATTTTAACTACTTGGAGCTCCATTTGGGGATTTTGAGTTAATCAAAGGAAATTTTGTGCATATGTTCTCCCATCCTTCCCATACATGTGTGTCTTACTCTTCGTCTTCAAGATTTCATTCCATGTAGCTTGAAGACCACCTCCTCTAGAAAGTCTCCCCACATAAGACCTTATATAACATGACCAATGCATCCTTCCCCAACGTGACAAGCTTATTTGATCCATGATTCTGGTTTGATAGTGTGATAGATAGATAGATAGATAGATAGATGATAGATAGATATGTGTGTATACATGTATATATGTGTGTGTGCGTGTGTGTGTGTATATATTTTTACATATATAGACACATATATATATACATATCTATATCTATATCTATACATATCTATATCTATATATATATATCTATATCTATATATATATGTGTGTATATATTACTCTGTTGGAAAAAAGGATCAAACAATTTTTAGGGAGAAAAAAATCTTAGAGATCACTTCATCCAGTGGAGAAGCAACCTAGCTTAGTAGATAACAGTCCTGAACAGCATCAAGGAGACATGACTTCAGAGGCCAGTTTTATGACTATGGGCAAGTCACTAAATGTCATTGAACCTCAGTTTCCTCATCTGTAAAATAACAACAATAACTCACATTTATGTAGTAGTTTATGTCTTGCAAGACATTTTACATACAGCAAATCATCTGAGCCCCACACAGCCTTGTGAGGTTGGTACTCATTCCAGTTTTACAGATGAGGAAATTGAGACCCAGAGATTAAGTAGTTTGCCCAGGATCTCATAGCTAGTAAGCACCTGGGATAGGATTTGAATGCATAGGCTGGTATCTTGGTTTAGTGGTGAGAATGCTGGATCTATATTCGAAAAGAATGGGGTCAAGTCCTACCTCTGAAAACAAATAGCCATGTGATCCTGGGCAAGTAACTTGATTGCTCTGGGTCTCAAACCAGATTAAGGTCCCTCCCAGCTTGAGATGCTTGATTCTGTGATCCTGGTTCTAAGTTGAGCGCTCTGTCCCTTCCACCACCTCACCTCTCAACTCGGAACACTTACCTCAATGGATTATTTCAAGGTTCAAATGAGATAACACCTATAAAGTGTTGCAAAAATTGCCATTATTATTTTATCATTAGTAAGGTCTTACAGAGCTAACAAATGGCAGAATCAGAACTCAGACCCTTATCCCAGACCATTGTTGTTTCCACCATACCACACCACCACACTGACTCAGGTAGTGAGAAGCAGCTCATATATATCAGTAATAGCTAGAATATAATAGGGCTTTATACTTTGCAAAGGAAAACTTTAGCTGTGTTAATAACTCTTTTGACTTTTCCAACAATCCTGTGAGGTAAGTGCTATTATTATCCCCCTTTCGCAGACATAGAGAGTGGGGCACGGAATGGTTAAGTGACTTGCCCAGGGTCACAAAACTAATAAATGTCTAAGACTGTATTTGAACTCAGGTCTTCCTGATTCCAAACCCTGCACACTATTCACTGTGCCACCCTATTAAAAAGAGAAAAGGAAAGCTACAGATCACAATGTTCCTCTCGAAGTCTATAGGTAGGCAAGGGATGGGGGACAGGTGGACACAAGAGACAATGTCAGTAGAGCTTTCAGAAACATTGACAGTAGAATTTTCCCTAAAAGCCCACAAAGACCTCCCCACCCAAGAGATCAAAGGAAAAGGAAAAGGAATCCTGTGCACGAAAATATTTATAGCAACTCTTTTTGAGGTGACAAAGAACTGGAAATTGAGGGGATGCCCATTGATTAGGGAATGGCTGAGTAAGTTGTGGTATATGAATGTAATGGAATACTATTGTGCTCTAAGAAATAATGAAGGGGTTTCAGAAAAACCTGGAAACGTTTATATGAACTGATACAAAGTGAAGTGAGCAGAACCAGTGAACAATTTTACACAACAGTAACATCGTAAAGTTGCACAAGACTTAGCAACTCTGAAAAAAATATAATCTGTGACTCCAAAGGACTCGTGATGAAAATGCTAACTACTTCCAGAAAAAGAACTGATGGATGTTAAGTGTAGATTGTGTGTGTAGGTGTGTGTGAGAGAAAGAGACAGACAGACAGAGAGACACCAGGTTGGAAAGTAACAAGAGTTTAGATTAGTGAAGTACTGGAGAGGGAAATTTGATAGGAAGGACTTAGAAGGCTGGTAAAAGAGTTTAGATTTACTGCTGTGGATAAGAGGAAGTTACTGTAAGGATTTTTGCAGGATATCTGTCCTCCTTAGAAGCATATTCATTATGAAAAGATAGGCAATGATAAAGTAACTCATCTGGAAAAAACTCAATTCTCTTATAATAATATTTGGTTTCTCTGTGGGCTTTGGAAAAAAATATTCAATTTTATTCTATTTTCAGTTTCACACACACAAATACACATACACACACCGTACACCTTGCTAATCTCTGAAGTGTTTTGTGCCTATTCTCCTGCCCAGATGCCCTCCCCACTCATCTTCACAAACCTACATCTTCTGTTTTCTTTAAAACTTGACTTTATGTTCACATCCTACTGGTGGCCTCCCCTAGAGGAGTCTACTGCACTGGTTTACCTCCTATTGCTGTTGCTCATTCATTTTCAGTCATGTCCAACTCTTTGTGATTCCATTTGGGGTTTTTTTGGTAAAGATATTAGAATCATAGGCAGTAACAATCCATTGGATTGTAAGCTCCTTGAGGATAGGAACTGTCTTCTACTTCTTTTTGTATCCCCAGCTCTTAGCCCAGTGCCTGACACAAAGTAGGCACTTAAAGAATATTTATTAATTGATTGATACACATAATTTTTTTTCTACATGATCATATGTTTCTGTGTTATCCATCATCTCACTGGCAAGGGCAACCATTGCCTCTATAATCTGTTTCTGAATTTCATATCCTCCATTTGCTATGGCTTGCATTATTTAATCAGTCAGGACTTAAATATCTATGTTGTGCCGGTCTTACCCAAGAATCTTTTTTTAGGGCATAGTTATATTCCTGAGCACGCAGATGTATCTCACTGGCTTTCTCAGAAATACTCCTCCATAGGGTGGTAGTTAATTTTCTGCACCCCCCCATAGTTCAAAGGGAGGGTGAAGCATTCTGTTTTTAATTTGCACAAGCGCGCATCAGCCATACGGCTTTCTGAGTGACTGAGTTCCTATGACACCAAGCCAACTATGGCTCAATCATTCTTCACTATGGGTCCTAGAGAGCTATGATAGTGGGTGGGCAACTAAAGCATACCTCTGGAGACTGCTGCCCTCTAATCAAGGAAAGGATATAGTGAATGGGTCCAACCTGAATCAGTTCTACCAACTGATTCATGGGAAAGGCTCCTGCCTTCCAAACCTTCCAGAATATGGAAGGTAGTTGGCTGATACAAACTTCAGGCTTTTAAGGGTCTAGATAATAGACTCATCAACCTTAGAATCATCTTTGGAGTCCCATTTGACTCTTCACTCTGCCTCAAATCTAATCAGTTGTTAATCTTTGTTGATTATACCTCCACAATATTACTTACATCCCTCCCTACAGAATCCTAGATTCTCCCTTTTCTCTAGTTACAAAGCCTCATCACCCCTTGCCTGAACTATTGAAATAGCTTCTTAATCAGTCTCCCAACTTCCAATTTTTCCCCTCTGTAAACCATCTTCCACGTAGCTTCCATAATCATCTTATTAAGGCACCAGTCTGACCATGTCCCTCCCCTGATCAATAGTTTTCCAGAACTCCCCATTGCCTCTAGGAAAAAATACAAGCTTCTCTATTTGGCCTTTAAAGCTCTATGGCATTTGGCTCCAGCTGTCTGTGGTAATAGAGAGAAGGAGACACTTTATATTTTTTTTTCTTTCTTAACATGAGTAATACCATTTTAGAATACAGTTCCATTTCCATGTAAACAGGAAGCCATAGCTAATCCCTTTGATTGGCCTTCTTTTACCCCAGATTTTGTTTAAGCCCAGTCAAAAGACAATCTGCTCTGTCTCAGCCTCTAAACTCACTAACAAATTAGCAGATTAGGAAATCACTGTCCCTTATCCTAAAGCACAATAAACTGCCCCAAAGGCCAATATCTAACTGGTTGTGAACCCAGCACAACTCTGTTTTCTGTATAAGTACATATGGGAAATGATCCATTTAGAAGCCCCCTAACCCTATAGAGGCTCCCTTCCCTGGGCAACAGCTGACGGATCCTTGTGCCTTGGCTTACAACAAAAAACGGTGTAAAGCTTTTTGTTGACTTGTACTTTAAGCTGTAAACTATATGTTTTCTTTCCATGACACTTCCTGTCTAGACTTGTTTCATATTTCTCCCCTTCAGGTATTCTAGATTCCAGTCAAATGGTCTACTTAGCATTCCCCAAATTTGACAGAGGCTGTTCTGCATGCTTGGAACACATTCCCTCTTCACATCTACTTTTTAGAACCCTGCGCTTCCTTCAAAGCTTAGCTAAAGGCATCAGCTCCTACAGGAACCCTTGCACAATGTCCTACCTATTAGTATTCTCTCCCTGCTCAAATCATTTTGAATTCTTTCTTCTCTTTGCAGATAATATTCCCTAGTCGGATGTAAGTTCTCTGAGGGCAAAGGCTACTGCTGGGTTTTGTCTTTATATTTCTATTTCCTACTTAGTTCAGGGCCTTACAAATGGTAGATACTGAATAAATGCTTATTAAATTTTTGAATAAATTGTTTTCATGTATGTGCACAGGTTTTGCATGTGTGTTACCATCACTATTTATGATGAACTTCGAGCATTTTTCACACTGCAGTTGCCCCAAACAAAATAATTTTACAATAATGTTGTTAAATACCAAAATCAGAAATGGCTATAATAGGTTTGGCACACTTATAAAATCATTCCTGTTGAACTAAATACCACCTGTAACTGACATGATTTCACCTAACATTATATTTCCATACCACCAATTCACAATAATAACATCATTATGATTTAGAGCTCCAAGGAACCTCGTCACTTTATAGCTAAATGGTACATGCCCCGAATCCTTGAATAGTCCTACTAGCCTAGATGGTAAAAATTTATATTGAAATAACAATGTATGTAGGATTGTAGGATTACACAGCTAGTATATATCAAAGGTAAGACTTGAACCCAGATATTCCTGGCCACTAATCCAGTTCTCTATCCAGTTTGCTCATTGCCTCTGTAAAAATGGAAAGAATTTTTTAATGAAACAAAAATACTACATAATTATGATGGCCAAGCTCAACCCGAGAAAAGAGCAAACATAGCTCTTTCCTTTCTTTGAATAGATGGGGGATCATGTAGACAGAACATTGCATACACTGTGAGACATGGTTAATATGTTAATTGGTTCCTTTTTCTCTTTTTTATTCTTTGCTACAGGGGCTGGCTCACTGGGCAAGCGATAGGAGAGGGAAACCTTGTGAAATGAAGGTGACAGAAAAACAAAAGATTTCCAACCAATTTTAATACATTACATTATATGATATATAATAAAATAAATTATACATAATATGTCATATATATTATAATGTATTATATAATATGTAACATATAATACATTAATATAATAATAAAAATAACTTTTTAATAATTGACTTCAATAATGAAAGCAATTGTAACAACAATGCTACGTCAGAGAAAATACAAACAGAAATTACAAGCAGAAATAATAGCATAAAGACCAACAGACGGGGCTTCTAACCGTCTGACCAAATGATAAATGCATTGCAGATCAACAGGCAGATCCAACTGTCTGACCAGTACATACATACATAGTTACCAGAGAGAGAAGCACCAACATCTGGGTTTTCAAAGCTCCTTAATGGCTACCCACAGTCTCATCTAGCTACATCACTTAAACACTCTTCCCATGAGTAAGCCCCAAAGCAAAATGCTAATCTCAGAGTATAGATAGATAGATAGATACGGATATAAATAATACAGATGTAGATTTATTTCTTCAGGGTCAGAGGGCATCACAACCCTTGTGACCCACTGCCTAATTGCAAAGTAACAAAAGGTGTGTGCCTTCCTGAAAAACAAGCCTACCCTAATCAAGCTTCTCTTGTTGGGCTCCATGTGGGGCCCATTAATGGGCGAGGGGAAAAGCTTCAACTCCCATCAACATTACAGCAATTCAAGTGAACGCAAAAAGTAAAAACTAGTAGAGATGAAGGCAAATGGTAGGAATGCATGCCAGGTTGCTCAGGTTATTTGTTAAAACTAAATTCCAAAGTGTGAGTAGGATTTGAGTGAACATGAGGAGAACGTATTATTTCCTCATAATGATTTTAAATAGAAATTAAACTCAATCACAAATATCTATCATCTCATTTCATCTTCCTGACAATTCTGTGATATAAGTACTGTTATCAGTCCCATTTTACAGATAAACAGTGGTCTGATAATTTACAATGATGTTGGCAGGCACAACAGCATCCTTCCTAAGAATGTTGGTCCTAAATTGAAAAGTCTGCTGCTCAAGATACCCAAGGTTCAAATCCCACTGGGGCTACTTACTACCTCAGTGACCTTGACCAAGTAAATCCCTTAACTTTTCCTACCCTCCTTTTCCTCATCTATAAAATGATGGACTTAGACTAAATAGTCTCTAAAGTCTCTTTTAAATCTAAAACAATCTACAAAGTAGCCTCTGTGAAATCTTACAACTCTGAGATTTGGAGACTCCAAAGTCAGAGAGCCCAATGATTCCTACTCATGTGACATTGGACAAGTAACTTAACCTCCATGGACCACAGCCTACTCATCAACAGCGAGGACTAAATGACCTCTAACTCTATGAACTTAAGAGATGACTTCTGAAGTCCCCACTAGTTCAAGATCTAGGATCTTAGGACTCTGGGACACATTTCAGCTAAGTTTTTTAAAAGACAGATATGTATCAGCAAATGGTGAATTACTGAATCAGTATCCAAAACCACTAGGGATACAGTTCTGCTATTGTTCTCCAGGGAAAGACTGATTATATTAGACACATTCAAATAAATACAATGAAATGAACAAGACAAAAATCACACATCCATTATTTTGTCAGGGTTGTTACTTCCTGCTCCAGAACAGAGACCAACACTGCTCTGACTTAATAAACACTTTCAGCTGAAAAAAAATCCCTTGCTTGGGGTCACTTGGCAATGAGCTACCCTAAACTTATTGAGGTTGGTTTCTAATAATTTACAATGATGTTGACAGACACAACAGCATCCTTCCTAAGAATGTTGGTCCTAAAACGACCCTGGAAATGAGGCTCACAGAGTCATATTATCACCAAGCCTGAAGAAGAAGAACATTCCCAATTCAGAAGAACATTCTGGAGCTTGTTCTCCACTGGCATGGCTTTACAGACCCTAAGATCAACCTCTATGACAGGCTGAGGCATTAGAGGGAAGGCATTCAGTAGAAGATTAAAGCATTTTACATTTCAAATTCCAAGCAAGACCTTCTAAATTGCTTTCTGAGTTGCTTTCCAAGAAACTCCAGACTGTGTGGATGCTGACAACAACAGTGTAAAATGGAGAGCTAAGCAGTGGGAATTGGACTAATACACTCCTAACCAATCTGGAAACTGCCAGCCTCCAAAATGCTTTCATCCCTCCACAGCTGGAAAGCATCATCCCCATTTATCCAGATTATTGCCTTAATACCAAACCCTTCTTTGCCAGTGAAGACAAGCTTGTTGTCTTCAGTGTGCCATTCCTCTTAAATATTCCTCCTCAACGTTGTCCTCCCTTTGCCAAGTCAGATCCACATATCCGCCTGTTGTTGACAGCTGGGAAATGGAGACCCAGAAAGAATGGAAAATAGTGGAGAGGAGGACTCTGGGGAAAAGAGGCTTGGGAGAGGAGGAGGCAATGTAAGTATAGCATCCGGAAGCTGAGAGGTGCATTATATTATCTATACTTGCAGGATCCACACAGGCATCTGACGAATGCATTTATCCATGTGATCACACGAAGAGGCTGGTTCCTGTGTCACATAAGCAAATGGTACACTTGGATGAAGCTGCTTGCCCAGTACACATGGATGCTGAGGAAGGAGATAGGACCACAGCGTGGCTTCAGAATAGATATAAGAACCCTGGACACCTAATACCCCAAAGCCTTTGATGGCAAAAGGCACTATACAGAAAGGCTTTAGAACATACAGGTGGGGACATTTTTTTCTTCGTGTTTATGTAAGCAAAGCAATAAATATTTGATAGCTGTGGTACTATTTATAAACTGACTTTCACCGAATACTTTAACTGGATCAAGAGTGACACCTAGTGAACAAGCTTTGCAGAGACAAATGTTTTATAGAGAAGAGAAAAATAAAATAAATGATGAAAAACCCATCAGATTTATTTTGTTTTATGATTTTAAAGCATTGCCAAAGACATGAAAAAGTCATTCCTTTGAATCCTTCGCAAGAGATGTAACCATTCAACATTTGACAAAGAAACAACAGAGAACAGCAAGAAAACCACAAAGAGGTACAAGGAATTCACAAACAAAAGCAAGTATAAGAATGAAGAAAATGAGTGATAAGAAAATAATTGTTTTTTTTTTCAATTTCACTGAAATACATTTTATTTCTTTGGCACAGTCATTTCCTTACAGTAGCCTTAGCAGTCCTGGAAAAGAGAGGTTTAACCCAATCTTTGAGTTGGTGTCAGGGAAGCAGCAGTATGTTAATTTCCTTGGAAATGCCCATCAATTTCTGGAGACAACTTAGGAGAATTCTAAACTTGGAGACAGGAAAATCCGGGTTCAAATTCCACCTCTGATTCTCCCTAGCCATATGACCCTGGGCCATTCACTTAATTTCTCTGAGTTTTCATTTCCTCAGCTATAAAATGGAGTTAGTAATAACCTCCAGACCTGTTGTGAGGTTCAAATGACATACTCTGTGTAAAACTCTTGGCAAACCTTGAAGAGACAGGTAAGTATAAGCCATTGTTATAGTTATTTGCCCTACCTGCTTTCTAGAGCTCTTGAAGACAACTTTGCTCATATGTCCCATATGTTTGAATGAACCACTCCCTCTCAGAATGCCACCATGTATACCTTCTTGTATGTTTTCCCTTAGTGCTTTCTCCAAGGAATTCACTTGGCTTCCCTCAACTGACATGCATTTCTGCTTTGTCATTTTTCCTTATCAACTATTTGTTATTACCCTGGAAAATAGTTCTCTAATATTTCATCCAAGCCAACAATTCTACAAAACAAATACAGTTTGGTCTGCTAGATGCTGTAGATACTGAGATGAAATAAGGTACAGCTCCTGCCTTCAAAGAACTTAGAATCTAATGTGAGGATGGGGGTGGGCAAAGCTTGTCTACAAATTATTATGTAAAGTTGAGTGTAATAAGAGCATAGGAGAGTTCAAAGCAGACAGGGATGGGACACTCCTCCCAACTCCAGTCATTTTCACTTTCTGTCCCCCATGCCTGGAATTCCTTCCCTCCTCATCTCTACCTCCTTGATTTCCTGGCTTCGTTCAAGTCCCATCTAAAATCCTGCCTGACACAAGAAACCTTTACTGACCTCCCTTAGTTCTTCCTTCCCTCCATTGATTATCTCCCATTTATCCTTTCAATAGTTTGTGCAAAGTTGTTTATATGTTATCTCTCCCATTGGATTGAAAGCTCCTAGAATGAAGGGCCTATCTTTTGCCTTTTTTGTATCCCCAGTACTCAGCACAATGCCTGGCACACAGTAGGCATGCCGTTAAGAAATGTTAATTGATTGATGGATTGATTTAGATCCCTTCTCTCTGAAGAAGATCATAGAAGGCTTCATGGAAAAAGTGGTAACTGAGCTGAGTATTGAAAGAAGCGAATTTCAATGGGTTGAGGGATTTCAATCATGGAGTTGGAAAAGGAAAGGATGAGATGAGAGTACAGTAAAATAGTCCTAAAACACAAGGAATAATGTGAAACAAGGCTGTATTGGCATGGAGGAGGCACTGAATACCAGGTTCAATAGTTTGTATTTTATTTTATATGTAAAAAAGACTCACTAAAGGTCTTTGAGAAGGATGGTAGTATGATCAGAGGAACCCATTAAGAAAAATTACTTTGGCAATAGTGTGAAGGGTGTATTAGAGAGGGGAAAGAGGTAAGAAGACCAAGTAGAAAGCCATTATAATAACTCAAGTGAGATATAATGAGAAGCAATATATAACGATAAAAGAGGTCTGGATTTTGAATAAGAAGAGCAAGGTTCAAATCCTCCTCACTCTGCTACTTAATATCTGTATGATTAGGGGAAAGTCCTACACCCCCTCTTGGCCTCAGTTTCCTCAAAGGTTAAATGAAGAAGTTGGATAAGATGATCTCTGAAATTTTTTCTGGCTCTAAAACTACGATATCATGGTACTAAATTGGAATGGTGCTGGCAAGATTAGAAAAGAGAGGGCAGATGGGATAGATTGTGCAGAGGTAGATTCAATAGGACCTGGCAACTGATTGGATAAGGGTGAGAGTAAAGAAGAATTCAAGGTAACTGTAAAATAAAGTCTAGGTGACTGTGAGGGTGGCCAAACCACTAATAGATACGGAAGTTGGGAATAGGGACAGAATCAAGATGGAAAAAGGTGTATTCTGTTCAGACCATGCTGAGTTTGAGGCACCAGTAGAATATCCAGATGGTGATGGCTCACAGACAGCGGGAAATTGGGACTGGGAATCTAGGGGGAGCTCGAAAGTCTAGACCAAGATTTGGGAACCATCTGCATGGAAGTGATGATTGAGATCCCTAAGGGATAGAGTCATAGCAAAAGAAAAGAAGACTGAGGACAAAGTTATGGAAGACACCCACATCTATGGGGTAGGAGGAAGAAAAAAAACTAGCTTGGAATTGAACACTTAGAAAGATAGGAGAACCATTCTAGAGAAGTGTGAATAAATAAGATATATATGTTTATACATATAGATAGAGATATAAGTTATTGTTCTTCAGCCATGTCTAACTCTTCAAGACCCTTTTTGGGGTTTTCTTGGGAAAGATAGTGGAACAGTTTGCCATTTGCTTCTCCAGTTCATTTTACAAATGAGGAAACCAAGACAAGCAGATTTAAGTGACTTGCTCAGGGTCACCCAGCTAGTAAGTGCCTGTGGTCAGATTTGAACTCAGGTCTACCTAACTCCAAGCCCTCTATTTACTTCACCACCTAGCTGATAGATACAAACATAGACATAAACATAGATACAGACGTGGACATGGACATGGATGTGAATGTGGACATAGACACAGACACAGACACAGACATAAACATAGACACATATACAGTTCAGAGTTGACAAAGTGTTTTCAATTCCAATCATTTCCATTTAGCTTGTATCTCCTATGGTGTAGGGTACTAAACTAGCCCCCAAGCATTTAATAATAATATGATAATATAATATCATATGATGGGATGGGATGTGATAGATGATAATTTTCCCTTAAGTACCACTTTAATTGCATCCCATAAATTTTGGTATATTGTTTCATTGTTGTCACTTTTTTTGTGAAATTATCAATTGTTTCTTTGATTTGCTCTTTGATCCACTTTAGGATTAGAGTATTATTAGATTATTAATTTTTAATCCTTTTCCATTGTCCCCTTTTGAATGTAATTTTTGTTGCATTATGATCTGGAAAGAATGTGTTTACTATTTATCTTTTTCTACACTTGATTATGAGGTCTTTATATCCTAATACGTGGTCAATTTGTGTAGATGCCATGTACTGCTGAGAAAAAAAAAAGTATTCTTTTCTATTCCTATTCATTTTTCTCCAGAGATCTATATCTAACTTTTCCAGAATTTTATTCACCTCCTTAATTTCTTTCTTGTTTATTTTTTTTATTATATTTATCAAGTTCTGAGAGAAGAAAGTTGAGGACCCCCACTACTATAGTTTTATTATCTATTTCCTCCTGTAATTCATTCAACTTCTTCAATAATTTAGATGCTATACCATTTGATGCAAACATGTTTAGTATCAATATGACTTCATTGTCTATGGTACCTTTCAGCAAGATATAGGTTCTTTCCTTATCTCTTTTAATTAGATCTATTTTTGTTTTTGCTTTTATCTGAGATCATGATTGCTACCTCTGCTTTCTCTGCTTCAACTGAAGGGTAATAGATTCTGCTCTGGTCTTTTACCTTTATCCTATGTGTGTTTCTCTGCTTCATATGTGTTTCCTGTAAACAACACATTATAGGATTCTAATTTTTAATCCATCCTTTTATCCACTTCTATTTTATGGGTGAGTTCATCCCATTCACATTTATAGTTATGTTAATTAATTGTGTATTTCCCTCCATGTTCACCTCCCCTCTTACCTCCAACCTTTTCCCTCCTCACAAGTGTTTTACTTCTGATCACCACCTTCCCCAATATACCCTCCATTTTATCAGTCCACCCCCCCTTCTACTATCTCCATCCCTTTTTGCTTCCTGTATAGGGAAAGATAGATTTTTATGTCCAACTGAGTGTGTATATTATTCCTTCTTTGAGTCGATTTTGATGAGAATAAGGTTTAAACTTTGCCTGCTACCACCACCCCCATCTTCTCCATTATAATAGCTTTTTCACGCATCTTTAATATGAAATAATTTACCCTATTCAATCTCCCCCCTCCTGGGGAAATTTTCTTTTTCACTCTTTTATTTTGTTTTTGGAGGTATAATCCCATCAAATATAATCCCACCTTATATCCATACCCTCTATCTATGTATACTCCTTCTAATTGTTCTTATAGTAGCAAAGAGTTACAAATATTACCTTATCATGTAAAAATATAAGTAGTTTAACCTTATTGAATGTCATGTTTTCTCTTTCTTGTTTCTTTTTTACCTTTTTATATTTCCCTTGAGTCTTGTATGATTGTAATGGAATATTATTGTGCTATTAGAAGTGAAAAACAGGGTGATTTCAGAAAAACCTGGAAAGACTTGCATGAACTGATGCAAAGTGAAGTGAACAGAACCAGGAGAACATTGTACATAATAACAGCAATATTGTTTGATGAAGAGTTTGAATAACTTAGTTATTCTCAGCAATACAATGATCCAAGACAACCCTAAAGGACTAATGATGAAACATACTATCTGCCTCCAGAGAACGAATTGATATTGTCTGAATACAGACAGAAGCATGTTATTTCTCACTTTCTTTTTCATTCTTTTTCTTTTATTTGAGTCTTCTTGTACAAAATAACTAATATGGAGATGTTTTACATGATTGCACATTCATAATCTATATTTGCTTACTATCTCAAAGAGAGAGAAGGGAAGGCAAGAAAAGAGGAACAAATTTGTTACTCAAAATTTTTTTAATTGCAAAAATTGTTTTATCATGTAATTTGGAAAAATTAAACATATTTTTTAAATCTTTAAAAATAAATAAATAAATGTGACTTACAGAGATATAAAAGACATGTCTCTAGCACCTCCTACCTACCTCCTCATCCCACTTCTCCAAGGAAGACTTTGTTACAGAAGGAGAAGCAGGAAGTTGGAGCCAAAAGCTGGTCACCTGACAAAGGGTGTGGGGGTACTAGGCTAGAATTATATCTATCTGCTCCCTTAAATATCATTAGTGTAGGGAAAACAATTATGTGCCTCCCTGCTGTCGATTAGCTCCAATTTATACTGAGTAGAGCTAGTTTTTACATAACTGTTTGCATGTCATTTTCCCCATTAGATTGTGAGCTCTTTGAGAACAAGGATTCCATTTTGCTTTTCTTTGCATCCCTAGCACTTAACACAGTACAAGCCTTACAGTAGGTGCTTAACAAATGTTTATTAATCAACTAACTCTACCTTTCCCTCTAGGGCAAGAGTTCTCCACTTGGAAGTGAAGTCTGGAAACTTGTTCTTTTTTTTATATTTTGATAGCTGTACCTGAATATACCTGTCTTCCTTTGTGATCCTATGTATTTTATTTTACGTATTTAAAAATATTATTTTAAGAATTGCTAGGCTTCCTCAGATTGCCAAAGGCAGTCTATAAGACTAAAACAGCTAAAGAACTTGTGCTCTAAATCCAATCCTAGGAAAAATGAAGAAGTCTGGGGAATTTATCTATTGAACTCCCTGCCTCCTTGTCCTTTACCATTTTCTCTTTGATGATACCCACTACTCTTCTTCCCTCCTCTATGATTTATCACAGCAATCCAGTGTCCCCCATCTCCCAAACAATTACTTTCCTTCAGTCACCCTGAGATCATAGCTTATTCTCTCATTCCTGCCAGAGGTATCTGTATTTTAAGAGGAATCAAAATCTAACCTAGATCATTCAGAGTAGAATGGGTGGGGGAAGAGTGGGTTTGAAGGATCCCATAATGGTACTCATAGGCTACTGACCACTGTACCAAAAAACAGTCCTGACTCTTTTGGATTATATATAATCCAGGTCATTTACACTAGGTTCATTGTGGGATGGTTCAAGCAATTATGTAAATATGGCTTGAGTCCCAATCAGTAAAATCACTACCAACAGATAGAAACTTTAAATCAAATAGTTAAGCATTTCACTGGCTGTCCACACTACTGGAATTCTCTCCCTCCTCATGTCAGGTTTTTGCCTTCTCTGGTTTCCTTCCAGGTCCAGTTAAAATCCCATCTTCTGCTAGAAGTCTTCTCTCAGTCCACCAGCATCCCTCCAGGCTCACTGGATATTTAGGTTGGACTGAGGAAATTCCTTTCAACATCCCTCATTCCCATGACTCCTAGAGCACCTGCAATCCTGATGGATGCTCTCAACTATAGCAGTGGGGAAACAAAATGTCTGGCCATCTTTACCCTCCATTCCTATAGTTACCACCCATTATATGAGTTATATTTTGTCACATCTGTTTCTTGACCAATTCAGATGATTAAAATAAGTGTTAAGAAAAGCAAGATCCTGTGTTTCAGGCCTGATCTTCAACAGTCATAGATTGTCAACATTACCCAGTCTACTGCTCCACAAATGGGCGAATGGTCACAAATGGTCACATGAAAAGTGCTATAAGGGTTTTGCACCAATGCACTCATTCTATCAATCTATAGATTCTTTCAGTACAATCATTCCATCAATACACTTATTCTATCACTCTTACTGAAAAACAAATCAAGATGAAAAAACAGGTCAGAATTGCTGGACTTGGGAGTCAAAAGACCTGGGTTCATATTCCAGTTCTCTTGTTTATTGTTTCTGTGACCTAGGTCAAGTCATTTCCTTTCTCTAAACCTTATTTTCCTCACCTGAAAAACTGAGAGGTTAAACCAAGCTTCCCTTCAGTTCAAAATCTATGATTCCATCAACTTGCAGATTCATGGCCTCTACTCACAATTTCATTCTCTCCCTCAAATGAAGGTCATGTACAAAGGAGACACCAGGGCTATAGAGAGGATTAAGAAGGTGACTTCAAAACTCTCAAAAGAAAAATGAAAAGAGTGATGTAATCATTGGGGATAGGTTCAGTAGGTAAATATAACAGTACCTATTGGGGGTCTCTCAATTGTTAGTAAGCTACCATTTTCCTTCTAGAAGACAGAGTGATTTCCATTGTGCTAGGAAAAAAAAATTGATCTTTTTTTAATATAAGAGATGTGCCTTCTAGCAAAGTAAAAGAGGGCATTTTCTACTAGACATTGGTGTTTGGGGTATTTCACAATTTAAAGAAATTAAAATTTACAGCTGGAGTGGCTAACTTCCCAAAAATTTAGAAGTTATAGGATTGAGGTAAGGAAAAGGGAAGCTTACTTCATTTTTTTTAAAGGAAAATGGACATATGTATATTTAATAAGCAGATAGGAGGTGCAGTACATAGAACAGTGGGCCCAGAGTCAGAAAGATTCATCTTCCTGAGTTCAAATCCAGATTTAGACACTTATTAGCTGTGTGGCCCTGGGCAAGTCACTTAACCCAGTTTATCTCAGTTTCATCATCTGTATAATGATCTGGAAAAGGAAGTAGCAAACCATTCTAGTATGTTTGCCTGAAAAACCCTAAATGGGGTCACAAAGGGTCAGATACAACTAAAAAATGACTGGGAAAAATAATATTTAATAACATAAAATATATTACATATAACTTGATTTGCTTATAACATGATAACATATGCTATAGTAAGAAGTGTGAAAATATGGAGAGGAGGTAGAAAAATTTAAGGAAAGGTGACTTTACCCCTTTAAGAAGTAGGATTAAAAAATATATATATATATATATATGTGTGTGTGCATATATATGTATATATATAAAGTATAGTAGCTTTCTAAAATCCAATAAAGGGAAAGTGAAGAAATGACTATATGCTATGTTGCATGGGGGAAAGTGGTATCCCTCTACTTACCACAAACCCACTCTGACCTCTACTCCTTCCATCTGGAGTCTTTTCCCAAATTAACTTATAGGGTCTGGGGAGGAACTTGGGGTGAAATAAGAAGCCAGGGAGAAAATGTGACCTCAGTTTAATCCACCAGAGCAGCAGTTCTCAATCTGTGGGTCGTGACCCCTTTGGGGGTCAAATGACCCTTTCACAGGAGTTGCCTATGATCATCAGAAAACACATATTTCCAATGGTCTTAGGAACCAAGACACCGCTCCTCTATCTGTCTCCAGGAGGGTCCGCCTACATGCAGATACGCCCACATACGAGTATTAAAGGGTCTCAGCATTAGGAAGGTTGAGAACCACTGCACCAGAGATTCTTCTCTGTTGCCTTTTTCCTTCTCTAGGACACTATAGGCCAGACAGATCTTCTGAGGCTGAGATTCATTCACAGCTATATTGTCTAGAAGACATCTTGAGCCTCCACATGTGACGTGGTCCACCAGAGAAATCACCAGACCTGAGGTCCAAAGATCAGGGTTTATCACCCTGGTTCTGCCATTTGTATGTGAACTCCTGGGAAAATCACTTAAAAATCAGGCCTCTGTCTCCTCTATAAAATGAGAAGGTTAAATTACACAGCCTCCAAGGTCTCCTCCTGCCCCAAATCTGTGATCAAATAACTAAAGCCAGACTTACTGCAGGGAGAAACAGTGTGAAACAGAGAAAGAGAAATAGGTTTGGAGTCAGAGGGCCTGGATTCAAATCCTGATTCTGCTCCTTTTTTACCTGTGTGACCCTGGGCAAGTCTCTTCCTCTTTCTGGGCCTTGCTTTCTCCTCTGTAAGATGGGACAGTCATACCAGATGATCTCTTAGATCCCTTTCCTTTCTAAAGCCTACTTACTGTCCCATAATCCAATTAGATATTTAAACTATCACAAGCTCTCAAAGCATAAGATCTGCAGCTAAGTGGCTCAGTGAATAGAGCAGCAACTCCTCTTCCTGAGGTTCAAATCTGACCTCAGACTGCTCCTTAGCTGTGTGACCCTGGACAAATCACTTAACCCTGCTTGCCTCAGTTTCCTCATCTGTAAAATGAGCTGGAGAAGGAAATGGCAAACCACTCCAGTAACTCTGCCAAGAAAACCCCAAATGTGGTCACAAAGAGTCAGACGTGACTGAACAATAAGATCTCAAATGATCAGTTGCTATTTCTTGTGCATGAAGATCCATCTCCCAGCTCAGTGATCTGGTTATTTTTCATGCCTGGGATGTTCTGCCTCCTGGTTCCCTGGCCATTTTCCAGATATTGCTCAAATCCGACCTGCTTTAAGAGGCCTTTCCTATTATCCCCCCTCCCACAGAAATTAACTTTCATTTGCATCCTACATATCATTTATGTACATAACCGTTGTACGTTTCCTCCCCCTTTCCAATGGCAGCTCCTTGAAGGCAGGGCTTGGGGGTTTTGCCTTCCTTTGGATACCCCTAGCTTAGCATAATAGCTGCCTGGCGCAAAGAAAGCCCTAAATGCTTATTGACTGCCCAAAGGACTGTCCCAGTGAAAGAGGGAAGAAGACAGCAGAGGGCACTCGTGCTACAGGTCGAAGAAAATTTGGCTATAGATTTAAAGAGTTTGCCCCTTGGTGAACCCAACCGAGAAGGAGCTGCATTCTTTCCTTCTCAGCTCACATTGATCTCAGCCAAGCAGCAAGGAAAGGGGAAAACATTCAGGGTAGGAAAAGAGGTTACTTCAGAAGAAAAGCCAGAAGCAATAACCAGGGCTCTCTCCTCTCTGAGGCCTCCGTGTTCTTACAGAGATGGCTGCTCCTTCCAAACTTCCAAAAGAAGAGATGCCCCCAAAACAGATGCTTCAGCACCACAAGGGACCAGGTAACCCTCTTGATGAAGATAATTACAGAGGCATATTTGGAAAATAGAAGGAGAAAGAAGAAAAAGGAAGGAAAAGGGGGAAGGAGGAAGAGCTAAGTGCCGTGGGAAAAGCTCTGGACTTGGGATCAGGAAAGATCTAGATTCAGACTGTTGCCTCTGACACTGTGTACCCAGGAGCAAATCACTCAATTTCTCTGCCACTCAGTTTCCTCATCCATAAAATGGGATGCATTGGAAAGACCTACTTCCCCAGTTGTTAACCCCCCCCCAAAAAAAAAAAGAATGTAGAGTCCTTTGTAAAACTTAAAACTCTCTGTGTACAAATGTAAGATCCTAGAAGGTAAGGAGTTCCTTTCTGCCTTTTTATCTTCAGCATTTAACATGGTGGCAGACATACAGTAGGCACTTAATAAGTGCTTGCCAAATTGGACTACCAATGATCACTTTCCCTAGGGTAGGATTATACCAGAGAACTTCTGCTCACTGCTCTATCAAATGGATCTAATCTTTTTAAGGGGAAAGAGGTTTGAAGTCCCCTAGAAACACTCTCTGGTTGCCTGATTCTTGAGAATCTTAATTTATCTTACTCCCTTCTTCTGAGGAATCACTGATTATTATTCAGAGAAAGAAGAGTTCTTTTTTCTTTCCTTTTTCAACACACTGTACCAATCAACCCCACACACAGTCTTCCGCCCCTTCTCAATACATTGTAATAACATTTTTCCTTCTCAACCTATTGTAACAATAGACCACACACAGCCAATTCAACGCCAGCTAAGAAGATACACTAAGGTACAAGTTGCACCTCAGTCTTTCTCCCAAAGTACTGCATCTCCAAAGGCAAACTCCTTTAGAAAAGATTGCATTGATGTTCAGGTTCATGAACAAACTGGTCATTTTAGGTTTTAGCCATTTGGAGAGACCCAAACTCAGATATAAGTCTTTGTCACCCCCTGACTATTTACAGATTCTTAGGCGCTCCCATGACCTCCATGGATCCGTGATTTCGTCAGTGTGGATGGTTGAAGATGGCAGTCCACCATTTTCTTGGCTTCATAAGCTAGTGGTCAAAGCTGTTGTCTTTCAGCCTACTACTAACGAACCTCCCTGACTTTAGCAAAGTTGGACCAGGACAGCAGTTAAACAATCCATCACCAAGGTCCTCCTTCAAGCTTTTCCAACTTCTTTGAAACAAAGTTTTCACTTTGCCGTCAAGAATTGAGGGTCATCTCCAAGACAGAGGAATGCATCATACTAGGACCAGCGACCTCATTGGTCAGTCCCTGGTTCCAGAGCATGTCTTACCCTAGTCTTTTCTCCAAAGCTATAAACCTCTCAAAGCCTTTGGAGAATTCCTTTATGTAAAGGTCCAAGACATGCCCTTAGCCAAGGATCTATATAACTCTACAATTCATTAACTGATCTCCATCTATGAAAGTTGGCTGCCATTGTTTGGGAAACTGACTTGGTCCTGAAAATGATGAGCACAGAATCTCCAAACTGGACAGTCCTAAGATAAGGACAAATCTGGGACAGAGAGAGAACCTCCTCCCACCCCCTCCCTTCCCTTGACCTTCTACTAAACAATTTACCACTGCTTCTGCCTGCATCTTAGTCCCTCTGGTATACCTAAGCTCTACTCACAAACTTAAGAGACTTAAATTAGAGCATCATTTCTAGTTCCGGGTTCTGCAATTAGGGAGAGATCTGGACAACTTAAGTCAGTTGAGAGAAAAGCCACAGAAAGTGATTAGAGAGGTTGAAAAATAAGCTCTTGGGGAAAGGTTAAAGAAACTAAGATAATTCAGCCTGGAGAAGAGAAGGTTAAGGAGGTCACTTAATAATGGCTTTATATGCACAGTGTGTAATAGGCCCTTAGGCATCACAAAATGATAATGAGCTGTTCCCTATAGAGAACAGAACAAGACAAATGGATCCAAATGCAGCATGTTAAAAGCACGGAAGACTTTTCCAACAGGACAGGTTGTTTACGGTGAAGAAATGGGCTGAAGGAGGGCATTGAACTCTTCAGGAAAAGTTTCTTGGTTGTTTCTGGTTTTTTAAAGATGATAGAATTCAGGGAACGACTTGAGGAAGGAAGGAATTGAGGAAGGAGGGGAGACTTCCATCTAATTCAATTCCCTCATTTTACAGATTAAGAAACGAGGCCCAGAAGTACACATAGACACACAGTAAATAACACACAGTCTAAAACAGGACCAGTGTTTGATCTTAGGTCTTTTGAATCCAAATCTAGCCCTCTTTCTTATCTTGAATTGTTGTAAGGTCACACTGCCAGAAAAGCACTTTCAATTTCATAGTACTAATTAACAAGGTATTAGGAAGAGCCAGGATTTGGAGTCAGAGGACTTGGGTTCAGATCAGAACCTTGATGGTAACCATTGTGCGACCTTGGGCCTCCCTGGGCCTCCTCCAATGTCTCTTCCAGTTCTAGATCTATAATCCCAAAGATATGATTAGGTTACCTACAAGGCTGCCTTTAATACTAAACCTATGATACTAAGATCCTTTCTCATACCTGAGGAAACTGAAACCTGAAAAAGTTTAACTTAACCTAGAGAGGTTAAGCAAGTGTCCGATGCCCTCTTAGAACTTGGTCAGATCAGCACTATGCACTTGCCCAGCTTGCCCACACTAACACACAAAAACAGTTTTAAGTCTAAACTATGGTGGGGATATGAGGACATTCAAAACCTCCAAACAGTTTTTTAAAATCAGATTGCAAATGCATTTGTACTGACAAAATAACCCTGATAATAAACATCAAAGAGGCATAAAATGGAGGTTGATGCATGTTCACAAAAGTATCTGCTATGGCAAAGGAGGAGATCCAGAACAGAGTCCACACATAGCAGAGCTTTCTATGATCGCTTAAATGAGTTTGGGCAGTCCATCCACACAAGAAAGACTAAATGGATGAAGAATAGCCATTGGCCGGATTTCAACATGAATTGAATGAAGACCTCTTATGGAAATTATTGAACAAAAGAGAGAATTCAGTAAGCTCCAGAAGGGGGGGGTGTATACATATATACATAATATACATATGGACACACATATGTGTATATGTACATATACACACGTACATATATAGAGATATACAGATGTAGGCATGTGTGTACATATATATGTAATGTACATATAGACACATATGTGTATATATACACATATGAATATATAGAGATATATAGATGTGTGTGTGTGTGTGTGTGTATGACAGATACTACAAATGGGCCCAGAGTTGAAAAGGAAAGTGAACTGGATTGCTTTCCAAAAGTTGCAAAGCATTTTCACTGATCTCAAACTCCAATAACTGCAAAGGCCCATCTTCTCCATAAAAATATTCTACCAATATTGCTCTAGGGCAACAAGAGCTGAAACACCACTGACTCCAAAGAACTGATGATGAATATTGCACAAAGGGCAAAGGAGAGGTGCATGGTGGGTAGAAGCATCTTGCAACATATAACCAGTGGACAACTCTGAAAAAGAGCAGGAGTAAATGATGTCCTTGAAGAATCACATGACAGAAAGAAAAGATAAGTTGGTCACATGGCAAGAGCAAAGGATAATAAGTGGACAACGAGAGTGCTCCACTGGGACCCTCCTCATATCATGAGAAAAAGAAAGGTCTCCAGAACAACAGGTGGCCCTCCTCTGGCAAATTTTTGAGAGGACAAAGACAAGGGTGATAGCATGGGGTGATCAGATTGGCTAAACTGAGGGGGGCAAAAGGAAACTGACAAAATACTGGAATGGATATGGGAAAACTAGGTTTTTTAGTGTGGTGGAGTTCTGAACTGATCCATCCATTCTGGAAAGCAATTTGGAACTTATACCCCAATAGTTACTAAACTGTGCATACACTTTAACCAGAGATACCACTATTAGGTCTATGCTCCACAGAGATCAAAGAATGAAGAAAAGGACACATATTTACAAAAATAGTTATAGCAGAGTTTTGGTGTTTTGTTTTGTTTTTTAGTAGAAAAGAATTAGAAACAGAGGATTCCTATCAATTGGGAAATGACTGAACAAGTTATGGTATATAAATGTAATGAAGTATTGTGCTGTAAAAAACAATGAAAGGGATGATTTCAGAAAAACTGGAAGATTTGTATGAATTGATGCAGAATGAGGTAATCAGAACAAAACAATTTATAGAACAACAGCAGTATTATAAAGATGAGCTTTGAAAGCCTTAGCAACTTGGATCAACACAATGACCAACCACAATTCCAAAGTGCTCTGGGTGAAACATCCTGCCCACCTCTAGATGGAGGAGTTATGGGCTCAGAGTATATATTCTTTTCCTTCTTTCTTTCCTTTTTTTTGAACATGGGTAGTTTTTTTTTTATCAGTTAACCAATTTAAAGATTTGCATGACTATGTATATTTGTAATAGGCTTTGTTTCTCTCGTCTTCTCAGTGGGAAGGAGAAGAGGAGAGGAAGAATTTAGAACTGAAAATATAATAAAGTTGGGGAATGAAGGAAGGAAGGTAGGAAGGAAGCAAGGAAAGAAGGAAGGAAGGAAGACACAGAGTGGGCAGGCAAGTATGACTTGTGATAATCACTGGAAGGAGCTCCTGAAACAAGGAGATCATGGATTCATTGAACTACTCAGAATGTCCACATTCTTGTGCCCCAGAATAATCACTAGCCAGCTTTTCCACATTCCTAACTTTTTAATTACAGTACCCAGAAGGCCAGGCTTTTTAGTTAGATAAGATGACGTAGTGAAGGCAAAAATTGTAGATGGAGGAGGGAGGAAACCCACTGAGTTAGTTGTAAAAAGACTGAGTTCCACATTATACTGGCAGTGACAAAATACATAAATGGTAAATGTCAGACGGCCTGTGGAAAGACAAGCATGCTAATTCACTATTCGTGGAGCCACAAATCAGTTCAACTGTTCAAGAATATGGTTTCAAACTAAAATTAAAAGTCACTAATCAAATCCATTTTTGCAGAGATCTGGGCAGGAGGTCAAAAACAAAAAGAAAGGTCCTATCTACCAAAAATATTTTAGCAGTCCTTTTTGTGATAGTTAAAAAAAAAAAGAAAGAAACAGTATATGCCATCAGTTGTAGAATAGCTGAAAGAACTATGATATATAAAAACAAAGGAGTATTATAGAGTGTAAAGAAACATCAATTATGCAGAATTCAAGAAAACGCAGAGAAACTAGTAGGAATTTCAATAGAGTAAACTAAATTGAACCAAAAAACAATTTAGGCAATGACTAAAACAATGTAGAAGAAAATAATATTGAATGTTTTCAGCCCTTTAATGGATGCAAAGACCGATCTTGCCTTTGGCAGCAAGAAGGCGTCATAAACCACCCTCTTCTCAGCAGAGGCTGCTGGCAGACTACAGGTACAAAGTGAGCCCCATGTTTCTGGATGGGGCCATAGTACTGGTTTGTATTTTTTGCTTAACTATACGTCTTTGTTAGAAGGGAAGGCTCTGTCATGGGATAGAAAGGACATTATTATGAAAATTGGGATAAAGAAGCAGTGTAGTATAGTGGAAAGGTCACTAACTTTTAAGGTTGAGAATAAGGGCTCAAAACCCATGTTATCTCCCACCCTTTGACCTCACCAGACCTCACTTTCATCATCTGTAAAAGTAAAGCTGTTGGAATAAATGGCTTCTAAAAATTCATTCTACATCAAAAACTATGAACCTCTCAATCAAACTCTCCAGGCCTCAGTGTTCTAATACGTAAAGCAGGGATAACAATATTTGTACTACTTAATCACAGAATTGTTCTGAAGATCAAAGAACATCTATGAGAGTTTATTGTAATTATAGTTATTATATATGTAATATATTATATAATATGAAATTATGTATACATATAATATATATGTATTTTATATATACATATTTACATACACATGGTGTCCAAGAAATTATTGTACATTTTTCTGTTATGAAAAGTTTTGATCTGCATGAAGATTTTTTGGACCCCCTGTATATGATTCTTAGAGTACTCTCATACATCATTGTGGTGTAAATTTGACCTGGATAGAAGGACAGACTAGCTCAATTCCCAATTACTCCTGCCTAAAATATGAGCCATAACAGATGTATATATAACAGAGAATAGAGGGGTTGCGATCTGTAGCTGCTGTGTGAATATCCACTCTATCAAAAGTTCATGGCTCCTTCAAGTATTGTTATTTTACCAGAAAGTTGTTGGAGAACTTCCTTAGAGGGCTGAATATTAACTTGTCTCTTTCTTTCTTCATTTTTTCCTTCCTTCTTTCCTTCTTTCCTTCCTTCTTTCCTTCCTTCCTTCTTTCCTTTCTTTCTCCCTTCCTTCCTTCCCCTAAAGGAAGAGCAGCACCTCAACAATGTACTGTCTAGAACTAATGCCTAGGGCACTGAAAGAGTGACTTGCTCAGAGTACATTCATAGCCAGTATGTGTCACAGACAAGAACTGAACCCAGGTCTCCCTGTCCTGAGGACCAACTCTTTATCCCTTATGCCAGGCTGTCTCATAAATTTTGCCTTTTAAAGGTCAGGAGTTTGTTATCCTAGAAACTTTGCTTAGTAACCTGATATCATGAGAATTTGTCTCTAAGGCTGATCCTAGGCAGCACCGAGAAGCATGGGAGTTCAGATTCTGGCTTTGTTACAGATCAATGCACTCTTGCTTAACTGCTGCTGTGGTTAGGAGCCTGCCTTCTGCTTCCCAGTCCTGGGACATCAGCATCATTAACAGCCAAGTTCTGTTCTAGCTATTTGGAATAAAGAAGACAGAATAGCTTGTTCTTCTTCCTTGGGCAGCAGTCAGAATAATAGACTGAATGAACGTAATAACTCTTAAGCCTCCAGCAAAGAGGTGGCTTTCTCATCTTGATATCCCAGGAGTCCTGGATTCAGAAGTCCAAGTCCAACTTGGAAAGCTGAAGCTGCCATGTTGACTCCAGCCATCAGGAGACCTGAGGAGCAGACATAACAAGGAATGTGAGCGGGAGTAGAGAACCTGCACAGATCAGAAGTAGACAGTGCTTAAAGATGTCCTTCTTCTGAATGGTCTTTATTCGTCTCTTCATTTGGTAGACAAAAAACAGAACCTCTTGGCCCTTTTCTCTCTTCTTCTCTCTTCTCTTGGAAGCTGGAATAATCTAATTGTTCACCCTTCCAAGGTGAACCTCCCAGGGAGGTAGAAAGGAAAGACTTCACAAGCGGCCCAGCAATTATAGATATCAAGCAGACACTTATTAAGTGCTTAGTCACTCAGTCAGTAAACATTCATTAAGCACCTACTAGGTTGCACAGAGGATAGAGTATTGGACTTGGAATCTGGAAGACTCATCTTCATGAGTTCAAATATGGCCTCGGATACTTACTGAGCTGTGTGACCCTGGGCAAATCACTTAACATTGCTTGCCTCAGTTTCCTCATCTGTAAAATGAGCTGGAGAAGGAAATAGCAAACCGCTCCAGCGTATTTACCAAGAAAACTCAAAATGGGGTCACAAAGAGTTGGGGCATGACTGAAACAACCCAACAACAAGTACCTACTATGTTCCGACCACTGAGCTAAGGGTTGGGGTTCCAAAAAAGTGAAAAATAGTTCCTGCTCTCAATGAATTCACAGTCTATCAAAAGGGTGGGGGACAACATGCAAACAACTATGTAAAAATAAGATATTTTGTTATTCTGTCTTTTTAGTCATGTCTACTGTCTGTGACCCCGTTTGGGATTTTATTGATAGAGTTACTAGAGTGGTTTGCCATTTCCTTCTCGAGCACATTTGACAGATGAGGAAACTGAGGCAAACAGGGTTAAGTGACTTGCCCAGGGTCACAGAGCTAGTGTCTGAGGCTGGAATTGAGCTCAGGTCTTCCTGACTCCAGGTCCAACTCACTGCCCAGTACAAACAAGATATATACAGAATAAACTGAACATTACTATGTTCCAGGCACTTTCCTAAGCACTAGAAATAAAAATAAAACTCTCCCTACCTCGAAAGCAAAGGAGCAACCAGCAGTCTCTGATTCTGTTTCTTTCTCTTTCCAAATATTTTTTCTCCTAGAAGTTAAGAAGTCAGTGTGACCCAGACCCATAATTAGGAAAGGGAGTAAGCATTTCTATAATACTTTCTCTGTGCCACACTACATACCTTTTACGTGTGTTTCTTCATCCGCCTGACCCGCTACCATTCTGATCCACAGCCTTCTCTGCCCAGACAGCTCTTCTCAGAAGCAGCATCATGTTTCTCCACCTAAATAGCAATATTTTCAACTGTGGAGAAATCACAAGTTTCCTTCCTATCCCAAACCCCCAAAGCTTTACCCCAGATGAACTTAACCCCAGTTTTATAGATAGATGGGACTCCAAGAAAGGAAACTTCCCCTCCTAATTCAATCCCTCTGTTCTGTGAGTTGAGATTGTCAAAATATTAGGAGACACCTTGTTTTCCAGAGCTAAGGCCCAGCAAGCAGGCTGTGCCCTGAGCTTGGCATAACAGTCCTTTGCACTCACCCTCTGGCAAAATCATGTAATTATTATATTGCTTTGACCAACACCAGGTGTTCTCTGAGCTCAGACAAGCACCTGCTGTATCCATGTTCTGGTCATGAAGCCCTGCTATTAATCAAACTTGTCCCATTGTTGCTGTTGTCCCCTCAGGGTCAGGGATACACTCATAGTGACATTGGTATAAGTATCGAGATCTCCCCACACTGCCTTGGGTCCTGTCTACTAGGGGCAGTGCCCTGGCACACTTGTTCTTGCTTATAAGTTGTTTCCCTCCCTTTGAAATTTAACTTCCATTTGATTCCTGACTCTCCTGTCTCTAGCCGGTTCTGTTTTGCTCAGGCCACCCACAGGTTAGGGGCCAGTTTGTTCTGGTTGACAAGATCAAGGGGCTTACTAGGTGGTCAAACAAATAGTAAATATCAGAGCTCAGACTTGAACCCAGGTCTGGTTCTCCAAGGTCAGGTCTCTAGGCACAATCTCCCCAAGTGTTTGTTAACTTAGTTTCCAACTGGTAAGACATGTGGGAGAGATTCTCATTATAGCAAGAGGCCTTCCCTGTCCTCTAACCCCCGGGGTCCAGCTACTCCATCTGACTCTGTCCTCTACTTCCTTCCACCCTCACATCTGAGGGCCTACTCTCAAGGCTTTGTTTGGTAGACACTAACACCACCTTTCTTTCATCCCACATTGCCTTCACGTACCTCTCTTCCACCTTCCCTCCTGTCCTGATTTTTGGGGACCAGCATGCCGCCTTGCCTTAGATTCTCCAAGATGTCTTACTGCTAGTTCTAAGAAAGAAGCCAGTGTGGCATAAGGGGTAATGCGCTGAGCCTTGGACTTAGGAAGACCTGAGTTCAAATCTTGCCTGTGGTACCCTATTGCTTTGTAAGTAGGGCAGAGGCATTTCACTTGCCAATGTCTCTAATTGGATTGTAAAAAATAGTCAACAAAAGAGAGAATCGTTAAACCTCAGAAACCTAGAGGAATTGGGAATTATTCAGAATCTGTATTTTATTCCCTAATTTTCTTCTTTCTTATTTTTGTCTGATTTTCCCAAAGCCTCCAGTTTCCTTTGCTTTCTTCCTCTCTTCCTCTTCTGAAGTAAGCAGAATCAAATTCCCCTGAGAGTTTCCTGTCATCCTTATGTCCCCAGACCTCAAGGTATGCATTAAAAGCCCCTTGAGGTTTCTCATAACCCACATAGGATTCATTCACATGTCAGAGTTTACTCCAAATAAGGTGTTCTTAAATTCTTTATGTGTCCTGGTTGTCTCCTTGAGCAGCTGGGAGAAACCTCTGGACCTCTCAGAATGATGTTTTTAAATGCATAAATAAAATACATGTAATATAAGAGAAACCAATTATAATAAAATATCATTTTCAAAATATTGAAAAAAAATTCAGGTACCCCAGTTTTAAAATCTGTTTCCAGACTTTGGATCTTCACCTTAGCCTCTTCCCTATGGTTTCCAAGGTGAAGGTCATTGACAACCTTTTCTTAGTACCCTCCATCCACCTGGCTAATGACCCCTGACCTAGAACAAAGTGTAAACCCCTTATATTTAGGGTCAATACCATTAAAGATTTGTCTGGACAGTCCCAGGAAATGGATGGACCCATCTATTCTAGGAATGGCCTTTGGACAAGAAGCTGTGCCCCATGTTACTTGAGGTAGGACAGGATTGTCTAGCAGTCACTAAAGAACCCTGGTCACTCAGAGCCTTTGGGAACTCATGTCCAGTCCTAGCTGAGGTGATAAGGATCAAAGGGGACATCTGTCATTAGAATCAGCTTGAAGTTTATGGACTATTCTACTTGTTGAGCTTAAAACCCATTCATGGAATTGATTCCACCAAAAGCCTTTAACAGAATCCTATTCTTATGATTCCTAGAGGGTAAAATGAGCATGTATTAGGTAAGCCCTTGCTATGTGCCAGGCGGTAATTATCTTCTCCACAGTCCACTGGGTCTCTAGCATCCCTTGCCTACCAGCAGCTGTAAAGAAAGTACTTTATCATAAGCATGCTATTTTAATGATATGAGCCAAAAAGCAGGACTTATTTATGCCAAGAAAAGTTTGAATTCTAATTAAGAAATCGAAAAGGGATTTCATAAGTGTGCCATTTTGGAAAACTAAATAAATATTTATGAGAAGCAGTGTGGTACTGTGAAAAGTGTGTTGTGCTTGTGGTCAGAAGGCCTGGATTTGAGTCCTAGTGCTGACCCTTACTGTGTGACTTCAAGTAGGTTTCTTACCTTCTCTGAGCCTCATTGTCCAACGTGTCCAAAACTGGACTCATTATCTTTCCCCCAAAGCTCTCCTCTCTTCCCAACTTTCCTCTTATTGTTGTGGGCAACCCCATTTGTCAGTCATCCAATTGATTCTCTTAACCTATGTCAACTTGGACTCCTCACTGTCACCCCCGTATCCAATCTGCTCACAAGATCTGTTGATTTCACCCCTGTAGCATCTCTTGAATCCCCCTTCCTTCTCTGACGACCCCACCTGGATAAGATCCTCATCAGCCTCCCACCTTACCTATTGCTATATATTCCAGTGGGTCTGGCTTTCTCAAATCTCCCCCCAACTCTGATCCATCCTCCATTCATCTGCCAAAATGATCTTTCTAAAGCATGGGTCCAACCATGTCACCCCATACTCATAAACTCAATTGACTCCCTATCACCTCTCAGGTCAAATATAACATCTCCCATCTGGCATCCAAAGCCTTTCAACACCTGCCCCACCTTTCCAGTCTCCTTAGATCTTACTCATGCTCACATTCTCTGCAAGTGGTTCAGGACTTTAACAAACAACATACTTTATCTCCTGGATCCAGGCATTTTCACCAGTTATATCCAAGCCTGGAATGCTCTCCTTCCTCACCTCTTCCTTCTGGCTCCCTTCAGTTCCCAGTTAAAATCCCACCTTTTCCTGGAAACTTTTCCTAATTCCTCATGATTCTAATGCCTTCCCTCTGTTGGTTATTTCTGATTTTTAGCTTGTTTATATATTGCTGTTTGCATGTAATCTCCACCTCCCATGCCCACCCCCATTAGACTGTGAGTCTTTTTCCTTTCTTTATATCATCAGGACTTGGCATATAGTGGGCACTTAATGTTTATTGCCTGCCTAATTTTGCTCATCTTTAAAATGGGAATACTAATATATCATGTACCCCAATTCCAAGAAAAGCCCTTGGAACATCTTAAGACCTTGTATAACGTGAATTGCTGCTGTTATTATTAAGGAGGATTATCCTCAGCCTCAGACAGTCAGGTGGCACGATGGTGCACAGAGCACCATGCCTGGAGTCAGGAAGACATCTTCCTGAGTTTGAATCCAGCCTCACACATATACTAGCTGTGTGACCCTGGGCAAGTCATTTAACTGTTTACCTCAGTTTCCTAATCTGTAAAATGAGCTGGAGAAGGAAATGGCAAAATGCTCCAGTTTCTTTGCCAAGAAAACTCCAAATGGGGTCACAAAGAGTCAGACACAAATTAAAAATGACTGAACAGGGGGATGGCTTAGCCTCAGAAAACCCAGATCCTGGCTCCACCTCTTAGTCAAGTCACTTCATTCTCTCTCAATCTCAGTTTCTCCATCTGAAAAATGTGGATTAAAACACCTGCATAGGGTAATCCAAAAGGTACTATAGGGTTGTGAATTGTTAATAGAATTAAGAGTTGTTTTCATTATCTATCACCTTAGAAATAAGTGAATTTCTCAAGAGGGGTATGACCTGCTTCAAGTATAAAGAAGTGGAATAATCAAACAACAGAAACAAGTGCTTCAAAGGAGCCCCCTTGTACCCCTCTTCCATCCCTGATCACCAGTCAAGTTACTCTAAAGCTTTGGAAGTCTTATCCTGGAATGTCTAGGTAATGGTGATGTCATGAGCAGAAGTAAGGCTTTCAGGATCTACTTTGGGACATCCTGGAAACATTGGGATTGTCCCTGCCCTGGCAAAAGCAATCTGCTCCCTCTCTCCTCCTAAAGGAAACAGAGAAGGAAAATCTTGGCAGGAAGAATGAGCAGGGTTCAAGAGACAGACACATGGGAGAAGAGGAGAGAATCTGGGTTTGAGAGAGAGTGCCGTACAGAGGAAAAACCACTGGCTTTGAAGATAGAGAACCAGAGTTTAAATTCCCCCATGTTACTTCCTACCCTTTGATCCCTCTAGACCTCAGTTTCTTCATCTGTAAAAGTAAGGGGGTTAAAATAAAAGATCCCATAGGAGCCTTTACCAGAAGACACAGAAATAGGTAGATAGATCAACTTTCCCTACCTAGAGAGCAGAGGAATGACCAGCATTCTAAGTGACAGCATAAAGCAGAGTGACTGCCTAGGGGAGACATTTGTTGGCATCCCAAGAAGTATGTGACTGGAGGCCACTACTGTTTGCCAAACTTTTTCTCTCAGAGACTTGATAAAGGATGGTAATATCCTTCGTTTCTCATTCATGCTTTGCCTCTCCTTCCTCTCCCATCACATTTCCCAAGAGGGTAGATGTTAAATCCAAAGTTTTTCTGTTCATCAAGTCTTCACTTAATATTTTGGAATTAACCAGTATTAATGCCAGCTCCCTCTAGATCAAGATTTGATTGATCATAATGACTTTCTGATCTGTGTGCTTTGTTATTGTAAAGGGGAAGCCAGACAAAAGGAGGTGGTGATAGCAAAGTATATAGAAGAAAGTGAAAAGGGGCGTATCCCATGTCTAACTTGGTGGGATTTCATCTTTACTGGGAGTTTATGAGAGAGAATCTTATTGAAGCTGATTTCTTATTTTTATAGACCTCCCAAAATGAGACAAGCATGGACCTAGGTCTTCTCTCCTAGTAGTCAAAAACTGACTGTATAGCAAAAGGGCGAAGGACGCACGAGGTTGACCCTGTTATGATTATACTGTCTTCTTTCTTGTTTTCCTCCAAGAATGCTCAGAGAAATTACTACACGTGAATGGAGTCAAAAGTAATGACTAGAGACTAGGTCCTAGGTGATAGGAGAAGAAGGGGAGCAACTATACAATGCTGATGACATCTATATTCCAAGGGTGGGAGCAAGGGGAGGGAGTGAATACCCCCTCTCTTTCCTAAAATAGTTCAGTAGATAAACCTTTTTTCATCTTCAACCAAACAACTCCTCAAACTTTCATAGGCACTCTACTACACTGAGGTTACTATTCCTGAAAAGGGAATTCCCAAAAGGCAGTTTCAAGGCCCTCTAACAAAGAAAGGATACCTATGAAGGAAAAGAGCGCTGAATTTGGATTCGGGGAGATCTGGGTTCGCATCTCATCTCCTTTAATACCTAGCCATATGAACTTTGACAAACAACTTTGCTTCTCTGTGCCTTATTTTCCTCATCCATATAAGAACAGGGTTAGATTTGATGACCTGTAAAGTCTTCTTTAGGGGACCCAAGATCTAAAGCTACAGTCCTTTCAATACCGTATTGCTTTATCTATACAGTAGGGGCTTTAAAATCTTAATCTCTAGCTTCCTCTCCAGTATGCCCAATTTGGAAAATGAAATAAAATATAAATGGCTTACTCTTGAAGAACTTCTTTGAAGAACACTACTATTTAAATTTAGGATGATCTTCCTCTTGCTATTCCATGAGCCACATCGCAAGGATAAAAGAATCCTTTTCTTATCCCTATGAAGACTGATCATTCATTATCTGGATAAAGCAAACTAATCTAGCTTGATCAGATAGATAGATAGATAGATAGATAGATAGATAGATAGATAGATGGATGGATAGATGGATAGATACATGATAAATATGCACATATGTATATATCTGCTGGCTGAGTCAGAAAGACTGAAGTATCCTCTAAGATTTTGTAAATAAATCTTATCTTGAGCCTAGAAGACCTGTAGTCAACTGACTTAAGGCAACTAGCCAACAATAGCTCTTCTGGAATTTATGAATTGAGAATTGCCTAAGGCTCTATAATTTATGATCTAAGACAATTGCTTACTACAGAAACAAACTGGAACCCAGGTTTGAGAAAGGTGTACATGGATTGCAATTGTCTCACTCTTCATCAGTCATGGAGCTATTGTTTCTTAAACACTCCTGATGACTCAAATCCTGTAATGCTTACTTGAGGAAAGGCAACACGCTACAAAGGAAGAAAAGCTGACTTAGGATAAGAGAACTTAGGTTTGAATCACCAAGCTGCCACTAATTTTACACCAAAGTAATTTTCCCATTCCAAATCCCCCACCTTCAACCAAGGAAAACAGTTAAGCAATACCAACCCATATACATTTCACCTTGTATCCACTATTCAGTACCTATAGTCCTTGCACACACACACACACACACACACACACACACACACACACACACACACCTCTACTGAAAGGAGAAATACGAATCTAAAAACCATTTGAATAGTCTAACAACTTATATGTGCATATGCATTACAAATTTACTATATATTATATAATAATAAATAATTATATATTATAAATAATAATATTAAACATATTTTATATTGTATTATATATCATATTATGTGTTATATAATAGTAAATAAATTTATCATGTATTTAAATTTATTATAAATAAATTTATTATATATTTAAAAGGAATAGCAAGTTGTACATAAGAGATTTGCAGTTTCATGCGCAATCTTTTTCTATTATTCCCCTATGTTATGGAAATGTTTGTTTTATTTCATAAATTAAAAATATAGTAAATAAAATTTTTTAAGCAAAAAAAATAAGTCTGAGGGAGAATTCCAACAAGATAGACTGTTTATGTATGATCATGGACAAGAATGGCACAGGATAAGAAAGCATTGATAGGATGTCAACACCATCAGCCTAGGTCAAAGAGTGGAAACCACTGGGATCATAGACTGACCCAAGGAAAATAACTCTTCTCCCTAACACTTGCATTATAGGCTTTTGATAGATATTTGCTGAATTGAAGTTATTTAATCTTTCATTTTAAAGGAAGGAAGGAAGAAAATGAAGATATGTATGTACTGCGATTATTAGAATCTCATAGTCAGCCTTGACTCCATGTGGTTCATATTCAGCAAAACCAGAAAGTACTGACAAACCTGAGTGCTTGAAAGACCGTGAGAGGGTATTGCTTGATCTAGGGAAAAAGTGATGACAATGTCTTTAGATGACAGGGATTTGGTCATTCCATGAAGCATGAGGCCACAATGAGCTGCTGACAAACTTGCCCACCCTGCTAGTTTTTCTTTTTTCCAAAGAATGTGCTTTTACTTTTTAAGAACAGTAAGATATACTCATCTTCACTTAATCTGGGGGAAATGGTGCAACCTCAAATCTGCTATACTAACCAAGATCAAAAATATACTCTTGATAGCATAAAAATGTGATGCATGGCAGAAATTGTTGGTTCTTTCCTACTCCCCTCATAAGGACAGTCAGTATTACGATCTGACAACCTCCACTTTCTTCCCCTGTCCCCCCCTCCCCCCCCTCCACTCTTCAACCCTCTGCAATCTGGAATCTATTCATTTACCATTCTAGAGAAATTCTCTAACCCAGAGTCAAATGACATTCGTTTTATACTCTCCAGCTTTCTTGACATTTCTTCAGCATTTGACACTATTAGACATACCTTACTCCAGATACTTCATCATCTCCTTGTTGCTGACACTGAATACTTGTGGTTCACTTCCTGTCTCTGGAATCATTCTTTCTGTCTTCTCTGCTGACTCCTCTTTCTCTTCCACCCTTCTAAATGTGAATTCCACCTGACAAAACCATCCTCTTAAGACTATATCTTCAACCTCTCTTCTCTTTTATCTTTTTTAAATTAAAGGTTTTTCTATGAACAGAAATCTATTTTCTCTTTCTCCTACATTCCACCCCATTGAAAATAAGTAAAAAAGAAAAACAAAGTCCTTGTAACAAATATGTCTTAGTATCATGGTAAATTAAGAGTTGTGGTCATGAGAGACTAGGATTCAGTCCCACTTTTGATGCTCATTTTGGTCAGTCTCTCAGTCACTTCCAACTCTTCAAAACCCCATGAACGACTCTGTCCATTGGGTTTTCTTGGCAAAGATACTGGACTGGTTTGCCATTTCCTTCTCCAGTGGATAAAGACAAACAGACTTGCCCAGGGTCTCATGTGTGTGACCTCGCTTCTCTAAACCTCAGTTTCTACATCTAGAAAATGGACATAATAACATCCTTAGAATCTATTCCACTGTTGAAAGCCAAAGAAGATAATATATGACAAATCACAAAATGCTACACAAATGTCAGCTATAATATTTTCACTTTTTGTAGCCCAGAGAATCGTACATAGGAGGTGCTTAAAAAAAGTTTGTTGAATTAAATTTCACTTTCTAGATAAGGGCCTATAGAAAATGAAAGATATCCTGCGATTTTATGATAATTTGGGGTTATTCTGTTTTATTCTATAGCCCTTTGCTGTTTCTGTAATGTTAAACGAGATCCCTGAATCTTTCTTTGGGTCAAAATAAGCCCATTTGTTGCAACTGTAATAGCTGTTTGTGTCAAAAATTGGATTTATTTATTAAATAGAATGGTTATTTCCTTATAGAAAAAGAACAAACTACATTCCTAACCTCTGCTCACATAGGATGTTAAGCACTCTCAATTCAAATAGAATTTCCAATTGTGTCAGGTCAGCACTAAGTGCTTACTACCCTTAATATGTTTTCTCTTTTTAAGTGGACTATTAAGTCCATTAACATTTAATGAAACCATTTTAGCTTTATATACAAAGAAATTCCACATTCTATGGGTGGAACATTCCATCAACTCCCAAAGGCAAATGGACATAAATTTAAGAGAAAAACAACTCTGACACTTCATTTCCTCACCAAGTGGCTAAGATATCTACTAACATTTAACTTCCAAAATCCCCACTTAGAAACAATTGTACCCTTTTTAAAAGCATAATCAGCCTAATTGGACAGTTATTTCATTAAGCCCCTTACCAAACGTCACATCCTAACAATGGTTAGTTATTCACAATGTGTTAGTATTGATCCCATGCTTTTTCTCAAAATGTGAGTTTTTCAAGTACATTAAACCCTTAATTCCATAATTACATAAAGATGCTATAGGTTAAATATATTGTGTGTATATACACACATATTTACTTATCTGTATAAATGACATGTTTTTTCTTTTCACCTCGAGTGAAATGTAAGCTTGTTGAGGGTAAGAAGCATTTTTCATTTTGTCTGTTTCCCCAGAGCCTAGAATAATGCTTTTCACTCAGTAGGTACTTCAAAAGTGTTTGCTGAGTGAGTGAACCAATAAAGGATTGTTACATGTCCTAAAAATTCTGTCATCAGTAGATTTTTGACTTCTCCACTGTCCTCATCATCTAAGGAACAAGTACGGAGCCCCTTACAGCGAAAGACAAATACTTTGCTTCTCAGCTTCTTTGGAGAGAGGCTAAGTAAAGGTTATAGCAGTTAAGGATAATTCGCAATTTATTGCCATCTTACAGGTCTATTCATAGATTAAGAGATCTTTATCTCATCTCTGTTATGGAATGCCTTCCCACACAAATACTTTTTTTTCTATTTCCTAAATATAACCTTCACCATAAATAATTCACAAACATGAATGGTCAAGAGTTTAAAACCATTTTTCTGCTATAGTATTTATAGTATTTAGGTAAATATCAAACAGTTACAGGAAAATATATATAGCACGTGCATAGAAGAAGTCATTAACTCATCATGCTTTATCCTTACCACCCTTCAAACCATGGGGTTTGGTTTGGGGTTTTGTTGTTTTGTTTTTTATTTGATTTTATTTTTAGATTTATTCTTGTTCTGGCCCACAAGTCTAAATCTGAACCTTTTTGAAAATCACTTTAGAATTCTTTCTCTGTTTAACTTTAAAAAAACAAACACCCACCAAAGAACAACTAAAAACAGTGTGCTTGCGTTCATTAATACCCATAAGGCAACACCTTGTATGATACTATCAATTTACTGGCAACACCCACTCCTTCCTAATAATTGCTTCTTCTGAATTCAGCAAATAAAGGACTAGAGACACTCAGACTTAGGGTCTTGTGCCTAGAAAATTTATTTAAGCTTCTAATGAAAAAGCCACGTGTATACATATATGTATGTGTGTTATGTGTGTATATCATATATGTGTATATATGTATGTTGTATACATGTATGTGTATATATATACACACACATACATAATAAACACCATTCTTGAAAAAAAAAGTCACTGAGCAGCTGCAGGGATTTGAATGTCCTTTGAGACACTTGAACATCTAAAGGCTTGAGCTGGGCCGGTGCGGTTGAGAGGAGGCACGTTTGACATGGCAGTTGTGGAAGCTGTAAATGTCCCACAGTAGGAAGCTGCTTTCTATAGACTTCAAAGCAAAAGGCAGTTAATTATCCTGCTTTCAGGAGAGGTCTGGACATACTTAAGACAGCTGTTAGGCTAGGACACATGAGTATCTCAACAAGGAAACATCCAACTTCTCATCGTGTCATTGTTCTGTTCCCATCACATTGGGAAGAAATGCAGAGGGCCTCAGCTTGGTTCAATTCAAATTAATCTAAGAGTTTTCCCAGATGGCTTCGGGAACACCAGCTTATTTCTCACTCTGTAGCCCGGGATCCACCAGGGCCTCTGAGCTGGAGCACACATGCTGTTTGCATATCTCAAGCTCCATTTTGAATTCTGTGTGAAGGATGCCCATTTGTACCTTTTGCTTGCCATCATTATTGCTGATCCAACCTGGAGGCCTGGCAACTTGACGGTGGGGAGAGGGAGGGAGGGAGGGAAGGATGGAGTTTTCCTTCCTCCTGAACCCCTTTGAATGTGCTTGCTGTTGATTTTTATTCACAGAAAACACTGACTGCTCTTGACAGGTGGGGAAGGAGGATGTTCTCCATGGCTGACCAAACACAGTGGGTTGGACAGTCAACCAATTTCCATTCTTGACATGAATCCAATTGTGGCTTAATCACCAAGAATTACTTCTAGGCTGGCTTGGTCCAGAGTTTCCTTAGTTGAACCTCTTATCAGCCTCTTTCCCCAGACAATTTAGTTCAATCATGCAGAGAAAACTCGGTTCATTCTAGGCCCTCAGTAGCAGCAGCCAAGGATTGAGGCCCTAGCTTGTGACCATCACTACATCAGACCTTTTCCCTTGGTTTTGTGACTTCTCTAGTATTCCTGCTATCCAAGGTCACTTCCAGCACTAAAATCTATGATTCTCTGACAATGTCAGGCTATCCATAAGCATGAAGAGGAAAAAGACAGAAAGACAAAAGGTTAGAGTGGTTCATTGGACATGCAGAGAGAAGGGTATCTGAACAGGGCAAGCAATCAAAGGGGAACAAAGTTCAATGCCATTCTATAATCATTTAATAAACCAGATATTAGGGAAGGTTAGGGGGAAGAGGAGAGACAAAGACCAAAGGAGTCCTCTGACCAGGAGTTAACATCTGAATAATGAATGAGAAATGTGTGCAACACAGTGCTGAGCGCTAGGACTGCAGATACAAAACAAAACCCTCAGGGTGCTTACTCTCTAACGAAGGGGAGCGGTGAACAGTTTAGGACTCCTTGGTTGAATGGCCTGCCCAAGAGCAGGAGAGTAGATTAATATACTCCACCCAGGAACAATGGTGGATTTGACTTGATTCTTGGTTCTGGTTCTGGTTTACTTGGGTTGAAGAAGGGAATGGAGTAATACAGGTGTGAGGGGATGCTATAGGGCAGTTAGCCAGACAGTAGAGGAGATGGCCAGAGAGTAAGGGGTGAAAGTAGAACATGGCTGAGACTTTCCTAAAAGTTTTTCTGGAGAGGCATTTGTCAAGCCAGATAGCAGCACCCTTACAGGGATGTTTCTCCAGGGCAATAAGACAGTTGGCTAAAAAGAGTATGGGGGAGAAGCAAAAGAGAAAAAATTTAAACACTTGAAGAACTGAATTGTTTGATGTGACCTAATCCAACTACAGGCTTTTTTTAAGAAGAAATTTTCTAGCATTAAGTCCTGCAACTTAGTGAACTCATACACTTAAAACTGAAAAAGAAAAAACCCAACACTTGAGCAAACATAGGCCCCTCCCACTGCAGTAATTTCTGACCTCTTACTGCCCTGGGTTTCCAGCTATTCACCTCAATCAGCCACATACTGTTTCCTAACATGTCCAGAGTTCCAAATGAAGTCTTTCTGATTTCAAGCAGTTGGTAACTATCTGCGACATATGCACAATCATCTTCTGGGTGAAGTTCAAAATCCCAGTTCTGTTCCTTTCCCCTCCCTCCCCCCTCATCTCAACCAAGCAAATTCCCTATGAGGCTTTCATTTTTCTCAAGTGTGCAAAATGTTCAAGACTGCCTGGAAAAATGTGTCACATGACTGATTCTAAGGGAAATATGTTAGGAATCTTTTAATTTTCTTTAAGCATGTCACTTTGTAACAGGCATATCACTGACCAACAGTTCATCATTTCTTCCAAAAGGCTGAGCAGGAACAGGATTTTTTTTGACACTATGTAGCTCAAGAAAGATAAAATTTAATGTCCTTACTTTCCTATAATGGCTTTGCTTTCTTCCTGAGGAGTCTGAAGACCCCAGAGGAGCAGGCTGGGCAAGCTTCCATGATACAAGGCAGCTGATGAGAGTCCTCAGGGGACAGACCATCGCTGTGCCCTGTCTAGCATAGCACAAAAGGTGCAGTTCAGGCACAGCCTACTGGGTAAATGTCTGGTCACCCACTGGGTGGTTTGACCCAGACTTCTAAACAGGTGCTAGGAAGCGAGATTCAAGAGTCATCCCATTAGTTCATTGGTTGGACTTTGGATTTCATCTGTACAGGAGAATTCCTCCTGTGGAAACTTCCTTCTCTGAGTCATATTGGCAACTTATAGTCTTAGAGAGTTGCCTTAGGCAATAGAAGGTTAAGTGACTTGCCCAGGGTCACTCAGCTAGTAGAAAGCCCAGGCAGGAGAGCTTTGACCCTATTGGAAAAGATGAATGGCAGGGTGTTGTCAGGAACCGTACCAAGCCTGTGAAGAGCAAGGACAAAAGGTAGAAGAGAGATTCTCCAAGAATGTGAAGAAGACCTAGCCAATGGGAGAGGACTGTTGATTAAGGGGAGAGATGGAACAAGAGAAACATGGGTTTTTTTAGCCTCACTTTTGGAAGTTTCTGACTTCTGAGAGGGGAAGGAGGTGCTCAGGCAGTTGATTCTAAGTATACTGATGCCATTATCAACAATGGTAAGAGTAGGTTGGGCAGAGCCAAGATGGTGGAATAACATGTTGTTGTTGTTCAGTTGCGTCCAACTCCTCATGACCCCATTTTGGGGGTTTTCTTGACAAAGCTACTGGAATGGTTTGCCATTTCCTTCTCCAGTTCATTTTACAGATGAGGAACTGGGGTAAACAAAATTAAGTGACTTTCCTACCGTCACTCGTCTAGTAAGTGTCTGAGACAAGATTTGAACACATGAATATGAGTCTTCCTGATTCCAAGTACTCTGATCTATCCACTGTGCCACCTAGCTACCGCTGGTGGGATAGCAGGAAAAAGTAAAAAGCTTCTCCTGGTCCATACCCCAACCCCAAACAGATCTAAAAAATTTGCCAGACTGAAACCTAATTAGGAAATCCAAGGGGGAGAAAATTACAGTGAATCATTTTTTCTAGCCCAGGTAAGCATAATGAGACAGACAAATAGATACATAGACACTGAGGATGAGGTCTGACCAGGAATGAGCCATGTGGAGCATCCTAGTGCAGAGAGAAGACTAGCACCAGGGCAAAAAGGCAGCCCTGTGGCTCACTACACAGACTCAGGCCACAGATCCAAGGTGGTGTGAGGAAACCTGTGCCTAGAGGTAGCGTTCCAATATGAGTAGCAAATTGCAAGGCATAGGCTGCATTTTATTGATCAAGGAGCAAACAGCAAACAGCAGCTATGCGGTTTGGACCACAGGAATGGAATGGGGTTTCAGTTCTAGCTTCTAGCTCAGTCTGAAATTGGCAGGAATCCTAGACCAACTGGCTTGGAATTAGGAAGACCCAAGTTCAAATCCAGCCTCAGACTTTTACTAGCTGTGCAAGCCTGGGTAAATAATTTAATTTCTGTTTGCTTCAGTTTCCCCAAATGTAAGATGAAGATAACAATAGTACCCAACTTGCAGGGTTATTGTGAAATATGAATATTTACAAATATGAAATATTTGCAAAAAGTGATTAGCACAGTGCCTGGCACATCGTAGTTACTTTAAAATGCTTATGCCCTTCCCTTTCCATTTCCCACTCATGCCAACCTACTTACAGCCTTATTTCCAACTACTTTTTTTTTCCTGCAAGGTGGTAGTACTCACAGTCTTTCTTTACCTATCCTCTTTTATAGTTTTGCAAATGAGCTCCTGCTCTACTCGGGTGCTAGCCTTTGACAGCTAAATCTCTTCCTTTAGTAAGATTAAGGTTTCCTTAGATAATAATGTTTTCTTTTCCCTTCTTTGTTATGGTGATAGGATTAATGCTTTCACTTTTATTCATTTCCTGTTTTTCAGAATTGACAGCTTGATCTGTTCTAGTGGCATGGAGTTTCTGTGATTGCTTACTTTTCTTCTAAATTGGTATTTACCTTCCTAGAGTCCATAAATGAATTTCTCTCCATCAGGAGTCGTCATGACCCCTGAAGTTTGTGAAGACTCTGTATTTCAACTTTTACCTTCAGGTTCTTCCTCTATCAGCCCATCCATTACCATTAAAATGGCCTCTTCTACTGAGTCTAGTTGTTAGTGGGACCTGGCTGATGGCTGTGATGGTTCTCCTGGTTGTCTCTTAGAATACTCATTTACCTAAGATGCAAAAAAGACTAAACACAAAAGTAACTGAGGCAACGTGAGCTCATGGACACATAAGGATGGGAGATAAAATAGTTACCATTTCCCTCTTCCTCATACCTAGCAATTCACAACAGTTCTGCTTTCCCACCAGAAAAGAAAGAAGCAAAAGGACTGGGCTAGGTGGAGACCACTTTTTTTGCATGCAAACTCAATTCTGGCTCGACAGCTCATAAACCATCACTTCTTCCAGCTCCTCAACTAACCCCAGAAGGCTCTTCCTCAGCATATAATACTGAGTCCCCAGTCTCTCCTGATTAGAACTACTCATCAAGCCTCCACATGTTGGATTGGAACCAGGAAGGTAATATCTGCAAATGCTCTATGTGATCCAATAGAAAGTGCCAGTGAGAGCATGCTCCAAGGACTGGGACCTGATTGGCTAACCCTCCATTCCATAAATTACAAACAATTTCATCTTTCATAATTTCATTTGGTGCCACTCATATCCAGTGTCTTCCATCTGTCTTTAAGAAAGTATTCCTATGCAAAAACTTTTTAACTTAATGTAATCAAAATTAGCCATTTAAATTGAAAATATTTTGCACAAAGTCAATGCAACCAAGATTAGGAGGGAAGTAGAAAACTGGAAAAGAATTTTTACAACCAGTATAAAGGCCTCATTTCTAAAATATATAGAGAACTGAGTCAAATTTACAGGAATACAAATCATTCCCCAATTGATCGATGGTGAAAGGATACGAACAGGCAGTTTTCAGAGGAAGAAATTAAAGCTATCTATAATCATATGAAAAAATGCTCTAAGTCACTATTGATTAGAAAGATGCAAATCAAAACAACTCTGAGGTAAGAACATCTCATCTGTCAGATTGGTTAACATGACAAAACAGGGAAATGATAAATGTTGGAGAGGATGTGCGACTGTTGGAACACTAATTTATTGTTGATGGAGCTGTGAGCTGATCCAACTGTTCTGGAGAACAATTTGGAACTATGCCTAAGGGGCTATAAAAATGTGCATACTCTTTGAACAAGCAGTATCAGTTCTAGGGCTGTATCGCAAAGAGATCATAATAATGGAAAAAGGATCTACATGTACAAAAATATTTGTAGCAGCTTTTTGTGGTCGTCAAGAACTGGAAATCAAGGGGATGTCTATCAATTGGGGAATGGTTAAACAAGTTGTAATACATGAATGTAATGGAATACTATTGTGCTATAAGAAAAGATGAACAGGCAGACTTCAGAGAAACTAGGAAGGACTTATATGAACTGATGCTGAGTGAGGGGAGCAGAACCAGGAGAACATTGTACACAAAAGCCACTACAGAGCGCAAGGACTGATTTTGATAGACTTATCCCTTCTCAGCAACGCAAGGATCTAAAACAATTTCAAAGGACTCATGCTGGAAAATGCCAGCCACATCCAGAGAAAGAACTATAGAGTCAGAATGCAGAACAAAGCAGATTGTTTTCTTTTTTGCTTTGTTTTATTTTGGTTTTTTTTCTTTTTCATGGCTTCTCCCATTTGTTATAATTTGTCTACGCAATATAACTAACGTGAAAATGTGTTTAATAGGAATGTATATGCAGAGCCCATATCAGATTGCAAACCATCTTGGGGAGGAAAGGAAGAAGGAAAAAATTTATGACTTATGGAATTGAATGTCGAAAACTAAAAATAAATTTTTTTTAAAAGAAAGTATTCCCGAAAGCAGGATGATTTCAGAAAAACCTGGAGAGACTTAGATGAACTGATGCTAAATGAAGTGAGCAGAACCAAGAGAAAATTGTACATAGCCACAGCAACATTGTGTGATCAACTATGATAGACTTAACTCTTATCAGCAATACAGTGATTCAAGACAATTCCAAAAGATACATGATGGAAAATGCTATCTACGTCCAGAGAAAGAACCTATTTTTACTTTTTTTGCTTTTTCTTTCTTATGGTTTTGATTCATTCTTCACATGACTAATATGGAAATATGCTTAACACAATTGTACATGTATGACCTAAAAATAAAAATAGTAAAATAAAAATCTAAACAAGTCTCAAAAAAAGTATTCCTGAAAAATGATATACATCATGACAATAATCATGTAAATGACAAGGATGTGGAAATTAAACCAAACTCTGAGTAATTAGAAAAGCCATGATCAGTTCTTTAGAATAAACAATGGAACATATATTTTCCCCCCACCCCAGCAAAAAATTGGGGAACTACAAGGACAGAATACTGCATACATTTCCTAATGAAATTACTATATCACTTGTTCTTGATTAACTGTTTTTTCTTTGTTTTAAAGAAAGATTTAGTTCTGAAGGTGGAGTATGAAATCATATATCTGGATATGACTACAATGCAAAAACAAAAGGCATCAATAAAATTTATTTTAAAATGAGAATCACAAAAAGAGAGAGAAAGTATTTATGATATGAGGTTATTGAATAGTGTAAATTCAGTTGAACAAACATAATAAGTGTCTACTAGGTATGAATGTACAAGGCACTGTCCCAGGTACCAGGGATACAAAGACAGAAACAAAACAGGTCCTGCCCTCAAGCTTACATTCCACTAGAGCAGTGGTTCTCAACCTTCCTAATGCTGCAACCCTCTAATATAGTTCCTCATGTTGTGGTGACCCCCAACCATAAAATTATTTTTGTTGCTACTTCATAACTGTAATTTTGCTACTGTTATGAATCGTAATGTAAATATGTTATATGCAGGATGTATTTTCATTGTCACAAATTGAACATAACCCATAGGTTGAGAACCGCTGCGACTAGAGGCAGGGACAACAGATACAAATCTAAGTATATAAAACTGATTTTAAAAGGGACAGAGAACAATGATAACTGAGTGAAAGGCCTCAGGTAGGGGAGAGAGCACTTTCATGCAATGCTTTGAAAGAAGGTAGGAATTCACAGTGGAGAAGGAGATGAGGAGGGTTTGCATTCCAAACATGGAAGACCACTTGTGCAAGGGGAGTTGAGTTCATGTAAGGTGAACAGCTGTTCGGACATGCAAAGGGAACTAACACGAAATATGTCTCTAAAGGTAGGTCAGAGAGCTTGGGGTCTCTGATTTCTTGATCATGAACCATAAATTTCTCCTCTGCCCAGTTTCCTAATCACATCCCCAAATAGAAAGGTATGTTAACTTGACTTGAAGGATGCTTTCAACATATTTGTAGAATAGCTCTCTAATTCTCTTCAACAGATGCTCATTCACAAGCTGCAACTATCTTCAGATCAGTATGCATATGTTTACCACATACACTGCAAGAAAAGACGACCAAATATCTCATGAAATGTTTGCTTGTGTCTTTGGCCACGTGATGAAACTAGATCTGTCTACTCTTTATTTACCAATCTGAAGTGAGCTATTATCTCATTTAGTTATATTTTTAAAATATCCTTTTATAAGAATACAAATATAGATGTGGTCTGGCTCAACTAGTAATGTGCCAACATGGGTGTAGGATTCAGAGCTAGAAAGCATTGTAGAAATCATCTCTAGTTTAATACTATCATTTTGTAAATGAGGAAACTGAGACTTATGTAGGTCAAGTGACTTGCCCAAGGTCACCTAGGTGATAAGAAACAAAGCCCAAGATTCAAAGTCAGATCTTTGGATCCCAAATTCAATACAATTGTTACTACACCAAAATTAACTAATTCTCTCTCTCTCTCTCTCTCTCTCTCTCTCTCTCTCTCTCTCTCTCTCTCTTTCTCTCTCTCTCTCTCTCTCTCTCTCTCTCTCTCTCTCTCTTTCTCTCTCTCTCTCTCTCTCTCCCTCTCTCTCTTTCTCTCTTTCTCTCTCTCTCTCTCTCTCTCACTCACTCTATTTCTCTCTCCCTCTCTCTGTCTTTCTCCCCCTGCTCCCATTGGTCATTGAACAGCAACTGTACAGTGAATATCAATGGTTAAATTAATGCTTATTATATGATCCAAGAACTGATTGAATTGTAGCATAGTGAATAGGTCATGGCACTGAGAGTCAGCAAGACCTGGGTTCAAATCTTGCCTCTGACACTTACTAGCTGTATAACCCTGGACTAGTCACTTAACCTCTCTGGGCCTCAGTTTTCTCTGCTGTAAAATGAAGAGGTTTGATTTGCTGATCTCTAATGTCCTCTCCAACCCTAAATCTATACATTCTATTGTTCTATTGGCCTCTTTTCTGTTACTCTACAATTCTCAGTATCAAAAGGCAACAAACAAGACTGAGGACCATTTTGTGCATTTGTACTTTTCCTGGGTTGATGTGGCCAAAAAATAAATGTAATCACTTGATGAATGATCTTTTGGTGACAAACCTTTCTGTACTTAAATAAGCCAGTCCTTAGAAAACAAATAGAAAGTCTGTAGCTCAGTTTTTACTCAGAGCCAGTCTAGCTTGGGAAGACCTGCCAACACTCACATTTCATTGGTTTAGTCTCCAAGAACATAATCATTTCTATGCCACAATAAGGCATTTTTCATAACTAAAATTTTATTATATACAATTCCAACCAAACTTAAACAATTAGACCACCATTATAATCATTCAGCTAATAAAGACTTTGAGATCAAGGACTATTTCATTTATTGTTTCATTTTTTGTCTTGGTAGAGGAAGAAACTGGCTCAAATCTTGTCTCTAAAACTTTTTAGAAGCATGTCCCTGGGCAAATGAGTAAGCCTCTCTACGCATCAGAAAGTTTTGGTGCATGAACTGGGCCTTTGATGTCATGGTATCGGGAATTCCAAGGGTGAGGAAACTCCCACTACCCATGCAGGTAAGTACCTTCTCTGCAATCTATAGATTTACAGAGTTGCCCGAGTAATTAGAGGTTAAGTGACTTGTCCAGGGTCAAACAGCCAGTATGTGTCAGAGCTAAGACTTATGCCCAGATCTTCCTAGTTTCATAGTCAGGTCTCTATTCACTGTGCCATGTGGTCTCAGGCATCTTGCTGGAACGTATTTGCTAAGTAATAGATTGGTTATCAATCTGCTTTGGTAAAGGAAATTTCCCACACTAATGAAATTACTTATCTTTGGGTACCTACCTGAGACCCAATCATTATCATCAAAGTGTTCATCTATTTTTAATTGTTTCATATCCCTAGGGGAAATAAAACTGTAGAGGAAAACAGTTGATAATCTATGTTGGATCATGGTCATCCTGAATATTCAGGGGTATTGCCCTACTTTGTGATGTAGAATCTCCAGCTAAAAGTCATCTCACCCTCTTCCCAGTTGTCTACATTTTAATTATTTCAAAGTTCCTGTTTTTGCAAACTACCTATGTGTGACCCCACTCATATGCAATGCCTGTAGAGATTGATTAGTAGAGTACACCTTATGTGAACAGGATCTGTGACAGGTAGGGTAACATAATGGATAGAGGCTGGCCTAAGGAGTCCAGAAGACCTGGGTTTAAGTCTTTCCTCTGATATATACTGCTATGTGATCCTGGGAAATTCATTTAACTTCTCAGAAATCCAGGCAACTTTCTAAGACTATAAGTTGTGGATATGCATTGACAGTAGAAATTACCTCAAGGGAAGTTTTCTGTGTCAATAAAATCATAGGGCTTACATATAGTGAGTGTTTAAAAATTATTTGTTGAATGGAATGGATTATGAGCTTCACAGAATCTTAGAATCTAGCAAACGATTTAATCTGATCTTTTGTCATCATCAAAAATAGTATACATATTACTATTGCTACTTCCCCAATAACATAAGACCCTTACTTCCCCAATTCCACTAACACTGCCAGTTTGGGTACTCAGAAGGTGACTGAATATTTCCTCTTTTATATCTATGGGTAACCATGTTACTCATGAGCCCCCACTAGTGTACTTCTCATTGATGATCAGCCAATGAAAGAGAGAAAGAAAGAAAGAGAGAGAGAGGGAGAGAAAAGAAGGAAGGAAGGAAGGAAGGAACAAAGGAAGGAAGGAAGGAAGGAAGGAAGGAAGGAAGGAAGGAAGGAAGGAAGGAAGGAAGGAAGGAAACCAGTAGCTTCAAATCAGCTTTTAGAAAAAAGGATATATGCTAAGGCTGTAGAGTAAGAACCATTGGTACAAAATATTTCTTTCCAAAAGTACAGGGTACTTGCTCCCACAAGAACACACAGGGTAAAGGAGAAGAGTGATCTTAAATTTGGAGACTAGGAATAGAAATATACACATTGTGTTGCCAAAGGGTAAACTAATTTTTGTTATAGAAGGTCCTTCAAAAAAATTTGTCTTTATTCATTTGTTTACTTTTAGTTTACAAGATTCAGTTCCAT
>CM053580.1:39975258-40035564 GCA_028627135.1 Pseudochirops cupreus | reverse complement strand
TGTAGACATCTCTCTCCATCATGAGTCTTTTGGAGTTGTCTTATAACCCTGCATTGCTGAGAAGTTGGTCATCACACATATATTGTGTCTGTAATCGTGTACAAATTTCTCCTGGTTCTGCTCTTCTCACTCAGAATCAGTTTGTATGAGCCTCTCCAGGTAAATATACAGTCTGTCTGCCCCTCATTTCTTATAGCACAATAGTATTCCATTATATTCATATACCACAATTTGTTTAGCCATTCCCCAAATGATGGGCATCTCCTTAATTTCCAGTTCTTTGCTGGAAAAGAGCTGCTATAAATATTTTTGTATATATGGATCTTCTTCCCACTAGGTCTTTTTTTGAGCTCATAGTAAGTATTCTTCTTGAATTCAAGGGTTCATGTGCCTTAATGCATCTTCCTCTCTTAGGAGTCTACCTTTCTGTATCTTTGTGTGTCTGTATCTATGTTTGTTTTTGATCCATTGCACCGTCTCTGATTAGTCCCTCCTTTCAAGTGAAAGGCTCAGTGGAAAGGGAAGAGGGAGAAGAGAAAGGAAGAAACTCTTTTCTCCCGTTAAGAACATTGCCCTATCAGAAATTAGAATCTTCAATTCCAGAACCAAAGTCTTTCATTTCTGGGCTAAACTGAGCTTATCCATGAATAGGTTTAATGGATAGGACCAGTGCTCTTTGTCAATCACCTTGCTTTCTTTCCTGACTCAAAACATTCACATTGGAGATTACAGGATATAAAATATCTTCTTTACACATTTAAAACTTCTACTTTATTCATTGATTAATTGACTAATTGGGGTGTGGGAGGTACCCTATCCTTCCACTATTTTTGTAAGTTTCCAAGAATGGTAATTCTATAGCATCCCTTGACCCCATTCAGACAGTCCTTTCTTAGGCCTAAACATAAATCCATTCAGTGGCTGGCAGAGTAGATGCTTAATAAAAGCTTGCTACATTGAATTGTCTTGCTGTAATTAAAACCTATTTTCAACTCTAGGCTTTTAGATTCACTTGTCAGTTTTTCCTAAAACAGAAAAAAGAAAATAGAATAGTTCACAAAATCATTAAAAATATAGCAATTCCAAAAGTATGGTGTGTGTGTGTGTGTGTGTGTGTGTGTGTGTGTGTGTGTGTGTGTGTGTTGAGGTCCTTCCATTTTCCACAACTGTCTCAACCAGGGAACTGTGGGAGAAAGAAGAGAAAAACAAGGGTGGATTTAGATTCACTCGCAAATCACTAAACACTTAGCAAAGGAGAAGGTTTATTTTGCCCTAATACCTCAAGACTGTGGAACAAGGATACAATGACACTTACCTTCTCTGGATGTGTTTACCTTTTCTCCATCAGGAAACAAGTTTTATCAATCAATCATCTGTGTTTAATGACTCAAGTGGTCTCTGGCACCCACTGAGTCTTAGAGGCAGTGACTATATGTGGTTAGGACCTTTTACGCCCTCAGACCAGGAAATAGAATCGAGAACGCTGGGACCAATCAAGTTCCATGGGGAAAAGAAGCTATGTAGTGGAAATATAGTACTTTTGTCCTTAAAGCATTTTCAAAGTAAATATCCCTTTGTAAAACTAATTGATATTAATTGTGTAAATGGAACCACTGATGGCTAATGGTAGAGAAAATATATCACAATGGGGTTTCAAGTTAATAACATCAGAGAAGAGATATCACAATCCCTTAGGAATACCCCTAGATCCCTAAAGAGGAGACGTGGGTAGACTGGCTCTGAGAACATAAGACTACAGAGCTTGCTATCTATGGAAGATCAAGATTTGTCAAACAGTCATCCAAATATAAGACAAATTTTTAAAATGTCTCCTGTATTCACTATAAGCTCCAAAGATGAATGAGACATGATCTCTGCTCTCTATGGGTCTTATAAGAAAAATGAGACGCATATATCAATAATTATAGTATGTAACAGAACCTAGGAAATTCATGAGAGAGACACAAAGTGCTAAGGGAGAAAAGAAGGGAGAGATTACTTCTAGTCAGGAGAATCAGAGAAAGCTTAACAGACAAGATAGCAGCTACATTGGGTAAGATTTCATTTGATGGAAGGCGTTCATGGGGGTGGCTTAGGAGTAGGAATAAGAAATAAACAAAGGGAAATGTTCAGTAGAAGAACAGTGTGAGATGAAGCTAAAAAGTTAGGCCTGGGTTGGCTTGGGTAGGGCTTCAGATGCCCAACTGAAGGATTTGGACATTATCCAGGGAGCAATATGAGATCATAGACATTTTGTAAGGAATTATGTGACTAAGGCTATGCATTAGGAAGATTAATCTGGCACAGCATGGATGGGAGTTGATGAAGGTGGGGAAAAGGGGGAATCTAGACAGAAGCCAGTGGCTACAGAGTGACCAGTGGAAAAATACTAGATTGTTAGTTTGTGAATCTTTATTTAAAGAAAATGAGTTTAGGGTCCATGTCCCTTATGTCTCCAAACATTACAGGGAGAAAGGTTATGGGGTCTCCCCAAGGCCAGGGGAAATGAGTGATCGATAAGGATGTGCTAATTCTCATCTTCCCTGGGGTTCTCCCTTAGAAACAGTGATGCCAGGACAGGAGGAAGAAGTTGTAGCAAGAAACTCCAAGGTTGATTCGGGTGATGTGTAGATGTGTTAGAGGTGGGAGGAAGAGTGAACAGTTAGAAAGAAACACAGATAAATGAAGGGGTGTTCTGGTCCTGACTTTGTCGGTGACTGGCTATCTGACCTTGAGAAAGGTACATTCCCCCACTGGTCCTCCATTCTTTCTACTGAAAAATGAGGTAGTAGAGTCCAAGAGGATCTCTCAGGCCAGTTCCAGCACATCATGTATCCGTGCCTGGCTCGCTGCCTTCATCCAGGGGCGAGCAATTGAGGTCTGCATTCCTGTGCCAGAAGGAGCTGAGTCATTGACTGAGCTGAGAGCTGAGACCAGAGCCATAGATACAGAACAGGGCTGTTACCTTTCAAAAACTGTCCTAGGCCTGTCGTGTTCCCTTTTGCTTATTATTTTAAACCCTTGAATGTTTCCCCATAGCAATCACCAGCAAAAAAACAGATTGTGCAGGACTAAAATGGTGTGAGGATGGAAAGGGCAGAGGAAAAGTTAAGAGTTTGTGTTTGTTTTCTGCAGCACACTGGGTCTGGAAGAAAGAGGGCAGCCTTGGCAAGATACCAGCAGGGGAAGCCAAAGAGTTAAAACCTAGGTCGTCCTGGGGGAGGAGAAACAGGGGCACAGGGATACAAGAGGCCTGAGTCAACATTACTACTTAGGAGGTTAGCTGAGTGTGGGAACTGAGACCAAGAAAGCCCGGGTTCAAATCCTGCCTCAGACACTTCCTAACTAATGTGCCTGTGGGCAAGTCATTCCATTTATTGATCCTTAAAATGGGAATAATAACAGCATTTACCATACAGTGTTGCTGTTAGGATCAAAGATAATGGTGAAAAGAGCTTCCCAAACCTAAAACTCTACAAAATCTGACCAATAAGAGCTGCCATTTGCAGGGCCTCTGGACGTTTGAAAATATATTTCTTTTTCTCACAGTGTTCCTCATCTCCCAACAGACAGCCTGATACAGAGTTAAGTGAGAGTATTGGATGTGGAAGAAGAGCACCTGGGCTTGGTTCAGATCCCCCTTGTGCTGCCTCTCACTCCTACAACCTCATTAGATTGTCAGCTCCTTGAAGGCAGGGGCTGCCTTTTGCCTCTTTTTGTAGCCACAGTGATTAGCACAACACCTGGAACATAGTAGGCACTTAAATAAATGTTTGCTGAATGAATGACCTTGAGAAAGTCATTAGTCCATAATTCTTCTGGGCCTCAGTTTCCTCATCTGTAAAACGAATGAATATGAATGAATGGATGAATGGGTAAATGAAAAAATGAAAATAAAATCCTCATTGAGTGCTTACTTTGTGCCAGATCCTGTACCTGATAGTTAAGTTCCTTTCTAGTTACAAATCTCTAATGCTTTCAGAGACATAATATAATGGCCAGAGTGATAGACCACATTTAACAACACACCCTTGTCACAGGGCTGCTGTAAGAATGCCAATGTGTGTGTGTGTGTGTGTGTGTGTGTGTGTGTGTGTGTGTGTGTGTGTGTGTGTGTGTGTGTAAAGTGCTTTGTGAGCCATAAAGTGCTATATAAATGTAAGATAGTGGTACTTGCCCTTAGCAGTCTAGCTTGTTTGAAGATGCTCAGATTCATCTTCTGAGGTGGCATCTGCTATCTGTAACCTGGCTCCCAGACGAGCAAGCTGAGGGTAGGGAAACCTGGTGCTTCATGCTTGTTGCCTATGGAGCCTCTCCTGATTGGTGGAGAGCTGCTGAACTGGACCACGAACTTTCTTAAGGGAATTACTGAATTGGTTCCAGATTTCTTCAGACAGACTCGTCAGTGGCCACTCCAGGGAAGGGAAAGAGAAATGCATGGGAAGTCTGCTCCATCATGTCACTGGAACTCTAGAGGTTGCTAGAATGGACCATCTCTGAATGACATAGTTCATCATCTCCTGGTTTGAGCTGATGTCTTGCCTCACTCCCAGATGAAAATTTCATTCACTCTTATATCTTCTTTGGCACAGTCTGATCCACATAACTTCTCTGATTAATGTTACCATTTGCTTGGATAAATGGGCTTATTTACAATTCTCTACTTCTGATGTTCTTTTGTATAATCAGCATTTAGTGGAAGTACAAGCTAAGGGTTACCTTCCTCTTAAGAATAACCCAGACTGATGTTTCTTTTGTCCTGAACTAGTACCCCCTAGACTTGAGAGATATTGGAGGGGTGGCTGATCAATATAATTCCAGCCTGATACCCTCATATCATTGGTTTAGAAATGAAATGGTTATTTAATCCAAGCCAATCATTTGTCAGATGAGGAAACTGAGGCAAACAGAGATTAAGTGACCGAGTCAAGATGACATAGGGAGGAGGAAATGGCACCCTCAGTAGCTGCTCCTGGGGCTTGCCTGACCCTTCCCCTAGCTAAAGTGCTGGAAGAAGAGGCATCACTGTTGGCTCTACTCTCCAAATCCTCGAGCCAGGCCTCAGACACCACCCACCAATCATGTTTATGAACTTAGACATGCCATAGCATATATTACATGGAGGTAACATACAGACACATAATATACTTGACATTCTTCTGTTCTTAGATCCCCCCCCCCAGTCGGTCCAGATCCACACAGCTGAACCAGAATAATAGTTTCAGAGTCGGTGGCTCAGCTCAGCTCCCTAACCTCATTACCAGGAAGCCTCATCTGCTGCCCCAGAGAATGCTTGTCCTTGGCTGGCACTGATGAAATGGACCTGCAAGCTAGCTGTGATATATTTGATAGGTCCAAAGAGCTTAACTACTGCTGTGGCAGCTCGTGGGCTCCTGGTCACTCCCTCAGATAAGCCAAGATTTCTGTTTTTGTCAGCACTGACTTGAGCTATCTGCTGGTGAGGTTGCAAGCAGATTCAGTGATAATCTTTACTTCTGAAGTCTTCGAGGAGACCAGAGGCTCTGTGCTATGCAATTAGTGATAGTTATGTGACTTCTTGACTCCAAACCAAGGTCAGTGCACACCAAGTTGCTAATAAACCCCCAATCTCATACTTTCTACTGTCAGAGCCTCATGGGGAAGGACAGCAGGTGGAAGAATGTCTTGTAGGACACTAAGAAACAGATCTGCTTGATTATCCATTTCCTGTTTCATTTGTATTGACCCCACCCCTACCTGTCTCCTCAATACAGGCCTTTGTCCTAACAGTTGTATTTCCACCCGCCAAACCACAGTGGACCATTATCTACCACCCCCACTCCCATCTCTTTTTCACCATCCTCAAACATGGCAAGGAAAATTGCTGGAGTCTAGGCAGAAGGGTCTGAGAATTCTCCCTCCTCCACACTTGTCACCCTGAGCTTTCTGACACCTCTCCTACCGTTAATTTGTTAAAAGAAAAAAAAACAACAATGTTTTTTCTTGAATCCTCTGACGTATTCCATCTGGCCCCTCTTTCAGTGATAAGGTTACAAGGACAGATTGAAACCCAGAAAACTTTTCTATCCTGGGGAGTGTCAATGATTAAAAAATTAAAGTTAGCCTTCTTTGAGCCACTTGCCCAAGCCCTGCAAACAGGGGAGGGACTTCAAGTTTCTAGAGGGCTTTCTTTACCAACCATAAGTTAATTGCATGTATGAGGCTCTAGTTTTAAAAGGAACTGGATAGACTAACATATCTACTGAATCCCTGTCCCATAACTCAGACTTCAGGATATGATCCTTTGGAAGACGGAAAGAAAGAAGAAAATGAACAATGACCCAATGAGCATTTCAGGCCAGAAGGGATTAGAGTGGTGTTTAGATAAAAATCTTACCTTGGGATGTGCTCAGTGTCTGCTTTTATTTTAATATGTTTATTTCTATTTTTACCAAATTGATTAAACATTTCTCAAGGTAATGGTCTTGGCAGGGTCAATTCAATGAGTCACACAGCTCAAAGAGAGGCAATAGAGAAGCTGAGCAGTTGGGAGGGGCACAATAAGTGATTTGATTGGTGAAGACACATACACACCCATAGACAAACACAGAACACTCAATCATCTGTGCCAGGGGCAGAACTAAGGGGACCAGCTGCAGGACTCTGATAAAGGATCTGGCAGCTGATGGCTACAATGAAAAGAACCCTGGATCTAGAGCCCAAAAGACCTGAATTCAAATCCAACCTCAGACTCTTACTTGACCCTCAGTAAGTCTTGACCCTGCCTTAGTTTCCTCATCTGTAAAACAGGGGTAATAAAAACACCTACATTATAGGGTTGTAGTAAGGATAAAATGAGATAATATTCATAATTTGCAAACCTTAAAGCATTATATAAACGCTAGTTTTTTAAAAAATCCTTACCCTCTGGTATTGTCATCCTCTGCTGAGATAGAAATTCTTTCCTCCACACTATCATCCATGACCCACAACTTCCTATGTCCTCCCATCCCACTGTGCTCTCTAGAACGCCATCTCTGTTAGTAACTTAATTTCACTGGGCCTCAGTTTCGTTATTTGTAAAGTGAAGTAACGAGATTAGATGGCTTTTGTGGTTCCTCCCAGCTCTAAAGTAGTGACCCTATGAATTCCCCTTCATGCTTGATCTTGTTTTATCACACCCTTTCTTTCTTATGATGCTCCAGAACTTCTCCCAAAAGATGCTGCATCCCTCCAGATGGTCTCCAGTGGGTATTTCTCCTTTTATACCCTCACAATACCTGGACTGTTCAAAGGGAATGTTGATATACCAATATATGATAATATGCAGAGGGGAAGAACAGTGATGAAGTGGGCGAGGGGAATGGAGAAAATGCCTTGAAAGAAGATAAAGATTCCTAGAGGAAGGAGGGACAGGTTGGACCAATAGGAAGCTGCAGGAATACGGGAAAGTCAGGCACCTCAATGGACTTCTCATCCAGACATACATGGATAGAATCCCACCATAACATGCCTATGTTTGCTTAAAGACTTTCAGTTGGGGAAAGCAACCCCATCTTCAAGTAGCCTGTTCCATTGTCAGAATACTCTAATTATTCATTAGCAAGCTTTTCTTGACATCAAGTCTAAATTCCCCTGTTCCCAAGCCCCAGTCATTGGTCCTGGGTCTGCCCTCTGGGCCAAACAAATCCTTCTCCACAGGACAGTTATCATGCTTCTGTCCCCCCACACCCACTCAACTCTGGCTCTTCTCGTTTTGGGATTGAATATGCTGGATTCAAGAAATGGAAAGTCCAGTTCAAGAAATATGTGGGGATGATGGGAAGGCTGAGTAGGAGAAGATTGAAGGACCTTCAGTTGAAGATTGAAGAGGGATGCCAACACAGCTGTGCTGACCAGACAAAGTCCTGGGCTGTGGTTAAAGGAGAAAAGGAGCCAGCACATACTTGGTGAGGGCAGTAGCACAAGGGTGGGAATCCTGCTGGCTGTGGGAGAACAAATTTCCTGGTTTCAGTTCTAGAGCAGAAAAGACGGAAGAAGAGGGAGCAGAGGGAGCAAGAGCATTTGCAGGACAGTGTGGCTGAGGGCCCTAGCTAAGCCAAGACTTGGGAGTGGAAAGAAGTGGCCAAGATTGGCCCTGGGACAGTAAGAAGGACCTGGGGCTTGGGGCATCATTCCCCACACCTTGGGACTAGATCTTGATTATAACAATAAGCTTCTAAAAAACAAAGTAAAAATGAATAATCAAAGAAGAAAGAACCATAAATAGCTACTATGGGGATAGAAAAGGTCTGGGTTCATATTCAGAGGAAGATAGTGGAGTAAAAAAGCCATTCATTTTTCAATGAGAAACAGCAAATGGTCATAAGTCCAAAAAGAGTTCTTGGAAGAATTTTAAAAATGAAAGAAGAGAAATCAAGGATAAATTAGAAAAAAAATTAAGAACAATCCAAGAAAAGGAGGAAAATTATGAAAAGAAAGCCAACCAACTAGAAATAGAGAATCAAAAACTTAAGGGAAAAAATAATTCCTTGAAAACTAGAATTGGGCAAGAAGGAAGTTAATAACATCATAAGACACCAAGAAATAAATCAAAAGAATGCAAAAATAGAAGAAAATGTGAAACATCTTATTAGAAAAATAACTTATCTGACAAACAGATCATGGAAAGAAAATATAAGAATAGCTGGAGTACCTGGAAGTTACACTCAAAACAGGAATCTTGATAGAATATTACAAGAAATTCTTAAGGAAAATTACCCTGAAGTTCTAGACCAAGAAGGTAAAGCAGAAATTGAAAAAATACACCAATCACCCCTTGAAAGAGATTACAGGAGGAAAATTTACAGGAGTACCATAGCCAAGTTTCAAAGCTCCCAAGTGAAAGAGAAAATACTACAAGCAACAAGAAAAAAAAATTAAATATCTAGGAGCTGCAATCAGTATTATCCAAAACTTAGCAACTGCTACATTGAAAGACTATAGGTCTTGGAACACTATATTTTGCAGAGAAAAAGAGCCGGGGTTATGACCAAAGGTTAATTTACCCAGCAAAGTGAAATCTAATCCTGAATGGGAAAAGAAAAAAAATGGACATTTGACAAACTGAAAGACTTTCAGGTATTTTTAACAAAAAGAGCAGAACTTAATGGAAAATTCAACATATAACACTCAGGAGAAATATAAGGTAAACTTTAAAGACCAATTATAAGGAACTCAATAAAGTCAAACTGTTTACTTCTTATATATGAAAATGTTATCAGTACTTATCGGGACTGTCACCATTATTTGAGTAGTTTAAAAGAAAGGCTTGGGCTGAGCTGTGTAGGATGGGGTGATTCTAAAAAATAAAATTGTGCAAATAGAAAAAAGGAGTAATTATCTCATACAAAGGAGGCAGGAAAGGAAGAATTGATATGAAAGAAGCAAGTGAGGGGAAGGGCTGGTAGTACTGGAAATCAACTCTCACTGGAAATGGGTTAAAAAGGGAACAACATATATGTCTAGAAGGGTATAAAATCAATGACAATTCTACCTAAACTATTCCATCTATTCAATGTCATCCCAATTAAACTATCTAGTTATTTTATTAAGCTAGAAAAATAATAATAAAATTCATTTGGAAGAACAAAAGCTCGAGAATATCAAAGGAATATATATATGTGTGTGTATATATATATATATACATATACATATATGAAGGACGTTTAGCAGAACCAGATCTTAAACTATATTATAAAGTAGTAATTATCTATCTGGTACTGGCTAAGAAATAAAAGAAAATGGATCAGTGGAGCAAAGTAGAAATACAATTCACTTTAATAAATTATTATAGTAACCTTGTGTTTGATAAAAGTAATGATTTAAACTTTTGGGATAAAACATTATTTGGTAAAAAAAAAATGTTGGGAAAATTGGAAAGCCATCTGGCAGAAATTAGATACAGATTAATATCTTATGCTATTTGCCAAGAAAAGGTCAAAATGGATACATGACCTACATATAAAGAAAGATATGAGAAAATCAGAAGAACATGGAACACATTACTATCAGACTTAAGGATAGAGGAAGAATCTATGAATAAACAAGAGATTGAAATCATTGTTGTGTAAAATGGATAGTTTTGATTACATTAAATTAAAAAGATATTGTACAAATAAAACCAATTGTAGGGAAGATTAGAAGGAAAGTAGAAAATGACTGGGGGGTGGGGTGGATTTTATAAGACAATTTCCCAAATAAAGGTATCATAACTCAAAGATATAGAGAACATTGTCAAATTTGTAAGAATATGAATCATTCCCTAATTGATAAATGGTCAAAGCATATGAACAGGTAGTTTTTCAATGAAGAAATCAAAATTACATGTAGTCATATAAAAATGCTCTAAATCATTATTGATCAGAGAAATGCAAATTAAAACAACTATAAGATATCTCACACCTATCACATTGACTACAATGATAGAAAAGGGAAATGAGAAATGCTGGAGGGGATGTAGAAAAATTTGCACCGTTGGTGGAACTGTGAACTGATTCAATCATTTTGGAAAGCAATCCGGAAATAAGCCCTAAGTTATAAAAATAAGTATACCCTTTGACCTAGCAATACCACTATTAGATATGTTTCCTAAGATGATCAGGGAAAAGGAAAAGAACCATTATGTTCTAAAATATTTATAGCAACTTTCTTTGTGATGACAAAGAACTGGAAATTGAGGGGATGTCCATCAGTTGGGGGATGGCTAAACAAGTTGTGGTATATAATTGTGACGGAATACTTCTGTGCCACAACAAATGATGAGATAGCTGATTTTAGAAAAATGTGGAAAGACATACATGAAAAGTGAAGTGAACAGAACTAAGAGAATGTTATATACAGTATGAACAATTATTATTCTGAAACTATAAATACACAAATCTACTGTGAAGGCTATGAAAGAAGATGCTATACACATCCAGAAGTAGAACTGATAAGTAGAAGTACCCACGGAATGGTTTTACATATATTTATAAGTCTCTGCTAAATGGTGGCTTTCTCTAATGGGAGTGAGGGGGGGTTGTGGGGTGGAGAGACAGTTCAGAACTTAAAATCTAACAAAAATAAATAAATAAAAGGATTGCAATTTAAAATGTAGCTGGCCATCTAGAGAAAAGAATCAATTTGAGGTGGGCAATGTGACAGTCTAAAGAACACAGGTTTCACTGTTCAGTTGTGTCCAACCCTTTGTGACCCATTTGCTCCTCTCTTGGAAAAGATATTGGAGTGGTATGCAATTTCCTTCTCCAGCTCATTTTACAGATGAGGAAACTGAGGCAAGTAGGGTTTGAGTAAATGTCTAAGGGTGGATTTGAACTCAGGAAGCTGTCTTCCTGGCCCTAGGCCAGGTGCTCTGTCCACTGTGGTGCCACCTAGCTGTCCAATGAACGCAATAGGGAACTAGAAAACCCCAAGAAGACAAAGGCGATGGAATAAGAGTTACTGCCTAGGAGTAAGAGCACTGGCTTTGGAGTCCAAGGATTAAGCAGCAATTGAGCTGCGTACATACTACACAGCAAACTTTGGGCAAGTTCCTTTGCCTCTTCAGACCTCTTTCTTTACTGTGTAAAATGAAGAGATTTGATCAGATCAGAGTTTCTTAGTCTGGAATCCATGAACTTGTTTTTGGGTTGCTGTTGGCGGGGAGGGGGGTGTTTTTTGTAATATGCTGCTAATGATACTTCAATGTAATTGGTTTCCTTTGTAATCCTATGTATTTTATTTTATGTATTTAAAAACATCAAGGAGTCCATAACCTTCGGCTGACTCCTAAAGAGATCCATGAGCAAAAGAAAGTTAAGAATCCCTTAACAGATGGTCATGACAATCTTATTCAAGTGAAAATCTTATGGTTTGAATCTAAGCTCTGAGGCTTTTGATCTACATAACTCTGGGTAATTTAGCATCTCAGAGGAGCCTGGGTTTACATATCTGTAAAATGGGGATGATACCTATAGGAAGATCTTTTATAAATGTTAAAGTGCTAAAGAAATATGAACTCTGTTATTCTTATCCTAAGGGGAAGAGGGAGACTGGCCAATAAAGGTCCAGCCCTAGGAACACGAACAGTGTTCTTTACCTGCTGAATATCCACATGGATCCAGCTTCTAGAAGTGGATGATGATATGTAAGGAAGGTTTCTTGACCACAATTTGGAACATGTCAAGTATTCTGACTATTTTCTATCTTCTTACCATGTACTGATAGGAAGGAGCCTTTTAAATGGCTGCTGAGCTGCACCTAAATTGGCATATAAAAGACTCCAATGAAAGAACATGCATTCTTTTTTCATGTAAATTTTTGAGGGAGGAAGAAGAAATTCTTAAGTCTCTGGTGGGACATCCCCTTTCTCATCTGTTTGCCATGTGGCCGAGAACCTATGGCACTCCTATATTGTCTGTCTGTACTACGTTGCTTCTTTCCTGGATCATTATTGGAGATGGAACAGATCAAGTCCCAATTCTGTGAGCTTCAAAAGGCTAAAAGAACTTCCGTGGTAAAGCAGCTAGTCCCTAGAAGAATCTGCCAGTAGCCATCACAGCTGAACCAGCCACAAAGAGTGACCTGTGTGTCCCAGCCCAGCAATGAATCAACCCAGCAGCTGAGACACCGGGTCCTGACTCCTCCATCCATTATGCCACACCCAGAAGAGAACTTGATGGGGTGAATATTGGTCAGTTGCCACTTTACATTTGAATTCACTCTTCCTGAGAACTGAGGTACAAAGAGCAAACTTGAGAGGAGAGAGGGAATGTTTTGTAGCAAACATTTTTAAGTTTGAGCTCACTCTCCCAGGAACTGAATAGGTATGTAAAGGTTTGTATTTCTGTTTCTGTTATCATTTCCCAGTAAATTTCTCCTTGTGAAAGCTGATTTCTATAAATTAATGTTAAGAAAGCAAATGGTCAAATTGATCTTGTTGGGATGATAACCGGCACCAGTGAAGGATATTAGGTAGAATGCATTGAAAGGGTTCAAAAGCAACAGTATTAGATGCTGTCCCATGCTTTTAGGGTTACCCATATAACCCTGAGGGAAAAAGTAGTAGACAATTTCTAGGATATAGTACACTAGTGGGGGCTGGGAGAATGACCCCAGAGTCTATTTATGCTACGTCATCAATCAAGGGAACTGGATAAATTACCATGCTAAAACAAAAACCCCTTCAAGTCACTGGAGAAGATCATAGATGGGAGATTTAGATGGAAGGCTACAAGTCTATCCCCATAATTTTACAGATGAGGAATGTAAGTCACAGGGTGGTTAAGTAATTTGCTCAGTGTCACACAGCAAGTAAGTATATAAGGTAGATTTGAATTAAGGTCTTCCTAACTCCATGGGAGGTCTTGTTTTCCCACCCCTTCCCAAAATTAGCAGTTTTATAATGTTGCCTCTTTTTCTATTCCACTCATCTGGAATGTTCCTTCAGGTTCATCTTTGAGGTCCCAAATTTCCCATTTCTCCATCCTTTTCCTTCTCAGCTAACTCTTCTTCAAGTCTCTAATAATTTCCTCTACCTATCAAAACAGAAAAGGATCTGAGATTGTTCATTAACACTTCTGACATTAGTACAGTGCCCAGCACATAGTAGGTGCTTAACAGATATTTATTGAATTATCTGACAATGGATATAGGATACAGACTAGACACACATTCACAGGGTTGTTCTGAGGATCAAATAAGATTCTACATATATGTGTGTATGTATTTTATATATGTGTGTATGTATGTCTATGTATATATACACATATATATTCATATATAACATTTAGCAAGCTTAAATTGCAATATAAATGTTAGCTATCATTATTTCATAGCATAGGTATTGTTTTATGGTGTAAGAGAACTCCCTAGTGTAAAAACTCCATCTACCAATGGAAGTTGGCACCTTTTCTTCAACTTAGTTGTCTAGAGCACTAACAGGTTAAGTGAATTGCCGAGGATCACACACCAATATGAGTCAGTGACTTGAACCCCAATTTTCCTGGCTCTAAAGCCAACCATCTACCCACTATGATAAGTGTGTAATGGCAGTCTTTGGCATTCAAATGTGTAACTGATCCCTTTTATTAATTATTGCTAGCATGATTAATAAAATGATTAATTACCCCAAAACTATATCTCTCAAATGTTTTATATGTCACACCAAGCAAGTATCCACATTAAGTTCAGCCATCAACATTGAGAACCTGTGGGAACAGTTGCCTAAAGAGTAAACCAGCCAATGTAAGAGGTCAACTGGTTATAATTTAGCGCAAATGAGTTTCAGTGGTGACCTCCTAATTACAGAAGGAAAATCTTTATCCCTACTAAAGGAAATTGAAGTACCAGCAAGATAGTTATTGGGGGAGGGAAGGAAGTGGTCTTTCAGATCAGAAGCCTGTGATCACCTGACTAGGGCTGCTGATGACTATGTTGCTGGGTGTATCAAGGGAAAAGGCTTTTGTCTCTTGTCACCAGTTTTTTCAAGCAGCTGGAACTTACACCATAGACATCTAAGGAGTCCCCCTGTCCCTGGCTATGCACATATGGGGTTCCATCTTTCACCTTTTCTAGCTTGAAATCAGTATTTCCATCTACTTTCTGGCAGATGAGTAGGAGAGTCTGAGTCCAGAAAAGACTCAGAAGCACCTTAATTTTACAGATGAGGAAACTGAGACCCAAAGAGTGAGTTGTCTAAGGTCATACCAATAGGAAGTAGAATTAGTATTAGAACTCAAGTCTTTTACCTCCAGAGCTGGAGCTTTTTCTGAGAAGCAACTTCATCTGCAAAATGATGGGGTTGAATTACATGAGCTGGAAGGTTCCTTCCATCTCTAAACATACAATCCTATGACCAAACAATCAGTCAACAAGTTATTAGGTAGCTACTAAGTGCAACTGTGCTACCAGACCTCCTTAGGGAGCTTACCTTCTATGCAGGAACAACACACACATACAGAAATAAATGAAATCAACAGATGAAATACAAAATAGAAACTAAGTGATGGTACAGGTTTAGGGAGAGGGGGCAGCTGGGAAATCAGGAAAGGCTTCATGAAGAAGGTGGTTTAAGCTAAGTCATGATCACATGACCCAATATCCCAACCATCACATAAAAATCCCTTGCAGAGCACAGAGCACCCTAAAGAATGGTCACGGATCTCTGGCTTGAACAATTTTACTGCTGGCTTCATTCAGAACAGCTCATTATAGTCTTGGACCATGTTATTCTAATTGTGGAAACATTCTTCTTTCATATCAAGCCAAAATCTGCCTCCCCATATAATGTCTACTCCCCACTGGCAGTTCTGTCCTCAGAAGTTATGCAAGAATAAGCTTTCTTCCTGTCTCACACGCCAGCCCTTCAGATGTCTGACTATGGCTATCAGGTCTTCCCACTCAGCCTTCACTCCATCCAAATGTTCATTATAGGATGGGATTTCCAGACCCTTCATCATTCTTCTTGAACACATTTTCTAATTTGTCAATGTCCCTCTTAAGATACCAGACTGAGAGCGAAATACAATTTTCCATATGTTACAAACTAGAATGAGAAGTAACAACTTCCTTGACCTGGATACTATATTACCTTACTTCTATAATGTGATTACATTAGCCTCCAGAAACAATGAGTATGGAATATCTGTGTGTGTGTGTGTGTGTGTGTGTGTGTGTGTGTGTGTGTAACATATGTCTATATATATATATGTTAGTTTTGCTGAAGCTTTCCCCTTTTTTTATTCTTAGTTATAAAGAATGACTCTATATACAATGGAAAATAAAATGAATAAAAAACCAAACCAATACAATTTATTTTTTTAAAAATTACATTAGCTTTGTCAAAAACCAGACCTTAACATTATAGAATCCTAGAATTTTAGTACTGAAGGGACCTCTGTGTCCACCTATCCCCACCACATAACTCATGTCCAAAAGAAATCCCAATTTTAATATATCTTTCAGGTAGTTGTTCAGTCTCTGCTAGAAAACATCCAATGAAGGGAAACAGAACCCTCCTGAAACACTTCATTATAATCTTGGGCCACGCTACTCTATGTCACATTCAGTTGTCAAAGCGATACTCCTAAAACACAGTTCTGACCATATCACATTCATGCTCCTTAAACTTCACTGGCTTCCTATGAATTTAGGCTTATCTTTTTACCCCTAGATCTACTTTTCTTTGGCAGTCTGGTGAAACCAATAGAACCCTTCTCAGAATAATGTGTTTAAATGCATAAAATTAAAAACCTGGCGAGACAAAGGAAATCGATCATATTGAACTACAGATTATCAAACTTAAAAACGCAAGCTCATAGACCTGGGCTTTAGAACCCTTGCTCTGGATCAAACAAAAATTCCTCTCTTTGACATTTGGCTCAATGGTTAGGCTAAAACAAAGTGAAACAAAACTCTCTCTTACCAAGAAAATCATTGTGGTATGATGGGGAGACATGGGTTCAAGTTTCCCCCTGACTCTTACTCTTTTTGTGACCGTGGTTCTTTATCTTTATGAGGGGTAGGACTACATGGCTATTGATGTCTACAGAATTACAATGAACTATCTAAGTGTTGGAGAAATGACACTGAAAACACACTTCTTCAAACACCGTTTGCAGTGGTTACTCTATCAGCTTTGTTACAAAAGAGGATTGGAGCACATGGCATAACTATCATATATGCAACAATAAAGCTTTTTTTTTAACACCCCCCCCCCATTAAGGCATTGGACTAAACTGCTTCTGCAATCCTTTCCAGCTCCAAATTTGTGATCTTATGAACCCTTTGTGTCCCTGTATGGAAGACCCTAAAGACCTAAAGGTGATTAGGAATGTGGAGGTGATGGGAAGAAGGAAGGATTCCCTGGAAAACCAGAATCCTCTGGGGTTGTGTTCCAGAATTCAGCTGGTATATCCTGACCCCCTGGCCCAAGAAGTACTCCATAATCCTAGCAGTAAAAGGGAAGCAGCTGCTGTTGAGCTGGAAGGAAGTAACGAGCTAGTACTCTGCCTACCCTCCCCCTTCCTGACCCAAAGGCAGCCTTGCACAAGTTCGAGACGCCGGGTTTCCACACCTGGAAACTGGGGGAGGGGGCGGATGACTGGCAGGACGCTTGTTGACAGTGGGCGGGGAGCAGTTCTCGCCTAGTCCCGGGGACTGCACGCACGGGTTATTTGACCCCCGCTGCACAGAGGAGACTCAGGGAGACATTTTGGCCGAGCCCCACCGGAGCTGGCCGCTGCGGTCAGCTGGAGCAGTCCCACCGGCGACCCACGGGCAGGAAGGATGCAGAGCTGAGAGCCAGCGTACGTGCTCCACGTGACCGTGTCGTATAAGACCTAGCTGCCGGGTCCGCTCTCTTCCAGCTGCTTCTCTCGGGTGCCCCCTCGCCCCGGCGCCTGGGCTCCCTGCGCTCCAGGGCTTCCTAGTCACTGCCTCCCCAGCAACTCCGACTCCGCCGGCACCATGACAGGTACGTCGGCAGCCAGGCCGGGCGGGGCTGGGGGAAGGTCCTGGGGTCCGTCCGTGCGCCCGGGGCGCCTGGCGGTGCACTGAAGCTACTTCGTCCCCTCCTGCTCTCTCTGTCCTTCCTTCCTTCTTCCTTCTCTCTCTGCTCTCCTTCCCGGCCTTTCGTTTTCTATTTCGCTCTCCGGGGGGCGTTGCTCTTGGTGGGTTTGCGGGGACGCGGTAGCCCCGAAGGGGGTACGTTGGTTGGAAGGGGTGGTAGTGGAGAAACTTGGGGTCTGTGGGGAACCCCCCCGCCCAGGCTGTTGTGCTTCGCGTGTCACCCTCCCTCCTCGGGACGGCCTGAGGAGGTGGAGGCTCCCTAGGCTGGTTTTGCCATGTTCCTAGCCAGGTGTCAGCGCACCTTGGAGATCCCGTTCCCCACCCCTAGCCGGGGGTTGGCCTCCTTCCCTCCTCCGCAGGTTCCCCCCTTTGCCGACCGCTTTCTCTTGTGCGTCCCCCCCCCCTTCCTTTTAAAGGACTGACAGCTGCAGCAGCTGCTGCTGGGGTGGGGTGGGGGTGGGGAAGAACCTCACCCCCCTCCCCCGACATCCCCTCCAACTGCAGGCGACCCGGACACTGCGGAATTCTCCGGAGCCTCTCCCCTCTCCCCACCAGGGCCCGCGGAAAGGAACGAAACTAGTTGCTCCTGTGGGAGGAGGCCCCGGGTGCGGTTCTACCAGGGCCGGCTAGGCATTGATTGCATCGCCCTTGGCCCGCGCCTATTTTTAGGCCGGCCCTGCAGGGCTGCGGGGAGCCGGGGCAGCCCAAGAGGGCACGAGGTGTCTGGCAGCCAGTCTGCCCACCGGGAGCAGGTCCTAGGGACCTGGGACTCCCGCTGACCCGACTCGACTCCAGACGCTCTTGCTTTTTGGAAGCCCACTTGTTGCAAATAGGGCCCGGCAAGATGCTGCGTCTGCTCTGAGGTGGAGGTGCAAGGACAGGCTGGGTGAATGGAGAAATGCAGCAGATATGGCCTACAATCCAGTTCTGGCCCTGACCAGGAGCTGTAATAAATGTAACTGCACAGCCACTCTCCCTGTAGGCAGAGACCTCCACCTACACCGCAGGGGTTCTTCTTCATCCGTGGTCCACTAACTGGCTTTTAAGTGTTTTTAACAGTGTTCCATATAGTTGGTTTCCCAGTTATAAGCCTGTAGTTGTAATCCTGTGCACTTAAAAACATTACTCCGAGCTGGGGTCCATAACCTTCACTGGGCTGCCTACACAGAGAGGTCAAGAACCCCTGTCTCACAGCAATTACATTCCCTTTCCAGAACCTATCCTGAACAAAATTAGAGTCTGGAGTCTTCATTCTGAATCCTGGCTCTGCTATTTGTTTGTGTAAGCATACACAAAAGGCTTGATTTGCCTAGGCCTCAGCAAAATGATCAATTACCATCTTTCCCATCACACTTTCGGCCAGAAATCTCTATAAGCTTTAGGCCAGGGCCTTTGTCCTCACTCTTCCTGGTTATCCTCTCTATGATCTTCCAATCACGTTTATCTTGGTGACTTCTCTGTATCATTCTTTTGAATAGTTGGACATAATAGATGAACAATTCTGGAACTCGCTATAAACCCTGGGGCGACCAATAGGCTCCTTAAGATTTGCAGGTGAAGTGGCGGCTAGGTGGTGAGGTGAATAGAGGACTAGCCCTGAACTCAGGAGGACCTGAGACACTTAACACTTACTAGCCCTGTGACCTTGGGCAAGTCACTTAACCCCAGTTGCCCTGCCTCCCCGCCTCCAAAAAGCAAAAAGCAAAAAAACAACAACAACAAAAAGATTTGCAGCTGAAAAGGGATTTGAAAAGGCCATGTAATCCAACCTCTTCCTTTTACAAATCTTGCGACCGGGAGCACCTACTCAAACCTTCCCCATCTGCACTCAAGCAGATGCTCTTGTGGGATTACTAGAGTCAGGGTGCAGACAGTTCTGGTTATGTCCAATGGGATACTTTGTTGTTCTTGAGAACAAGGATTAGCAATTCCAGGAGGATTGGGGAGTAAGAACGGGAGAACCATGTGTAATTCATGGATTTTTAAAAACTAGAACTGTGATTTCACTGGCAGAAGGACCCTCTATCAATACAGATCCTTATTGCTCCTCAGCTGTACAGTCTTTGAGAGCTGCCTAGAGACACTGGGAGAGTGCCTGGCCCAGAGCCATACAGCCTGTGTATATCTGAGGTAGGGTTTTGAATCCTGTTTGCCTTTGAGGTCAGCTGCTAGCCACTCCTCCATTCTCTCTCTCATGGATCGGAGAAAGGAAGACAAGGCTGAACATTGACAAAGTTTAACATTTTCTGGCTATAAGTAAGAGAGATAAAGATAGTTGAATAATAGAGAGACCATCTAATTCCAACCTTTCATTTTACAAACAAGGAAACTGAAACCCACAGAGTTAGGTGATTTGGCCAAGGCCACACCAGTAGCAAGCATTGGAGCTAGGATCTGAATCTGCCCCCTGACTTCTAATTCAACAGACTTTCCATTAGACCCCTTCCCTTTCTTTGATAATATGCTCAGCCACATGACATTCTCTCTTCCTCCCAGCTCTCCTTTGGTCCAGCAATCTCCTGGCTTAACCACCTTCCTTCCCCTCTTTTCCATAGTTTCACAATTATCAACCTCCTTGTTGAAAACTGGTTAAAGGGATGTGAGGAAAGCCAGGACTTCCTGACCCAACAAAGACCCAGCTTACTGCTAGGGAGAGAGTGTCTAGTACCAGTCAAAGCTAGGATACTTAAGTATTCTCTGTATTTTGTTTAAATTCCTTAGAATGTTTATTAACTAGCTTTCTGCAGGTCTCTGAAAGGGACTAGCTGGTTTAACATTTGAAAGGTGACATGCTCCAAAGAGGCCAGAGAATATCAGGTGTAGTTAGCCTAGGGAAACCCTGAGGTCTCTGGGCTTTCACTACCACACTGACTGAGTGGGGAAAACATTCCTTGGATGTTCTGGCTCCCGTTTTAGCAGATAAATAGATAGCAGTTACCTACAATCTTTCCAGATTTACCAGGAATTGTGTTTGAGAATGCATATTTCTTTAAGGAAAAATCAAGGAGTGGGATTTGCCCTTTAGTTTGGGGGGGGGGGGGCGGGGAGAATAGTTCAAACGTTTTGAGAATTGGGCAAACAAAATCAATTTAGTTGTGTTATAGGATCCTAGATTTAGACTTGGAAGAGGGCCCTTAGCAGCCTAGGGAAGAGCAGCATAATGTGATCAACCAAGAAAACCTGAACTCAAAATCTGCCTCAGAGCTCTTTGACCCTACGCAAGATTTTTAATCTCTCTGAGCCTTGGTTTTCTCATCTGAAAAAAAAATGAAACGAGTGGATGAGATGGCCTCTTAGATCCCTTCCAGGGCTAAATCTATGGGCACTCCTCCCATTTTACAGATGATGCAGCTGAGGCCCATAGGGGTTAAGCAGTTTGCTCTAGTAGCTTTCAGAGCATAATAGCCAAGGTCTGAACGTAGGTCTTCTGACTCCCAATGCAGAGCATTTTTCTCTGAACACGGTTCGTTCTGCTTCTTTTGGAGTCTCTACAAACTCTGATTTTCAGCATATAGTTAGCTACATGCCCGTGCATTTAAACTAAAAGCTACAAATCAGATTAAAGGCTCAAGTACTATTCTCAGATCATCTAGATTCCTGTTGGCAGTTGTATTTAGACTTGGTTTTTCATCTATTTGAAGCCACCTTGTTCAGGAAACGGAACGCACTTACTATGGGATCACTTCATTACTTTTAATTAACTTGCGGATGTTCGCATTCCGTAGCATTTTTTCCTGAGGCTTTCTTGTGTGGTATAGATTAGAGCCTTAGAGGTCCTGGGTTCAGATCCTAAATCTGCCATTTTCCCTCTGTGTGACTTTAAACCTCCCTGGGCCTCAGTTTCCTCATCAGTAAAGTGGGAGAGTTACACTACATGATGAGAATAGGTCTGACAATAAGAATGATATGATAAGAAGATAAGAATAGGAGTTAAACCTAAGTTTAATATTTGTCTTTTCCTTGTCTAGTTGCCCTACTAAGTGTGACCCATGCTACTCTGCTAACCGCTTATGGCCTCTTTGTCCAAAAGCAAATGTGACCTCAGATTTGCTGCTTTTGCTAAATGATGTTGAAAGAAAAAAGCTTGACATTGGCAACAGGGGACTTCCCTGCACTTTCTCCCTCCCAGAAAATGTCCTTGATCTTAGCCAAAAGGCCAAGAGAAGAGATAAGTAATAACCATCTGCCCCCTCCCCAAAGGGAACGGACTGTTCTGTCTTGCTTTTTTTTTCCCCCTAATTCTGGGATACTATAATCAGTGTCATCTCTCTTTTTCTATTAAGATCAGTCTTTCGTGACTTTGTCAACAAATGACTCCTATGCCAGAGGAGCCTTGGTGCTTGGCTCCTCCTTGAAACAACACAGAACAACAAAAAGGTTAACGGTGTTGATAACCTCACAGGTCTCTGAGTCTATGAGGTAAGACATTCCTTCTATTTGTGACTTGTTCTTGCTGGTTAAATTTCTGGCCTCTCTGGTATGCAGACCGGCTACTTTTCAGGAACTAACTTATCAGTGCATAGAAAGTCTGACTGCTCCATGAGGCAGGCAGCCTGGTAGAATGGATAGCATGATGGATAGGGAGTCAGGAAGGTCCAAGTTCGGATCCTACCTCTGATGCATCCCACTGGTCACCTCACCTTTCTGAGCTTCAGTGTACTTATCTGTAAATGAGAATAATAACGAACCAGGACCTAGCTCATAAGGTTGTTGTGAAGCTCAGACATTACGTATGGACTGCTTATTCACTTACCACACATGTATTTCTTTATTGGCATTAGAAAGGATTTTGTAACTGAAACTCTTTTTGCTAGATTCCTTTCAGAATAGCAGACCACAAGTTTTCCTCCTCTTCCCCATCCCTTTGTCCCACAGTGTTTATTCTTTCTGGTTATAAGAAATGAAAAGGAAAACATATGGGCAACATCCCTAAATAAATCATTTTTAAGAGAGGTATAAGAGAGAATCGTTCCAAAGAAATCAGTCCCTGTTTTTTGTTTATGTGCAAAGCCAGTTGACCCCTGGGTAACTAGGTTTTTTCTTAATTACTGTTTAAATACTTCAAAACTTTTACGTAGAACTTTAGAGAGTCACACTTCCCTTGCCATCCCAAAGTGGAATACCATCTTAACTGGAATGTCAATATTTCTCCCCCAATTTTATAAGGAAACCCTTCTGGGGACTGTAACACAAAACTAGGGGTGTTATTCCTACACAATAGGAATGACCCCCTTGAACCACTGGAAGGACTGTGAAGACCTTTTCTTTCCATCACAATCATAATCTCTTCTTAATGCAGGGAGATAGATGGCTCAGTGGATAGAGTGCTGGGCCTGGAGTCAGGAAGACCGGATACAGCCTCAGACACTCACTATCTGTGTGACACGGGGCAAATCACTTAACCCTGTCTGCCTCAGTTTCCTCATTTGTCAGTGAGCCAGAGAAGGAAATGGCAAACCACTCCGGTATCTTTGCCAAGAAAACCCCAAATGGGCTCGTGAAGAGTCAGACACAACTCAACAATGCCCTTTATTTATTTGTATTTGGGCAACAGTTTTGCCTGTAGCTGCTAGTGGCTAGTTCACCTTGATTTAGCTGTCCTTCTAGCTCCTTGTACACCTTTTCTTTAGTAGACCACACAAGGAGCTAGAAGGACTGACCAAGGTTGGGGCAGAGGGTGCCTATTGTTGGCTTGTTTTTTGCTAATTATTGGGTGAACTGGAAAATACTTCTTTCTCCCAACTTTGGAAACCATTTTGACGTTTCCTACAGCACAGATAATGGGGGTGGACTGGAAAGAGCCTCAGAGCAGTAGTTCAGAAGCATCAGCTCTAGTACCAACTTAGCCACTAAGTAACTAGCTGTATCATGCTGATCAAGCCATTTGCCCTCTGAGGTTCTCTTTCCTTCTCTCTGAAATGCCCTAGTGATCAACCTCTCCCAGTTGGTTTCTAAAATCCTTTCCAGCAAAGACACCAAGAATTTCAGAGTTGAAAGGAATTTCAGTGGCCTGTTACAGAATGCCTGACAAATGGTTGTTTAGCCTTTACTTGAAGGAAGGAAATCCCTGCTACCTGGTCGGTAGTAGTGAGGTCTAGTGGAAAGAGCCCTAACATTCTAGCGAGGGGCAGCAGAGAGGATCTGAGTTCAGATCCTGCCTCTCTGTCACTTATTCCCTGTCTGACTTTGGACAAGTTGCATAACTAGTCTGGACCTCAGTTTCCTCATCTGTCAAATGAGAAGGTTGGACTCGGTGCCAGCTCTATATTTGTGATAAGAGGATATCCTGAGATAGCCCATCTTACTTATGTGGAACTCTAGTTCTTAGAGTTTTGCAGACCTGAAACCTAACTCTGTAAAAATTATTTTACTTATTTAATGACCAAATCTATTTTCTCTTCCTCCTCTCCTACCTTTTTGGAAAAGAAAAAAGAGAAAAGGAAAAACAAGCCTCAATTTGTCTCTTCGCTGCTCTCACTCACTGCCAGTTATGCCCTCTGGGGCTAACCGGAACAGGTCTAATGCATACCGTGATGAGGCTTTGCATATTTGAATGTAGATATCATATCTCCTCCGAGGCTTCTCTTCCAGTTCAATTCTATGGACTTAATTCTTTAAATATTCTAGATATTGGAATTTTGTTTGTTTGATTTTTGTGGTTGGTTCTGATCTGTAATTTTTTTTTTTTTAGATCATTGTGAGGAATGTCAGGTATGGAAACTCCTACCATTGCAGATTGGCAATACATCTATAACTTAGTTAGGCAACTAGCTGCCTGGGGCACTGAGAAGTCAAAAGACTTGTCCAAGGTCACTCAGTAGGTATGATAGGTAGTACAGGAGCATAGGGTGCATCCTTGGAATTGTTACTGATTTTCTGTTAGTGGGACTTATGGTCGCTTGTCCCTCTCGAGAACTTTTTTAAACTTGCATTGGTTAAATTTCTATCGTAGTAAGACATGGCCATATCCCAGACTAGCTATTCACTGATCACAAGGAGTAATCCATACAGTGCCCAGTATAGTGCTTGGCAGAAACGTGACAAATGCTTGTTAAACTAAGCTGTATAATTCTGAAACCAAAGGCACCAGAAAATTAAACTAATAGCTTGGCTTTGCTGACCTCTGAGCCTTTTTGTGGTACAGAGTTTCATATGTCTAATGTTCATGACTTCTAACTATTTCAGGGGGGAAATGTAATTCTATATAACTCATCTCCTAGAGAGTAAGTGAATGGTAGAAGGATCTCTGATTTCATCAGTGGGAAAGTCCTGGTCTAAGTATCCTCTCTGTGATTTAGTAGGTTGGTCAAGAATTTATTTACTAACTGTGTACTGTGCATTTGGTGCTGGTGATAGATTCAGAGACAGTGATGGAACAGTCATTTAGCCTCCCATTCTACAGGGAAAATCAAACATGGGCACAAGTAAGTATGTACAAAATGTAGGAATAAGGACTAGACATGATTTCATGGATGTGGGGAGCTCCCTTTAACAAAGGAGGCTAGCAATTTCTCTTTGAGAAATCACAGGACTTGTCCAGGGTCACACAGCCAGTCCTTGTCAGAGGAATGCTGGCTAGCCTACAGACACATGATTAATCTCTGGAAGAACATTAACAACTGAGAGGTGGAGTATGAAGAGAGTCTTCAGGGAGGAGGTGATGAGCTGAGCTTAAAAGAGCTAAGGCTTTCTAGAGATAGAACATACTTTATATCCTCATCTCTGACACGCAAATTAGCAAGCACTATCTTCTAAAGTAGTGTAATGTTCTTTTGAGGAATGAAAACCAAATGTTTGGTAATACTCTGTATAAGAATGAACCCCTTCCCACTTTTTATTACAGGGGAACGCATTTTTGCAAATGGTTGATAATCATTGTTGCAGGTGATTTCTCTGGTTTGTAAATCAGCATGGTAACTAGTATACCAGAAATAAGAAAGCGTAATCCCTCGTTATATTGCTGCCATCATAAAGCCAGATGTCAGAGGGGCAAGAGAAGAAACAATGGCCGCATTTCCATTTTAAGTTTTCATAAAATAGTGATGGGGAAGAAACAACAGTTACAGTGTGGCTGAGAAGCACCTTTTGTACTGCAGTATGACAGAATAGGTAGCACAATGGGTGAAAATTGATCAGAGTAACCAATTGATAGAAGAGGCATAGAAAGTTTGTCACCAGTAGCAATTGATAGAAAAGGCATAAGGGATAAGGAAGGGAAGTAGCAATCTTGGGTCACAGTGGGGTTACTAGTTCTGATTTCTGCTTTTTTTTAAGGAGTGTTGAGCTCTGTAAACTGAATTTTATTTATTTTTGTTGAAGTTTTTATTTTATTTTTAATTTCAAAATTATTTTAATCTTTTGTTTTTATATTAATTTTATTTTGACTATATCCCTTTTCTGTCTCCTTCCCAACAAGCCATTCCCTATAAGAAAAGGAAGAAAACAGGAGGAAAAAAAGCAGTTTGGCAAAATTAACCAGCCAACTGGACTTTATTTTAACAGGAAAGTTTTAGAGAAGATTTTCGATGAAGTCATCATGATCGACATCTTGGACAGCAGGGATTCAGCTCATCTAATCTTAATGAAGAGACCTGAACTAGGTGTCACATTAACCAAACTCCACTGCTGGTCACTAATTCAGTATTCAAAGTGTGTGTTCATGGATGCAGATACTCTGGTGAGTCTAGATACCCACGGTGGCTAAAAAGACTATATATAGTAACTGAGACCTGGTAAGTGTTCAAAGAAATACAACTGAGACTTGACAGGAAAGGATGATGAAAACATCAGATGTCAAAAGAGAGGACAGAAGAGCAAAACCAGACCATTTTAAATCTGTCCCTGGGCCTTCTGACAGATGCCACCTTGATGCTGTGGAAATTTAATGTGGGAGGATGGCAGGTGATGGATGGAACAGAGAGACTTTCTCTAAATTCCCTGTTTTCCTTTTGAATTAGGTATTGACAAATATTGATGAGCTTTTTGAGAGAGAGGAGCTCTCCGCAGCACCAGACCCAGGGTGGCCTGACTGTTTCAATTCTGGAGTCTTTGTTTACCGACCTTCCATTGAAACGTACAATCAGCTATTGCATATGGCTTCAGAACAAGGCAGCTTTGATGGTATGTATCCTGTTTGTTGGGCGTTTTATAAGAGAGCTTTATAGTATTCTCTAATGGTGTGATGAGAAGAACAATCACCTCTCGAATCCAGCTTAAATCCTTTTATTGTGTAGATTATGTTGTCTACCCACCCATTTGCTATAGAAACATCGTGGTTTTAGTTTGCTTGTTTAATTAGAGTTAAGAGAGAGCACAAGCTTGGTTTGGGATGACTTTCATTATATCTAAATTCAATCTAAATGCATTTTGATTATTAAGGACTTGGATTCCCGGTTCCAGAATTTAAACAGAGGCAGCCTGTTTTGATCAAGGCGTGCCTTTTCTAATACAGAATGAACTTGAGTTTCTGCTTGTAGGAGTCTTAGAGATCTAATTTTCCACTCCTCAGGAAGGGTGATGATTGCATTGAAGGGTGCGTGCGTGTGTGTGTGTGTGTGTGTGTGTGTGTGTGTGTGTGTGTGACAGACAGACAGAATGACATTTCCTAGAATTGGAAGTGACCTTGAGATCAGTTAATTCAATAACCGTCTGAAGTCATCCTGGACACTTATTCCTTCATCTTCTGCCTTAGTGACATGACTTTACAACTACAAAGGCACAATACCTTGACTAAAAGAGACTATGTGTTTTCCATGAAAAAGAACAGGGATAGAAGCTGGGATTTCAGTGGTGTAAAGAAACTTCTGGGGGAGGAAGCTCCTGCTCTCAATCAGGTCAGCACCTTCTCTGCAGATTAAGTTCTTAGAAACCTCCCTAGAGCCATGAGAGGTTATGTCTTACCCAGGATTGTAGAGCCAGTAAGGGTCAGACATCTGCCTTGAACCCAGGCCTCTTTTTTGGTTTCAAGGTTGGCTCTCTCTCTATTCTACCACACTACCTCTCATGAAAACTCAAAGAAAGCAAGTTTGGTAAATTGGCTTCCAACTTTTAAAGGTGGGGTTGGGAAGAAAATTAAAATTCAGCATGAATATTTTTCTGCCCATAACTTTCCTATTTTCAGTAAGCCTGTGATTTTAGTATAGTGTCTGTAGATCAATCTCTGTTACCAAATAGGAAAATTATTATGACACCATCCTATATCCTTAGCAGCTGTATATCCAAAGGCTTTGCACCTGAGTAGGATCTCTTATCCTTTTATTGGAGAATTAGGTCAGTGGAACCAATGGATAGGCTTCCTTTCTAGAGTTACCCAACCATGTCATCTGGATAAGCCTTTAGCAACCATTAATAGCCACCAAAGATGATACTATTATTTTTCCCTCTTCATAAAAATCCTTCCAGACAGTGATTCATTGTCAAAAGTTTGTCTTCAAATAACAGCTGAAGCACAAGCAAGCTGTGGTGGGATGCCAGAAAAGCTGAATTTAACAGCAGCAATTAGCATTAAACTCAGATTCCTTCTCTTCCCTTTGCCCTCTCCTCCCACGCCAGCTTACTTTCTCAGTCTTGAAGACCTTATATCTAAGACCTGCTATAATCAGAAGCACAGAATGTCAGACCTGAGGGGGATCTCAGGAGACTAACTGGACCAATCCGTACCTCTCTGTAACATCCCCAGCAAGGAGGAATCTAAACAACCTTTGCTTGAATACCTCCAATGAAAGGAAACCTACCACCTTCCATGACAGCCCATTCCTCTTTGGGACAACTCTAATTGTTGGGAAGTTTGCCTCTTTACAACTTCCACAGTCCACAGCCACCCACCTAGCCCCCAAATGCATCTAGTCTTATCTTTGAACTTGCATTTGAAAAATATACTTATGGAATATTGTGCTAAGTAGTGACTCATCCCAATGCTTACCTCCACTGCCCTGGCCTAGTCTTTTATTGACTCCTGACTGTATTACTGCTGTTGTCAACAATGTGCTGGAGGTTGATTGTTTTTCCTCTTCCTAACAAGGAGTGAGTTGTTTTGCCTTTACCTTTATGGAGCTCAATGTATAGATCAATCAATGGAACTGGGACAGCCAGAACTAAGGAGGTATAACACTCTTACAGGGGTGACTACATGGCCTTTTCTGAATCATTCCAATCCTGTTCAACAGTTTGCCCATATAGGTAGAATTCTGCAGAAGGAGCCAAGATCTTCTGTTGGGTTGAAATTGGAGGTCATTGAAGAATAGTCAGAGTCTGTTGCTGGAAATGAAGTGGCTTTACAAAAGAATCAGATGAATAATTAAGATGACATGTTAAATGCTTTGCCTTAGTTATCATTAATATGAACCAGGTAGGGCTGAAAACTATAGATCCTTGAAAGAAGGCCCAAAAGAGAAAGACTTGGGGATTTAACTGGATACACTCAAGGAAGCCAGAGGCAGGGACAACTAGGGAAGGTGTCAGGGAAGCCCCTTGACTCCCCACTCTAGACACTACAGCTGGGATTGACGTCCCTAAACTAGGGTAACCCATCAACCCTCTAACACTGGGGTTAGGAAGTGACAGTGAGGACATGACCAGAGATGTCACAGTCTTCAGGCAGTAGCAGGAAAGGAAGAGTCCACAATAGCCAGTAAGCAAGAGAATACTACCAGGATCTGATGTTCTCACTAGGGCTCCTGGATCCATGATTCAGGATAACTCAGAAAATTCTAGGAGCAAGGCTGCTCACGCATCTTGGGATATTGAGAAAAACCATGGGATCACAGAAGATTTGGGATTAGCAGATCTTTTGTAATTATGAGAGGAGCCCTGCTCAGAGATCCAATCCGTTTTCCACCAGATGGTCATAGGTAGGGAGATGCCAATTGGCTAAGAGACTGGAAGGTTAGAAGACTCCAAATGTAGAAGTTTCTGGATATGTAAGGTTCCAGAGAGGGGACTACCAGGCAAGAGGCAGGGGCATGACTAGGGAATAGATGGAATACAGTACTGGGAAGGGAAGACTGAACCAGGCTCTAAGTCATCAATAAACATTACCAAGCCGATTTGATTCGAGACAGCCAGCTTTGGCTACTTACGAGAAGTATGTAAGAGAAGAATATTGTAACAGTCTCTCTATTCCTGGAAATATTTCCTTATTTTAATGTATAGGCTTGAAATTTGACAGCAAATATGAGTTCTTAGAGCTAGGGACTATATATTTTTAAATGTTCCCAACTTTTTTCATTCCCCAAACCCTTTGATTTTCAGTAAACCTTTCCATACCCTTTATTCAGTGTGAAAGGAAAGAAATTCTGATGCTTATCATGTATCTGTATATAAAAATAGAGATTTATTAATTTTTCATAAATGAAACTTTATTTGGTATATAACAACGTGTTTTGGTATTATAAAGTCGGTAGCTCTCCAGTGCACACATTTTTTTTTTCATGAACATCATGACTTTTAGAAAATTTCAGTTAGATGATAGAATTATTCATCTCTAGGCCTCCTTGACAAGCTTCTTCTGCCCCAGGTTGAGAAGCCCTGTCCTAGACTCCACATTAGACAAAGGTATCACACAAGTTTTAAAGGCTGGCTATCTTGAATCAATAATGTTTATGATATTTACTGATGACTATGTACAGCAAAGTTTCAGAAGTTTCTAAGCACTTTCTAACCCTGTAAAGTGTTTTCTCTACCCAAGTGACTTGTTATTACTTCAGGAAAGTGTGGGCTTTATGTTTGAGGAAAATAAGCTTCTGGGTTATTAAGTCAAGTCATTTCCTGAATATGTAATAGCATTGTTCTGCCTAGAATTTTTAAATTGGCATAAAGCCCTTCCCGTTTAGGTGCAGAGCCACAGGCAGTGAGGCAGAAGATTTTGGAAGTCTTCTTAGAATATTTTGTTTCTCTTTAATAAAGAGGCCTGGCTTACATAGCCCACAGTTGGTTTTCTTGTTTTATTTTGCACTGAGCTACATTATTATTAAATTCTTCTGCCAAAGCTCTGACCCTTGAGTCTGGGAGGGATTGAGGTACTCCTGGGTTTAACGTCTCTACCTGTGGAGCCTGAGGTCTGACAGGATCTGCTAGGCTGCAAATATGGGTCCAGGGAGGGACTATGGTGTCCGTTATCTATGGACCAGTGTAAATAAGTGAGCACAGGCTTGGCCACCAAGCACTGAGTTGTTTGTGGGAGCTTTGGTTAACTCTTGGGATCGATTATCTTCATGAGCTTCAAGAGGGGCTCAAACAAGATGGTACATTGCCTTGAGCTCATGTCTTATAGGGATCATTTGATGGAATTGGGTGTGGCTAGCAAAGAGAAGGGAAGACTCAAGGGGAACATGAGAGCTGCATTCAAGTATTGGAAAGATCAACATGTGGAAGGCAGAATAGGCTTGTTATGTTTGGCTCCAGAGGGAAGAACTGGAAACAAAGAATAACTTTTCAAAGATGAAAGTTTTGGGTTGCTATCAAGGAGAAAGAAAACCACCTGAACTGTTGAGTATGTAGAAAAGGGAGTTCTTCTTCTGTTACGTATTAGGCTGATCGGCCATGCAGTCCCTTCCAGCTTGGAAATTTTGTGACCTCCTGAGCCCCCAGCAGTGGTGCCTCTTTATCAGTGGAATGAATACAGGCAGTAGTGAAACCAGGAATTCTCAGAGTTAATTTCTTAAATTATTCTTTTTAGAAGTAAAAGGAACTGTTGCAGTCATTTGTGGATCCTGACCCCTTCTGTGAAGTGGACTTTCTCTATACTGAGACACCATTAGATCCTTTCATTTGATCCATTGTTTATAAGCATTTCTCCTACCTGTAAACCAAGACTATAAGCCAATTCCCGATAACTATATTAGTCTTTTTATGGAACTCGGGTAAAGAATTACATGAATATTTATCTATTGCTAGCCTGGGACATTGGTTCCTTGTCACAACCCCATGGTAAATTTGGGTTGGTTGTTTTTCAAATTTTATTTTTTCCCCTAATTACATGTTAAAAACACTTTTTTAAACATTTTTTAACTTTTGAACTCCAGATTCTATCCCTCCCTCCCCCTGTACTTCCCCCTACCTGAGACAGTAAGCAATCTGATATAATTTATACATGTGTAGTCATTTAAAATATTTACGTATTAGTCATTTTGTATAAAAAGATGAAAGAAGGAAGGAAGGAAGGAAGGAAAATAAAGGCAGAAGGAAAGAAAGAAAAAAGAAGGAAGAAAGAAAGCATTTTTCAGTTTGTATTGAGACAGTATCAGTTCTTTTTCTGGAGGTGGATGGCATGTTTCATCATGAATTCATTGGGATTGTCTTGGATGATTGTATTGTTGAGAAGAGCTAAATCATTCAGTTCTTCATTGTATAATATTGTTGTTACCCCACAGTAAACCCATAAGGAGTAGGCTTATCTTCAAACATTTTTGTTTTAATTTGGACTGGAATTCAAGGAGGAGACCGATTTGTAAATGAGTGTGTATATCATGACACAAATAGCTTGTCAGCTTTGGACAGCCTCTTGAATTCATTGAACAAATGTAGTTTTAACCAGGTGTTCATTGACACTCCTCAGAGGTTGGTGACAGCTAAGCATTTGCAACTAACTTGTTTGTAACCTCTCTAATGCAAAGGAATGTAGTCAGCCCTATTACAGCCTCCACTTCACTGCCATGCTGTTTTATCAGACTGGTAATCTGGGTAGAGTAAAACAAGTTACGTATCTGACTTGCTGGATGGTAGGATTTTTTCTGTCCTGCAAAAATCTAATTGGGTAGAATTGAAAGTAGTAAATACTTGAACACCTTTCCTGGTTCTCCTTAATGCCAATATCTTCCCTCCATTGATTAGCTCCAAGTTATCCTGTACATATGTGTTTGTCCATTGTATTTACATGTTGTCTCCCCTCCCCCCAGCATTAGATTGGCCCCCTTGAGAGCAGGGATTATCTTTTGTCTTTCTTTGTATCCCCATGTAAAGTTGTTCTATCTGCATTCACAGGTTGGCTTACCCCTACTGCATCACCCTAGTTGCACATTTTCCAATCCATATTCATGGTTCCTTCCTTCTGAGACTACTCCCTATTTATTCCCTACGTATCTTGTTTGTACACGCTTGTTTGCATGTTGTTTCTCTTATTAGATAACAAACTTGTTGAGAGGAAGGACCATTTGCTGCATTTCCACCGCCTTAGCCTAGTCTTGGGCACATTTTATTGTTGGACAGTCATTATTCAGTCACATCCAACTCTTCGTGACCTCATTTGGGATCTTCTTGGCAGAGATACTGGAACAGCTTGCCATTTCCTTCTATGTCCCAGGCACTGTGCTAAGTGCTTTACAAAAATTTCATTTGATCATCACAAAAGTCTGAGAAATGCTATTATTAGCCCCATTTTCAAATGAGAACACTGAGGCAGACAGTGGTTAAGTGACTTGTCCAGAATCACACAACTAGTAAGTGCTGAGGTAGGCTGCACTTTCATGTTTTCTGGGCTTCCAACTCCAGTACGGTCCATTGTACCACCTAGCCATGTAGAAGAAGATTCCAGTGCTGCGGATGCTAGTCAGAAGTTATTTAATTGGCTCCTGGGGGCCCGGTTTTGTGGTAGGTGCTATGTGAGTCACATAAAAAAATCATTCGAAGACATGGTACAAGTGGAGTTTATTGTATATAAGGAGATAAAACCAGCACTTCTGTTGTGTGGAAGGGGCTTTTGAAACAGGAAGACTAGAGGGGAAAGATAGCAGTGTAGACCCAAGTGGTTGAAATGAATTCTGTGGCCTTGAAAGACTGATTAGAATTGAGGAACGAAGAGAAGTATGAAATAGCAGCCATGAGTATGAGGACCCTGGAAGTCTAGAACTGGAGAGAAAGCTTTGAGGCTGTCAAGGGCAAATCCCTCATTTTACAGATGAGGAAAATGAGGCCCAGAGACCTCAAGCAGCTGCCCCAAGGTCACACAGGTAATAAACAGAAGGAGGCTTTGAGCAGTTGCTCAGGTCTTCTCACTCCAAACCATGCACTCTCTCTACCCTGACACACTTGAGTATGACATGTCTAGGAAATAGCAAGGATACTGACCTGACTTTCATAAGAGGTCTGGCATGAGAGTAGCAGGACATACAGCTAGCTAGCACTTGCGTCTTCTGGGGAAAGGGTAGAGGTGGGGGTCTGGGTATGCCATAGCAAAATGTTGTTTGCATTCTCAGACCTAGCGGCCTTTCTTTGTATCCTCAATGGCTGGTACATTGTTGTTACTGTTGTGACATTTCTCAGTTATGTCTGACTCTTCATGACCCTGTTGGGGATTTTCTTGGTAAATGTACTAGAGTGATTTGCCATTTCCTCCTTCAGTTCATTTTACAAATAAGGAAACTGAGGCAAAGAGGATTAAGTGGTTTGCCTAGGGTCACACAGCTAGCTAGTTAAGTATCTCAGGTCAGATTTGAACTTGGGAAGAAGAGTCTTCCTGACTCAAGGCCTGGGACTCTATCCAATGTACCACCTAATTCTCCCTACCTTCTCCCTCCCAAAAATGCCTGGCACGTAGTAGGTACCTAATAGCAATCTGTTCTACTTAATGGTTTTTCCTTGTTACAAGAGAGTGTTCAGTGGGAGATGGTGTGGGGAGATGGTGTGTGTACTGAGAAATGAATGAGTTTTTAAAAAATATTTTAATTTGTTTATATTTTTAGTTTTCAACATTCATTTCCACAAGATTTTGAGTTACAAATTTTCTCCCCATCTTTCCCCTACCCCCACCCCAAAATAGTGATCCTGCTGAATACCCCTTCCCCCAGTCTGCTCTCTCTTATATTTTCCCCCATGAATGATTTTTTTTAAAGCACCATAAAAAAATTTTTTTCAGGTTGGTGAGGTAGTGTAGAGCCAGATGTCAAAAGGCCTGAAGTCATTCTACACAATTAAAGTAAAATGTGAAGATGTGGTGTGCTGGGGGAGGGAAATTGGATCTAGATTCAAATCCTGACTCTCATATTTACTTCCTGTGTGACATTGAATGCCTCATTTAACCCCTCTCTGGCTCCATTTCTCCTCTATATGAATTGAATGCTTTCAAAGGGTTAGGTACCTTTTACCTCTGAATCCTAAGCTTGTGAGGTCTCCTGCTGATTTGGGGCACGGCCTAGGCAGCTGGTCTGAACAAAAACTGAGAGTGTATTTTTTTCACGTTACTCTTGTCTGTCACAAAATAATCCCTTTATCTTGGAGAAAATGGTAAGAAAAACACCTCATTGTCCTCAGTGAATTTAAGTCGTCTGGCCTAGTTGGACCACCTCCTGATATCAAATAACAAAATCCCACCCCATGTGTTCACTAAACCACTGGCAGTGATGTTCGAAAGATGGGACAACTAGAAAGATACTGAAGGGCTGGAGAAGGCAAATTCTTTTCCTGATTTTCAGAAATGGAAGGAGAATGGAGCCTACAGATAAGAGGCCAGTGAATTTGACTCTGATACTTGGCAAAATGCTGAAGTAGCTTATTAAAAAAAATAGTTGGTGAACATGTTGGAAAGGCAGCAGCGATCACAGTGAGCCAGCCTGGCTTCTGAGGCCGGCTACTCTAGACTGACTGACCTTATTTCCATTTATGGTAAGGGAGATCCAGTTTGCCTGGCTCATAGCAAAGCTGTTCAGAAAGCAATGATGTGCTATTTTTATGTAAAAGATGGAGAGATTGGGCAGGGTAATAGTACAGTTAAATGGATTTGGAATTGGTTTAATGTTAGAACTCAAACGTCTGATGATAGAATGATTCCATGTCTGCTTGGCAGGAGGTCTTCAGGGGAGTGGCCCCAGTGATGAGTGCTTGGCTCTGTGTGGTTTAATTATTATTATTATTATTATTTTAATCAATGGCATGGATAAGACACAGCTGACCTGCTAGTTAAAGGGTACAAAGCTGGGAGGGATAGCTAACACATTAGCTGATGGAGTCAAGCTCTAAAAAGATCTTGACAGGCTAGAGCATTGAGCTGAATCCAATAAGATTAAATTTAATAAGGATAAATGTACAGATTTACACTTGGCTTCAAAAAATGGACTTCACAAGCACAAAGTGGGGCATCCCAGTTAGATAGCAGTTTGCTTTTCAGAAAGGTCTGGGGTTTTAGTGGACTTAAATATGTCAACAGTGAGATATGCAGCCAGCAGGACTAATGTGATTTGGGGCTGTATTATAAGAGAAGCGTGTCTTCTAGGAATAAGAGGTGATGTGTCCATGCGCCCTGCCCAAATGCAGAGGATGACAGTATCCACATGGTTAATGGGGCTTTCTGATCGCTTGTATTATCTCATTTGATTGAATCAGATCTAGCACAGTTGAGGAAGCTCACTGATAAGAAGCAGAGTTTCCTGAGAAGAGATGACAGGATGGGGAAAGGCTTCACATTCACATACGAGGATTAGATGAAGGAACTAGGGGATGTTCAGCCTGGAAAAGAAGAGACCAACTGGGAACGTGATATCTATCTACAAGTATTTGAATGGCTGTCATGTGGAAAAAAGGATTAGATGTGTTTTGGGGGGCCCAGAGCACCCAGCCAAAAGCATGGGTAGAAGTTAAAAGGAGACAAGATGTCAGGAAAGCTCGCTAAGGAATCCAGCGTGGAATGACTTGACCCAAGAAGAAGTTGCGGTTCTCTCCCGTTGTGGAAGGTCTTCGATCAGAGGCTGGCTTAACTACTTCTGGGCTATGTTTTAGTTGGGATTCTTCTTCAGGCATGGATTATACTCCGTGACTGCCGTTGCCCCTTCCAATTCTAGAATTCTCTTTTCTTCCGAGGATTCTCCTTTAAATGGTGTGTTGGATGTGTTTTTAACATGGTATGCTAGCAGTAAGAGGTGATGTGGAGGTGAAAGAATGTCATCTGAGCCTTCTAATTTGAAGTGGCTTCCTTAAAGAAAAAATCAATGTTCCTTTATATTAACTGCATTCTTTGTCCATCAACCCTTCAACAAACTGGACTTTTTACCTTCAGTTGACTTTTAAGCAGAGAGTAAAAATGTAGCAAAATATAGTAAAATATAGTTTTAAAAAAAAAGTGAGCTAAAAGCAAGGAATTGTTTGAATTTTTGTTTAAAATGACCCCAAATTGGTCCCTCTTCTCCATTTGTAATATTTTTCACTGTTAACTGGTCACACCATGATGATCAGATTGAAACACTACAAGGTCTTCAGTAACTAAAGAGAAACACACTTATCTTCAGTGGCTTCTTGTTACTAAATTAGGCAAGAAAATGAACTAAGCTCTCCTAGGAAGGTTTTAAACAAACAAACAAACAAAGGTTTGTAGCTTTAATCTCAGTTAACCAGAACGTCCAGCCTCTCCCCCTCAAACATTCTCATTCCATTTTTTATTTAACTGAAATTGTAGTAGATTTCTCCTCAGGAGAGACTCAAGTGGGCTAGATTCCTCCCTGGAAAAAGGGAGGTGCTTGCTAGGCGAACAGGGTGCCTCCCTGAAATGCTGTGGTCACACAGATGATTGTACTGTCTCCCATAATGGTATTGGTTGTGTCAAGATGGTTCTCTCCTTCTCTGACGCCTAACTACAGCTGTTGGAAGCCTAGCACTTCAGTTGTTGTGTTAGGATGTTCTACAGACATTTCTCAGGTTAATTAGGTGGCACATGCCAGCATTCCCTAGTGGTTACTTCATTGTTTACTTGGCCATAAAGGCCCATCTCCCTCCTTCCCACCCCCACCAAAAAAAAAAAGCTTCAATAGTTTGTGGCTGTGAGAATAGAGCACAGAAAGTATGTGTTGGATATTCCTCCCAAGAGAGAATCCTTTGGCTGTTTTTTGCCTTCACGTCTCTTGTATCATCTTTTTAAATGTGGTTTTCAGTCCCTTGACACATAGTCCAGCCACCCACCCACTTTATTTTTCATTTAGCAAGCATTAATTTTCTCTTCCACCACCACCCCACTTTAAAAAATAAATGCAACACGTAAAATAAAATGAGCCAAATTCTCATATGGCCCATGTATAAAAATGCACAGCTCATTCTCTGTCTTGAATCCATCAGCTCTCAGTCAGGAGCCCCACACATTTTAAAGATAAAGAAAAGCTAATTAACTAGCCTGAAGTCACGCATGTCTAAATCTCATAAAACAGGCCTAGACCCTCTGACTCATTCTTCTGTTCCACAGAGGCCCTGTTAACAGAAAAAAGGTGAGGAGGGTGCCTGCTTACTTGGCCTTGCATGCAGAGGTACCTTGTAAAACAAACCAGCAGGCATGGGCTGTCGATTTATTTTAATCAGAGCCTTCCTTGGCACCTTGTAGACCAAAGTATATGTTGGTCAGTAATACTATGTGCCAAGCAGCTAGGTGGTACAGTGGATAGAGCATTGGGCCGGGAGTCAGGAAGATCTGAGTTCAAATGTGGCCTCAGACACCTGCTAGCTGTGTGACTCTTTGCCTCAGTTCCTCATCTGTGAAATGGAGACACACTGAAGAAGGGAAATGTCATACTACTCCTCTGTCTTTGCCAAGAAAACCTCATGAACAAAGTCTGTGGAGTTACAGAGCCAGACAGAAATGAATGACTGGACAACAAGAATGTGCTGGCTGCTGGGGATGCACAAGACAGTCCCTGCCCTCAAGGAGCTCACCTAAAGGAGGAGACAACATACAAGCTATTGTGTACAAACAAGTCATATGAAAGGTAAATTGGAAACAATCAGCAGAATGAAGACACTCGAATTAAGGGAGATCAGGAAAGGCTTCCTGAAGAAAGCGGGACTTTAGCTGGGGCTTGAAGGAAGTCAGAGAAACCAGGAGGGAGAGAATTCCAGGCATGGGGGACAGCCAGAGGAGATGCCCGGAGTCAGGAAATGGAATGTTTTGTTCCAGGAACTGCAAGGAGGCCAGTATCACTGGATCCCAGTATATGTGGGAGGTGTAAGGTATAAGAAACCTGAAAAGGTAGGGGCAGGAGACAGGTCATGAAAGGCTTTGGATGCTAAACAGAATTTCATATTTGATCCTGATGGTAATAGAGCTTATGGAGTAATGGGGTAATGTGGTCAGACCTGTGCATCTGGAAGATCACTTTGACAGCTCTGTGAATTTCATGACAGCTCCAGCCTGGACTGGAGTGGAGAGTGATTGGTGGCAGGCAGCCCCACCAGCAAGCTATTCCAACAGTATAGCGTGTCAGAGGAGAGAAAGGCGCAAATTGTAGCTGTGTTAGGAGGGTTCCATGGACAGGACTTGGCAACATACTAGATTTGTGAAGTTACAGAAAATGAGGAATTGAGGATGACACTGAGGTTGTGGGCCTGTGAGACTGGGAAAATGGTGGTGCCCTTAACAGTCATAGGGAACTTAGGAAGAGGGGAGCATTTGGGGTAGAGGGGAAATAATGAGTATTTAAAGGAAATGACATTGCCCCTTTGAGAAGTAGTCTTGGTGATGGTATTTGAGGAAGTCTCCATGACAGGGATTCAGCCTCACTTGTTTTGAAGTCTATTTTTTAATCCTTTTTTTTTAGGGGGAGGGGATGTAAATAAATTATAAAAAATTTGCCCAAGAAATGCAGAAACACAGACTCCTAGAAAAAGCAATGTCAATTTGTTTCCACTGTGCCATTTTTCCTATGGCAATAGTAACAACCACCATCAATGACATTTATAAAGGGTGTCCCAAAAGTTTTAGTGCATTAATATAATGCTTAAATAGCTTTAAAATGCACCGAGACTTTTGGGATACCATCTAGTATTTTGAAGTTTCCAAAATGCTTTACATATATCAGATGAGTCCTGTGGAGTCAGTACACCTTTTACTATTCCTTTACACTTGAGGAAAAAGACTTGCCTATGGTCACACAACTGGGAAATGGTGTCAGAGGTGAGATTTGCTCTTAAGGCTTTCTGACTCCCAGTCCATCATTCTTCTATGTTGCTCTTTTCTAGCCTTTGTGGTGGTTACATCCACCTTCCATTCTCGGTTTATCCTTGCCTAGAAAAGGGAGAAAAACTTTTTTGATAATTTTACTCAAGTACGTGAAACAAAATTCATGATTTTTTTTTCCCTTGAGCAAAGCAGCCATCTCACCTCACATTCATGTGTCAGGTCCAATTAGTGCCTGGAGACCAAAATACATTCTTTAGTAGAGAGGAGAAAGGGTTGGGACGAAGCCCCACATTCTTCTGAATGCTTACAGACAAATGCTCTTCAAAGCAGCTCACAGGCCTGGAAGGGCACATCTTTGCCCAAACCCTTCCCTCCAGCATTAGGAAAAATCACTATTGAGTTTTAGTTAAAAAAAAGAAAACTTAAAAAAAATATTTTCTGATTGTTGACAGCAGATCAGTCCAAAAGGGATCTGTTTTATACCTATATATGTGAAATGCATCGTATTTTATATATTACATATAATACAAAATATAAAATATCATAATTAGAGGCAGTGCGATGAACTGGACAGTCCAGCTTCAGACCCCTTAAGACCAGAGTTCAAGTCCTGTCTCCGATACATTTCAGCTGTGTGACTATGGGCACTTACTGCAACAGGTACCTCTCTAAAACAAAAATTCTGCCGACTTGGTGTTTTTTTCTTAAATAATTTGATAATTGTGTTTCAGTTTAATTGGTTTCCTTTGTATTTTATTTTACGCATTTAAAAATCCTTGTTTTGAGGTGGGGCCCATAGGCTTCACCAGACTGCCAAAGGGATCCATGACACCTGTTCTGAGTTGCTGGTGCATCACTGAAGGGAATTTCCACACTGGAAATGATCCTGAGACTGCCCCTCCTCCCCATCCCGTGATGATCTTTGTTGCATAGGAGAGTGGCCAGTAGGTGACATACTAGTGAGCTTAATAGTATAAACTTTAGGGGTCGAAACAGGAGCCAGAGAACTGGTTACTACTGGTCCCTAGAGAAGACAATACCTGATTGATATGAAGCAGAGGAATGTGACAGTCTTGGACAGTAAGAGCTATACTGGTTGACATGGGTGACCAGATTTCTTAACCCCTTAAGTGTGTGAACCTCTGTGATCTTCTTACAGCTTGTCTGCTGGTCTTTAATGAAATGTATGCCAACGTACACCATGCCTCTCATTAGCTATGGTTCAGCCCCTCTGGACTTAGGCTGTAAAATGGTAGAAGTCAGAAACTGTGACTTCCCCAAATTCCATTTAAATATAAACCACCTACTGCTTTGTGGGTAAGCTACAGTCAGACTGGTTTAATGGCACTTTGGGGGGAAAAGTGTCAAGAATTCACACTTCTGCTTAATCACTTGAGACAGTAACAAGCTCGTAGATCTAAAAAGAGCCTCAGGGGTGGCTAGGTGGCATAGTGAACAGAGCACCAGTCCTGGAGTCAGGAGGACTGAGTTCAAAGCTGGCTTTGGACACTTAACACAAAAACTAGCCGTGTGACCTTGGGCAAATCACTTAACCCCAATTGCCCTGCCCTACCCCCTCCAAAAAAACTAAGTTAAAGTTGCTTCTGAACCCAACTAATTCATTCTCCAATTTTTTGCGGATGAGAAAGCTTGGGACCCAGGGAGATGAAAGTAGGATTTGAACCAGGTCTTCTGATTTCAGTTCAGGTCTTACTGCTTCCCAGACAAATCCTTGAAGCTCCAAACAATAAGAAAACAATAGGACTAACTTCCATTCATAAAACACTGGGAGGTTTGCAAAACAATTCCTCCACAACAACCCTGTGAGGTAGGCAGGGCAAATATTTATTATTCCTATTTAACAGATAGGGAAGCTGAGACTCTTGAGAGATTGGAATTTGAAGTTGTATCTTAAATATTAACTTGGTACTGTAGACTAGTAGATTTTTAAGGAAGTAGAACAAAAATTTCATATTCATCCTCATTGTTAACCCAGGGTTCAGTATATGGTTTAAGTCACAGATCTGGTAGCATGGCCCATGATGTGGTAACACATCATCTTATAACTGTATCCTCTATTTTTTTTCTCCTTAGACTAGAGTGAGTTTTATTGCTATCTTCTGTTTTTTACATCACAATCGCTTTTGGAAATACTCCCCTTTCTCCTCCTACTTCCTCTCTCCCCAGTGCACCCTCTTTGTGGAATGCAGACATTACCCCCTCCTCAGAAAGGCTCCTGAAGCCTGTCTGGGTAGAAAACAGGACTGGGTACTTTTAAACAGATGGTATTTGAGGTACCTGTAGGAGGTTTCAGTCTGTGACATCACTGGCAGCCAGCTAGAAAATCATCGGAATAGTACAGAATCGTCGGAAAAGTCCATAAATTAAAAATGGAGAATCAACCAGACAGCTCCATTTCTGCCTTGTGTGAAGTGGGCACCATTGCTGATTACCATCCCATAGTGTCTCTGTAGTGGCTAGTTTCCCTGCCCCACTCAGCCACCTCGAGGTTGCCCTGTTGTTGTGTGGTTAATAACTGCCTAAGGGCAGCCAAGTGGAAGGATGAGAAACTCTTAGAGGTGCCTCTCTTTTTTTTTTCAAAGCTGTTGCCTTCTGGCCCTTTCTTCAGTTCTTCCACCTGCCTCAGACACACCTCAGACCTGGCCGGATCAGGGTAATTATGCTATCTGAGATTGTATGCATTAAGATGATTGGAATTAAAACAGCCTGAGCTTGTCAGATTAAATAAAGCTGCCAGATTGAAAGCTAGGTCATTGGTGTGTAATTCCCGGGGTTTCATTCATGAAATCAAAATCATGTTTATGATCAAGACCTAGGGCATTAAGTTGTGGGTGTTAGAGGGTGTACATGTTCAAGGGAGGACTTGAACCGAGTACTTCCTAGCTCCAACGTCAGTTTTCTGTCCACTATTTCACGCTCTTCCTCTCACTTTCTCACCCTCTCCTTTTTTCTCTCCCTTTCCCTCCCTGTTCCCCTTTCCTTTTGCCTCTCCCTTCTCTGTCCCCCTCTTTCTTTTCCCCACTCCTTCCTCAATATTATTTTGAATCATTCTCTAATTCAGGGCCAGCTAGAGAAAAGGCAACCACTACCCTTTAATGAAAACTGATGAAAGATGAAAATTCACCTAAACTCAAGAGACTGATGTATAGTAATGAAAACTGTGTCAATTCAAAGCACTTATTGACATGTCTGCAATCCCTTGTAATTTTACAAAGTCAGAGGCTTCTGGGTAGTGTGTCAGTGAGAAGCAAAAAATGAACCCTTGGGGCTAGAGATGATAAGGGTGTCAAAAGGTCATCAGTTTCTTAGAACTTCCATCACCTGGTGGGGAGGAAAGAAGTAGAACCAACATCTCCACGCTCCCCATCTTTCCTTTTCCCGTGTCCACTTGGCTGCTATCCCTCTCTAAACTTACTCCAAGGAAACTGGTTCTCAGATTGGCTTATGCTTTATTTCCTACCCATGTGGAATGTATGTGTGTCAGAATCCCTTTACCATATTGAGTGAATGAGCATACAAACAGAAAAGGAAGGCAGTCTCTTTCACATTCTACCGAGTGAGAGGAATCTTGGTGAAAGGAGGAAGGGTAAGCCTGTTGGCCTAGGAACTCAATATCATGGCCTGGGAAGGTCAGTTGAAGGAATTGGGGATGTTTAGCTTCAAGAGAAGAAGACTTAGGAGGGCTTTGATTGAAGGAAGGGCTATCAAGTTTATTTGGCTTATTCCACTTGGTCCCAGATGACACAACCAATGGAGAAAGGCAAATTTAGGTGTTAGGTCAAGAAAAAAGCTTCCAAAGTGGAAAGCATGACCTCCCCATCACTGGAAGTCTTTATCAAAGGTAGAGTGATCCCATCGCTTTCAACATTTAGAAAACCTTATTGCATTGTTTGAACCTAGCCCTGGGGGGCTGAAAAGCTGGACCACGTCAACCTGCTTCTTAGAGACTCTTAACCAAGGACCAAGGTTGTGTTGACAAGAAACCCAGTCAGATCTGAAGACTGATGGAGTTTTCTCATAGTTGTACATATCAAACAACCCATATGTCTTATCTAAGGACTAGCCCTTCACTAGTTAATCATTAATTTTTCCTTGTTCTTTTGATTGTTCACAGATACTTGGGGGGAGTGGGATACCTCTTTTTCTGATTTTAGGGGAATTGTACCTGTTCACTCTCTTTCCCCTAACTTGGAAAGTCCCTAATCTTTCATTTGATTAGAAATCTGATTACCTAATGTTGTATTGTTTCCTTTTAATTAATTGGTCATGATTAGTTGTTTTTTAATGTATAAAAATCTGTTTCTCCCTATATCCCAATACAGCCCCAAGCTGAGGAAGGGGCTTGGTCCCAATTGGTTATTCCATTGGCATGTATTGCTTAAGAAATTGTGTGTTTAGAAACTCAAACCTTTGTTTCCTTAGTCATTTCATCTATCACCCACCACATTAGGAAGGGACTTCAGAGTTCTTGTTCCATACTATAGTTTACATTTTAACAGAAGTAATTTTTAAAGTTAGTGATATTTTCTGTTTTTATATCACGTTCATTTTCAAAACATATCCCATGTTCCTTTCTCCCTCTATTATCTTACCTTGACCAACAAATTATCTTGTGTAACAAAGAATAAAAAATTGGAGGGAGCAGGGAGGAAGAAGTTCAAAGTCCTGCACCTGTAATCTCCTATCTCTGCAAAGGAAGGGGAGCAAGTGTATTCCCTAATCTCTTCTTCAAGGACAGCCTTGGACATTATGATTACACTGTTCAACATCTGCTTTTTTTTTTCTTTTTAGTTCTTTCCATGCATGTTGTACTCATTATGTGTGTTGTTTGCCTGATTCTGCTTACTTCATTCTCCATCAATCCATGTGTCTTTCCATACTTCTGTGGTTGTCAATTCTTTGGGCATGGTAACATTCCCTTTACCTTCATGTACAAAATTTGTTTAGCCATCTCCCGATTGATGGTTATCTACTTTGTTTCCAGTTATGTGCTACTAAAAAAAAAAGTATAGTAACTGATTTTTAATCTTTTGCGTCAAATGCCCTAAGTGCAGGACTCTGGTCCATTAGCTTTGTTGTTGTTCAGTCATGTCCGGCTCTTGGTGACCCCATTTAAGGTTTTCTGGCCGAAGATACTAGAGTGGTTGGCCATGTCCTTCTCCAGCTCGTTTTACAGATGAAGAAAGTGAGCAAACAGAGTTAAGTGACTTGCCCAGGATCACACACCTAGTAAGTGTCTGAGGCCAGATATGAACTCCAGAAGGTGAGTCTTCCTTACTCCAGACCCAGAACTGTAGCCATTGATCCATCTAGCCACATAAATTGTCTTTTTTACTACTGCCTGCCCTTCCTACTTGCCTTGGGTAGGTCTCTTTGCGTCCTTCAAGAGTCTATCTTGTTTTTTGGTTTGAATACTCCGAATTACAAATTCTCATCCATTTGTCTAAATGGTTAGAATGTGTCTTTGTCCTCAGTCAGTAACTGGATTTAGCTGTTTAACAGAGATGATGCATTCTGTTTTCTGTATGTGCTAGATCAAAAAACACATTGTCTGGATGTTTCTGGTGTTTTCAGGGTATCTGGTAATCCCAATGGTAGACCAGAGATCTTTGGGGAGATGGGGACAGTTGTCCCAGGATGGTAGACTCCAAATCCTGATCTCCAGATCTTTATTCCAAATTGAAAACCAGATTCCCAATCAAATTTCTAACAATCCTTTCAAGCATGGGGAGGATCATGTGGTGGTGATGGAGCAGATTGAACTTGTATTTAGCAAGGAAGGTTTCAGGGAAGAACTGCCCACATACAGCCTGCTTGCTCTGACTGCTGCCTTCTTGTCCCCATGGCCCAAGCTGCTGCCTGGTCTTTAGAAGGGGAGCAATGTACTGTAACACAATATACTTTCTTTTGCAGCCTGTCATATTTCCAATCAGGAAAAAGTCTCTCTAGATGACAACGTGAGGGTTGTTTTTCCTGTTTGTGTTTTTATAGTTTGATTTGCAAGAAAACTTAGCTCCAAATCCCCTCTCTTATTCCACTTAATTACCAGTATACCCTAGAGTAAGTCTTGCTTTTCTTTTCAGGACTTCAGTTTCCTCATCTGTAAAATGGAGGCATTAAATTGGTGACCTCAGAGGTCCTCTCAATCTTTAATATAATTCTATGAAACAATAAAAGTGCCAGGGACGAGTTCATATTCCCTTCTCTTTCTTAGCAAGAGATTAAGAACTAAACTCACCTTGAGGAAAGAGCCAAAAAGCATGGTTGATTTATATGCCCAGACCACATATCTGGTGATCGGCCTTGGCTCATTTATATTTGGTTTGTGATTTAGTACTAACTGTCTCAGACTGGGCTAGAAATACCAGCAGGCTGAGTGAGGTGGGAGGAATGGATTGCCTACAGCATTTGGAATTCTAGTGGGCTAGGGTGTTTCTTGGTGAGCTAATAAATCCGCAGTAGGCAGCCCCCCAAACAGGAAAAGCGCTGTCTTGATTACCTTCCTTTCTCAATTTCCCTTTATTTTTCTCTCTGGTCTGATTCAGAGAGGAAGAGATTTCATAAAATGCCTTGAATAAGTATGCCTCAAGAGTTGACTAATTCCCAGTGAAGTTAGGTACTATTTGTGAGTGATCAAAACTCTTCTTGACGTAGCTCAGTATATTAATGTCCATTCTTTTCTACTTTCCCTTTCAGGTGGGGACCAGGGTTTGCTGAACACCTTCTTTAGCAGTTGGGCAACAACAGATATCAAAAAGCACCTGCCATTTATTTATAACCTAAGCAGCATTTCTATGTACTCCTACCTCCCAGCATTTAAAGCGTAAGTAGAGATTAAGTTCCAGCTTTTGTTCAATGTGGGGGTGGTGGGGCCTCCAGGGGAGGGTTAGGATGAGGTTTATACAAGCTTAGTTGAATGTGACTGGGTGAAGGTGGATCTTCTCAGAAAGGTTTCAGAGATCAGAGCATATTTGGTCGCATGTTAAACTGTACCCTTGGTGCCAGTACTTGATCCCCTGCTTTGGAAATATCCAAAGTGAGCTTTCTCACAAAGAGATTCTTCACAAAAAAGTGAGAAAAAGAAACAATGAAGTGGAGCTTAGTATTACCAGATCTCAAGCAATGTCAGATAGTGGTAATCCTTCCAATTATTTATAACTAGTTAAAATAAAACAGAAAAGTAAATCAATGGAACAGACTAGTTAAATAAGCAAATATAATAGTCCATTGATCTCTAAACCCTGAAACACAAACTAATGAGGGAGAGGCTCACTTTCCTACAAGAACTTCTAGGAAAACTGGAAGGCACCTTATGCCATATGTCAAAGGAGGTTTCCCTACAGATGAAGAGGTGACTGGACCTTCAGCATTCCTAGCTTTGGTTCCACAAGTTGATTGATCTCCTAGCTTCAATTTCCACATCTGTTAGAAATGGGAATAATAATAATAGCACCTTCCTCACAGAGTTATTGTGAAGATCAAATGAGATGGCATATGTAAAGCACTTTGTAAACCCTAGAGCACTGTATAGATTCTAGATGATTTTTATTATTATTGTATCCCTAGTTGCTTAGACCCCGTCACTGGTACCTCGGACTTGGTTCCACTTATGTTGAACCAACAGGGTGAACTCCGATTTTTTGTCTTGAATGTAAGCCCATATAATCTTTGTCCGTACTTATGTAATACCCCAAGTTATATGTGCTTCTAACAGAATTGCTCCTCAGATACAGCAGACAGTGGCATATAATAGCTTTCTTCTTTTTTGTTTTAAATCGAATCCAGTATCTCAGGTCAACACTTTGACTGAGAAGGTTTTGCTCCGGCAGCACACAGGCTTCCACTGAGCAAAGGGATGAGTTTCCCTTGCTACCTTCTCTGAGGCTTTAGACATAATTGTTACATCACATGGTCAGCATGCTGAATTTTGGGAGGCACAAAATGTGTGAAATGTTTCATCCCTCACCCTTGTTGTTATGGTTTTTGTCCCCTCTGCCTGATCTTAAACACATCCTTACATCTCTAGCTACAAGGTTTCGTCTTGAAGGCTCTTCTGATCATTCTTTCCCTGTGGTCTTATGGGTCAGAAGATATCTGGACTTCAAAGCTGGTTTTGCCCTGCTCTTCCTTAGTACTCTAACCCTGTACAAGCAGCTTCTTCTCTGAGGCTCATTTTCCTCACTCAGAAAATGAGTGAGTAGACTAAATGACTTTTGAGGTTCTTTCTAGCTCAAAAATCATAGTTGTATTTATCTTGTCCGTTCTGCATGTAAGCAAACAGTGACTCATTTGGTCAGCTAAACAGGAGCAGCCAGGGTATGCATGTGAGGGGCATGATTTGCTAGGAGAAACTTGCATCCCAAATTCCTCCAGCACCTGGCTTTTAAAGTACAGTCCATCTTTGCGTGAATTTAGTCCTTTTAATCCTGGGCTGACTTTATTTCTACATTGTCCTATCCTTATAGTACCCCCATGAGTCCAGGCAACCTGGTTCCCTAGCCCTTTTATCTGTGTTTATCTCAGAAGTTCCTTTTATATTCATATATTGTCAGTTATTTGATCTTATACATATCAGAGGATCATATATTTCAAGCTGGAAGGATTCTCAGAGACCTCCTAGACTCATGGTTCAGTGTTCAAATCCCATCTTGGATGCTTGCCAACAGTGAAATACCTTGGGCAGATCAGTTGCACCATCTGGAAGATAAAGGGCTTGGAGTGGATGACTTCTGAGGTCCCCTTCCAGCTTCAGATCTATGACATATAGTCTGAGGGAAAGTATGTGACTTGCTCAGTGACACACAGATAAGTGGCAAAGGTAGGATTTGAACCTAGGTCTTCTGGATTCCTCAGCCTGCGCTTATTCCATTGTGCCACATCACTTCTGGGTAAAGCTATACGTAGAACAGCAAGACATGTTCTTTGAATAAATAGGTATAATTCACTGATAAATGACATCGATAGGAATGTATCAGTAGACTTTCTCTGACATCTGTGAAAACAAGGAAAACCTATAGATACACTAAAAATCTGCAGGACTTTTTGACTCTTTTAACAGGCTTTTCTGTGGTTCAGGGAAAAAAATTCATAGTCTGCTGCGTTATTCTCTTCATTCCATCAAAGTATCATTTATTTGTAACCCAGAGAATCCCCTTACCTTCATGTCCTCCCTGTCTGTAATTCTCCCAAAGTGAAACAAATTTCTGACTCTTCCACATTCCACATGGTAAAGTCAGTGCCAGGGCATGTTAAAAAAATGGCTTTGTAAGTACAATCTGAATTTTGTTGTACACAGAGCCAGGGGCAGTTAGACAGCAGCTTAAGGTATAAATATGCATGGGCGCATACTAAAAATCACCCTTAAATATACTTTTATCACCAGGAAATTCCATTCTCCATGGCTCCTAGATATTTTTTGACCATTTAGGTTGCATATGTTCCAGGAAAAGCTCAAAGTTTCAATTGGCTAGTAACACAAGGTGGAATAAGGGAGTCCTGATTTTCAAACCCTAGCCAGAGGTGCATAAATATCAGTATGGCAGCTCTCACTGTGCTGTAGGCTGAGAGTGCCTTTTCTCCCTTCTGAGTTTAAGGTGTAATATAGATAGCACAGTCATTTCCCTAGATCTGAAGTTCTTAACCCAGGGGTCCACAAACTCCACCAAACTGTTCTTGAATAGATTTCAGGGAGTCAGTGAATTTGGATGAGGAAAAAAAAGTGACATTTTAATTTTCACTGACTTCTAACTGAAATATAACATTTCCTTCAGTGCATGTTGGCACAGACCATAGTTAGTATTAGGCTTTGCCAGACTGCCATTAAGGGTCTATAACAACAAAATAAGGTTAAAAACTCCTGTTCTAGTTTATTCTTGTATAGAGTTTAATGTCACTTGATATTTGGGGATATCCTGGCTGTCTCTGCTCAAACAACCTATATTATAATAATGTAGTTCCCACATATAGACCTCAGGCATAGTTCAAAAAAAGACTTTAGGTTCACATTTTCAAGTGACTCACTCAGACTCACTCTAGCAGTTGAAATATCATTTTATTTGGAATTAAAACGTGATACCCCCCCCAAAAAACCACATGATACTCACTTCTATTACTCATTTTTAAAAAATCAAATTATCACTAGTTTGCCATAACATTAAAATCACTGTTAACAATTAAAATTATTATATGCTACTATATATCAAAGCATTAAAATAAAACGAATTAAAAAAAAAAAACCAAGTAATGAATGTCAGTGATTTAAAACAGCCTAAGGAGAGTTCACCTGAGCAACAAAAATTATTGACTTTTCCTTGATGTCTGGGATTGCTTCATTTTCATCTTTGTCCTCCCAATACTGAGTATAGTGCCTGGCACATAAGGGCTTGATCTGTGATTTCATGGGTACAGATATGGCAGGTGAAAGATGAAATGACTGGGGAAGCAAAGGTTCAAGCTTCTGAGCATATAAGTTTATTAAGCCATGCAAGACAATTGTCTAACAAATTGGGATCAGGCCCTCTTAGACTTGGTGCTAGACCCTGAATACAGGGGGAGGCAGATTTTTATGCATCAAAAACAATTAATCAAATAAAACTAATTAGCTAAAACAAAACAACCAGGAAACAAAACAGAGTCATCTGATTTCTAATTGGAAGAAAGATTAGAGACTTTCCAAGTTGGGAGGGGGAGAGTGAACATGTACAGTTCCCTGAAATCAGAAAGGGTCCCATTCCCCCCAAGTGACTGTACTTAAGAAAAGGAACATGGAAACAATAACTGACTGACCACTATGGAGCCAGTTTTAAAATAAGACATATAGGTTGCTTGAGATGTATAACTGTGAGCAAACTCCTTGCATCAGTCTTTGGATGTGACTGGGTTTCTGATCAGCATAACCTAGGTCTTTAGTTAAGGGTTTCTAAGCAGCAGGTAGAGGTGGGCCAACTTCCCATCCACACAGGGCACAATGCAATAAGGTTTTCTCTCAGTTCCCATAATTTAATAACATTTTCTCACAAGACAAAAATTGGACTAGACCATAATTGAATGGAAAGAGAATTGACCTAGCTCCAGAATTAAGTCACAAGATAGAGTCAGTGTGATTGACTCAGTTCCCACTACCGCTTACTGTTCTAATTTCCTCAATTCTCCTTTTGATTCATGGGGAGGAGGACAGTTCACTCTCCTCTCATGGATAACTTATCTACAAGGTTTTTCATATGTTCATAATCAGAATTACATAAATCAGGTTACAGATCCAACTACTTAGAGGGTTCACAATGGACTCATTTTGAAAAGAGAGGTTTACATGTCACTAAGGTAACCAAGAAAACTCGGTGTAAACATAAATACATTGAAACAAAAGGCCAAAGCAATATAATAATGATCAATATTAAATAACATCAAGTCTCCCTGTATCCTCGTAACCACTCCCAATGTCCGTTTAATCATTTCATCTTGTCTTGAGTCCCAGGGGTCCCATGTAGTTTTCTGGTCCCTTTTCTTGAACTTTCTGGAACAGGATTCATTTTCAGGACAGCTACAAAAGGGGCTCTGCTTCTCTGGTTCCAAATCACTTGTAGAGATTCCTAGCTAATTCTGCTAAAATCTGACAGGTACAAGACAACACAATATTGTACGATCTCTTAAATTTGGTTTTCCAGTGAACTACCAGTGAGGGAACACACTTTACCCATCCATATCTGAAATCCTGATTTCCTGCAAGGGATGGAGATAGGCATCACTTAAAGCATTCCCTCCATTTGTACAGATCACTTATGTCTCTGTCTTTTTATGCTACGGGATTTTCATCTTGCATTTCTTCTATAAATCCTCTTTGGAGAAGATCTGCCCAATGCCTTTGTTGTTTTCTTTAGCTCTTTTGTGGACCACACATTGGCCACACAGCCTGTCTTATCTCTTGTTCCTTCCATGGTCATTCTACATCCAGTCTACCTTTGTCTGGTCACACACATCCCCAGTGGTGACCTCTACGCTTTTTCTTTAATGCAAGTCATGACTGGCAGCCTGCCATAGCCTACTCAGACACACCAGGCATCTTTCTGTTATCCTTCAGGTCAATTTTGAATTCTTCCAAATGTTTTGCAGTTTATGTGGCATCCCCAAGACAATGTTGATAAAAAAGACATGAGCCCCACTCTCCAAAAGTTTATACTCTGGAAATTCTAAGTCAGTGTTTGTTTTTCACTACATTGGCTGATCTGAGCCTTGGTCCAATGATAATAATCCGGTCATGTGTTTATATTGTTAGTGCTTCTAACTTTGTAATTTTTTTCACATCTGTTATCCTCTTACATATATATATAGAATTTGGCACGTGTTTAAATGCTTATTTGACCTGTTTCAAAAAAAAAATAGTGCATTTTAGTGGTAGTATAACAGGATTAAAGGATTGTGAATCCTATGGTACTAAACCTAAACCCCCTTTTTTTACAGATGAGGAAATAGAGACTGACCACGATTAAATGACTTATTTGTGGTCACTTAGGTAATGTCTGTGGGTATCATGCCTATGGTGTCCTTAAATTCTGTAACATCACTCTTCTTGCCCTCAGCTTTCTTTCTTGGCATCTAGGTAGCAGAGTGACTAGTGTTGGACTGGAATCAGAAGACCTGAGATCATATCTGGCCTTAGACACTTTGCTAAGTTGTGTGACCCTGGGCAAGTCATTTAACATTTCTGCCTCAGTTTCCTTAACTGTAACATGAAGATAATAATCACATCCACCTCCCAGGGTTATTGTAATGTCCAAATGAGGTAATATTTATAAAGCACGGTGCCTGGCACATAGTAGATACTTGGCTAGGTAAATGCCTGCCTCCTGGTTAGCCCTTGTCTTTATTTTCCCCGGCAACATTGTCATTCAACCCAACACACATTTATGGAGCACCTATGATGTACCAGGTACCATGCTAAAGGGTGGGGAAGCAAAGACAACAGTAAAACAATTCCTGCCTCAAAGAGCTTGCATTCTCCTGGGGAAGAAGTACATGCACACAGATAAGGAAATATACAGAATAAAGACCAAGTAATTTGGGGTGTAGGGAAAGCGCCTAAATCTTTGTCATTAAAGTCACTGGTTTCCCCATTGCTAACTCCCTGGGGAGCCCATGCCCCTACAACTCTGAAGCCATGGAGGATCTAACAACCCCAGTAGGGGTTTCCTTTGCATGGCCATGTAACTATCCATCAAGGACTGTGTGTTTGCAGAATAACCAAGTAATGACTGAATGCCTGTCACTCAGGTAGCTCCTCTGACATCTAGGACATCTGGAGTCCTGATGTCTACTATATAGTTAGGTCAGCCTGAGCCCAGATAAAAGCATATTCCCTATTCTCTTGTATACTGGTGGATGCAGAAGGCAAAGCTTAGAGGGAATGAGGTGTCCCCAGGATCATCATTAGCTAGATTCTCATGGAAATCCTCTCTCTTGCTTCCAATTTAACTTATTCATTTCTAGTTCTAACCAGTTCTGGGTTTAAAATCCAGTTCCGATCTCAATTTGTTGACTAGGAGAGTCATCCATTAAATTCTATCTGATCTTTGGGTGACTCCAGGTTGCTCAGGGATTACTTGGGACAGCTAAGCTAAGCAGGATTGTAACTGGCTCCCACTCAAGCTCTGTCTTATGATCTGGATGTCTCTTTTGAGATTCCATTTGGTTTAAAATTAGAACATTTATTTTAAGAAATAACACGCAAGCTGAGACAAATCCTTAACACTGAGTCAGAAGGGATGGCCACCGGTAATTTAAACGCTATTGTGATGTCTGCCCAACTTCTCCCCACCTCCTTCCCACCTCCCCCCTCCCCCCCACTCCCCGCCCCCCAGATATTGAGTCTCATAAATCCTTTGATGAGTCATAAACCTTCCTTGTTAACCTAGTTTCTAAACTGAGGTCACTTGAATTTTCTTATCTCTTGACATCAACATTTTTCTTCCTCTTGACTTAGCTGACTGTGAAATAAAAGGGTTTTGCTTTAACCCAAGCAATGCAAATTCTTCCAGAGTCTGATGGTGTAGTTTGAATGTAAGTTTCTTCAGGGCAGAGAAGATATCACTCTGCCTTTCTTTCAAAGGCAGCTGGGTGGCTCAGTGGGTAGTGCTCTAGGTCTGAAGTCGGGAATAACTGAGTTCAGACTTCCTAGCTGTGTGACCCTGGACAAGTCATTTAACCTCTTCCTGCTTCCTCAGCTGTGAAATGAGGCTAATACTAGCATCTACCTCCCAGGGTAGTCCCAATGATCAAATGAGATAAAACTTGTAAAGCGCAGTCCTGACCCATAGTAGGTGCTTAACAAATGTTTCCTTCCATGCATGCCTGGTGCACAGTAGGTACTTATAAAGGATAGATGACCATATTTTGTGGTTTAGTGGATAAGTTGTAAACTATAAAAAAGATAACACCTTGTTGACTTTATTAGATTTATAGCCTGGGAGTGTTTGATTTTTAAGCAAGGAACAAATTTTATTGGAATTTTAACTCTTATGTGTCTTACTCCCTGATCATATTAAGATTATGGCAGATGAATGGGGGATGAATATGTTATGAACTGTAGCTCTCAGCCAGGGCCATTGTATGCCCTGGCCACCCCACCCCCACCATCATCACCACCACCACCACCATCACCACTACCATCACTACCACCATCACCATCACCATCATCACCACCACTGCACACACATTTTTCTTTCTCCTACAAGCACAAGGACTTGCCTCATCATCCCTCTTAGGTGTAATGACTTATTACATGAGCCTCTATTTTCTCTTTTTTTTTGGAAGGCAACTGGGGCTAAGTGACTTGCCCAAAGTCACACAGCTAGTTAGTGTGTCAAGTGTCTGAGGCCAAATTTGAACTCAGGTCCTCTTGACTCCAGGGCAGGTGCTCTATTCACTGCACCACCTAGCCACCCCGAGCCTCTATTTTCTCATCTGTAAAGCAGGGATTTATAAATGTTCAACAAGCATTTAGTAAAGCACCTACTCTATGCTAGACACTAGGTATACAAAGACAAAAACCAACCTGTCCTCAAGGAGCCTCCATTCTCTTGGGAGAACAATATAAACATAGATAAATATGAAACATATGCAAAGGGGATATATATTTTAGGGGTGGAGGATACTAGAAACTTGGTGGGATCCAGGTAGGTTTCTTATAGGGAGAGGCACTTGAACTGACCTTTGAAGGAAGCTAGGGATTCTAAGAGACTGAGAGGAAAGGGGGAGCATCCAGGCTTTCTTGAAGTTGGGGGGTAGAAACAACAGTGTTATTGTGAGGAAGGGAGTTTATATGCTTTAGAGCACTCGTCAGGATTGTTTATTATTATAACTAACAGTCATAATTATGAAGGACACCCTCCCCTTTCCCCGTGGGCAGTTACCTCCTCTTGAGGAGCATTTCTGCCAAGAAGGGACTCAGGGTTTTGACTTTTTTTTCTTGCCCTCTTTAGCTTCCTTTTAAATGCTTTAAGGGATTTTACAATTTGTAAACTATGAGGAAACAAACAGGCCTTTAAACTAGCAAGCCAAAATGTTTTAACGCACGCGCGCGCACACACACACACACACACACACACACACACACACACACATACACACACACACACACACACACACCCCTTTTAGAGAGAAACAGAATCAAGGCAGTCCCTCTCCCTTATACCTTCCCAGCTACATGGGTTCATATTGCAATGAGTAAGACCCACATGGGCAGTCATGGCACAATAGGTGCTAATAGGTTCATTGGGCCAAGTAGGATTCATTTTCCTCTCTGAAGAAATAGGAGTTGGTCGGTGCCCCTTCTAAGAATCCTTGTACATCAACCAGGAACATCTCACCAAAAAGCAAGATGCAAAACACTTTCAAATAAACCACATAGGTCTCAGAGTTGAGAAATGCAAGATAATTTCTTATGTAGATTAGAGAAATACTGGTTTTCTGCAGAAATATCTCACAGAGAAAGCTGATGTAACATTTCCCATCCACCCCTTTTACTACATATCTATTGTTAAGCTTGAGTTACTGCTACTACTACTTAGCACTACTATTACCACTACTACCACCACTGCTGCTACTACTGCTACCATCACCACCACCACTACTACTATTACTACCACCACCACTTCTACGACCATCACCACTACTGCTGCTACTACCATTACTACTACCACCACACTACCAATACTATTACTACTACTACTACCACCACCACTACTGCTGCTAGCTTACTAGCTAACTAACTAGCATCTATAATGCTTTAAGGTTTGCAAACCACTTTACAAATATTATCTCATTTTTTAATCCATGGAACAACCCCAGGAGGTAGGAGCTATTATTATCCCCATATTATAGTTGAAGAAAGTAAGGCAGATAAAGGTGAATTAACTTGCCCTGGGTCACATAGAGTAGGAAGTGTCTGAGGCTGACTTGAGACTCAGAGCTAGTACCTGTTTCAAATGTGTTGTATGATGAGCTAGGTTCAGGAGTTCTGGCCACCCCTTCTAGATCAGAAGCCATTTCTTTCTTTCTCTGGTTTTATGCTCCTTTCTGTCTCAGGCAGGTGTTTCCCATCAGGGAGAGGCAGCCCTCTGTAGGCAATGGTAGAAGTTGATGGGAGCAGGACGAAAGAGTAGATAATTGAAGTCACATTGTTGCCTGCCTCCCACATGTATCAGGTACAGTCCTACCTATACACCTTTGCTTTTCCTTCCAAAGGTCACCTTCAGAATTCCACTTGCTCTGGGATCTGATTACCCCAACCCCATGGCAATCTCACCTTCTGAAAAATAGGACCAGTAGGGGACAAACTTGCTATTTTCCCAGTGGTAGATAAAAGATATCTTCATTGCATCCTGTCGCAAAGTCACTGTCTTTGTTGGCCACCACAACAAGAACGCCTACTGCAGCCAAAAAGATAGTAAATGCCAGTTTTCCCGTCAGCCCTGGAAATGACTTCTAGTGTGTCTGTTCATTTGTCAGGTTTGGGGCAAACGCAAAAGTCGTGCATTTCCTGGGACGAATTAAACCGTGGAATTATACCTATGACCCCAAAACGAAAAGCGTCAGGAGCGACACTCATGACTCCACTCTCCTCGACCCCCAATTCCTCATCATGTGGTGGGACATCTTCACCACCAACATTCTGCCTTTACTCCAGCAGTTTGGAGTTGTTAAAGACACCTTCACAGCCTTTAACGCGGTAGGGTTTGTTTTCTCTTTCTTGAGTGACATAATGCAGTTCTGACCCAGTTTGAAGGTGGGAAGAGATAGGGGTGAAAAAGAAAAGAAAAGAAGCTAATCTAATTAAAGCCATCAACTTAGTATCTAAGAATTGAAGGCAAAAATTAATAATCAAATTTACAGTTAAGGAGAGTCCTAGTTGGCCCATTTGCTTACTGAGTCTGCACAGTGTTGCATGTGTGCTCAGGAATCTGTTGGGTAATGCTGAGGAAATTAAGGGAGTAAACCTGGTCTCTGCTTTCAGAGATGTACCAGAATAACAAGGAAGACATGACAAGCATATACAAGATCAAAAAGACAGAGACAAAGCAACACACCTGGGAAATGTATTAATATAGACCTTACTCTGTCTGTATGGCAGGAGATATAGAATGTTTTATCCAAGAGAAGTGAGTACATCTCATCAAAGCCAGCTGGGCACAGCATAAGGGCATTGCCCTAAGGAGGATTCTGAAGCAACTGGAGCCAGCTGGGGGCCATATGGAAATTCTTATTAGAGGTGGAGCATCTAGCAGAAAGAGGAGAGGGACGTGTTTTGATGGAAGGAAAATCAAGGTCATCCTGGGTGGGGGCTCATTGAAGCCTTGAAGAGAAATGGGCTGGGAAAGCAGGTATAGCTACAACCCAGGGTGGAGAAATACACAGTAATAATTACCAATAATAACTTTATATTGACCAATGCTTTACTGAGAGATCTCAAGTGAATTTGTGCTTTTTAAATAATGTAGGTTATGTGTCCAAATGATAATTGTTCTAACCCTTTTGCATGTTTTAGAAACCACAAATATCCAGACATTCTTTGGTTAATAATTTTCCATCTGCATAAGAGGCTGAAATGTTTGTAGTGAGGCTGCCGCATGAAAATAACATGGCAAATGTCCTCTTGGTATTTTGGTAGCCACAGTGTTGTCCAGACATTAGACAATAGCTATCAAAAGGAATCTGCTTATAAAGAAGATAATACCCTACATTCAGCTCCTCCTTTGACATAGGCAATGTTAAATTCCCTTTAAGGTTCTCCCTTAGGAAATTCAGGATGAAGATGGAGTGAAGGGTGAGATGATAGTGAGGAAGGAAGAACAGGGGTGATGGAGGGAAATGTGGTCAGCTGATCAGTCACAGATTATCAAGTCATTTACCATCCATCTCTTGTGATGCTTGCCCTCCTTTTTGGCCATTTCTCTGTTTCCCAACTACGGTTAGAAAAATCACAGGCAAAACTTGTGGCTGCCTTTGTGAAGGTTTGAAGGAAGGAGCCTGCAGCTCACCTCTCCAGGCCCATTTTTCAATCTGTTACATGGAAAGATTAGACCAGATAACCTCTATGTTTCCTTCCAGTGTTGACATTCATTCAGTGATTACACACTTCTAGAAATGGGCTCTTATTGCTAAATAATTCAGCAGGGGGGGTCCTTTTAAAAAAAATTAATAAAAGTCAGAGTTTAAAGAAACAGTGGCCGCTCTGTGGCCTTACAGGCCAAAATTCTAGCCATCCTTACAACTAGGAGAAGTTTTGAAGGCAGAACAAGGATAAGAACCAGGGATCAGAAGAGGCCCAGAACCTCACTAACTCATCCTCCATTAAGAAATAATAAGAGAAAGAGTTAAGAGAGCATTGTGAGAGAATGAATTCAGCGGGTGGCAGCTGGTCAGGGTTCTTTCCAGCTCTATATACATGAGCCTGAGTCTAAGCTGTAACAAAATGGTGCCAGAAGTGTTATCCCAAAGGATCAAAGGACAGCTGAGTTGTATAGGCCAAAATGAAATTTGGAGGGGTTGGTGATCATTACTGTAGTGAGATGGTTTCTCTTGGGAAAGAACAACAACTGTGTGTCACTCAGCACTTCCCTTTTTCCATCTTAGAGTTGCGAGTGCGTTCTCACTTCACAATGAAAGTGTTTTAAAATGAATTAAGAGAGAGAGAGATGCAATATCTCCAAACAAGTATGATATAGTAACAGAGAGCCTGGATTAAGAGCTGGGGAATGTAGGTCAAAACCCCAGCTTTCCCCCCTTGTGACCTTGGGCAAGTCTTTTCTCCAGACCCCATCACTCTAATGGGAGGATTGGACCAGATGATCTCTGAAGTTCTCTTTAGCTCGAAATCTGTAAATTGGAAATGAGAGCCTCGCTGATACCTGCTGGAAAGATTGGGTTTCATAAAATAAACAGGTTTACATCTATAATTTAGAAGCAATCTTCTAGGATTGCTGGACCCCAAAGTAAGCTAAAGATGGGCACTTACAGATTAAGCAGACTGAACTGACAAAAATTTACGGGCTTCTTCCTCTTCCACGAGTTCAGTAAATGTTGGCTCCCAAACTCGTAGAGCTTTTGTGTGGGACAGCTCTGCCGTCGATCTTGTATTAAAGCTGAATGTCTGCAGGGTCCTATAAGCTCTCCATCTTCCCAAACCCATGCTGATAGAGCTTAGAATGAGACATGCTTTCCCTTATCCATCTTACCCTCTCTGATGAACTGTTTGCAGCTTTCGGGTTTGGCCTATACTCTGGCTTTCTCTTGTGGCTTCTGTAGAAAGGTATGCAGACCTTAAACTTAACCCTAATACCTGTGCCTTTCTGATGTTTTCACCAAGAAGAGTGTTCATTTTGCTAGGAAAATCATATGACCTTTTAAATGTTGTTTCCTGATTTATTTTTACATTTCTTTTCTGGGCTGTTTTGAGTTTTTTTTTTTTGTTCTGTTCCATTTTGTTTCTTTGCATGACAGTTCACCCCAGCTTTTCTTCCCCTTCCATTTTGCATTCTTTAGAGACTTTTTAAAAAAAACAGTAATTTCCAGCTCTTACGGAAGCCTTGATTATGATTCTTCTTCTAGGAGGAAGTCACAGATGCAATCTCTCATATGTCCATTGGGAACCTCAGCCCTCCACCCCAACCATTTATATCTTCAGATGAACGTAAGGAGCGGTGGGAGCAAGGCCAGGCTGATTACATGGGAGCAGATTCCTTCGACAATATTCAGAGGAAACTGGACACTTACCTTCAGTAGAAAACGCCTCCATTTTCTCTGTGCAAACATCGGCTACACAGGACTGGTTCCAGATAATTTAGCATCTAGAAGAGTTTTGAGTATGGTTGTTACAGTTGCTAGCAGCTTTGCTGAAAGCTCCACATTTGAAGGTTTATAGTACTAAAGGTGAAAACTGGACAAAAGTCAAGAAGTAAAAAGCTCATTTTCTGGTCATTTAATTGTTGAGCGACTCCTTGCCTGGTCATTCAGAAAAAAATTTAGAAATTTTCTATTTAATGTGAATTACCAATAAATCTGATGAGAGGGAATGAAGCCATTAAGCTACTGGTCTCAGCTCCTGAAACCTGAAGAGCTGGGTTCCAGTCAGCTCCCCTTTATCCTCATGAAGATAAATGAGAATGATGCTACTTGCCTCGCTCTTTGCCATAGTAGATAGGTATTTCAGAATTGGGAAGACTGCCCTAGTGGTCCCCATTCTTCTTGTATGGAGAAGCAATGTAACACTGTTGAGTCACAAGTTTAATAATTGCTACCACAAATGGTGATACCTTTTTTCCCTAAGAAACTGAAAACATTTTTTTTTACCAGTTTTCTTTGTA
>CM053580.1:39928222-39974758 GCA_028627135.1 Pseudochirops cupreus | reverse complement strand
GATGCTACTTGCCTCGCTCTTTGCCATAGTAGATAGGTATTTCAGAATTGGGAAGACTGCCCTAGTGGTCCCCATTCTTCTTGTATGGAGAAGCAATGTAACACTGTTGAGTCACAAGTTTAATAATTGCTACCACAAATGGTGATACCTTTTTTCCCTAAGAAACTGAAAACATTTTTTTTTACCAGTTTTCTTTGTATAGTAAGGTAGCATACTGGAAGGCAATTCCATATGCTTGGGGAATTAGAGTGAGTTTTCTGAATGCTTACCTCCAGTGGCACTATGTACCAAAAATAAACACTTAACAGTGAATTTTTGCTTGTCTATCTTGGTTCAGAACTAGTTTCCTTGAAGAAAATTTGCCTGACTTGTCCTGGGAATTATTTTCTTTCATATATCAAGTAGCTTAAAATGGGATAAGCTCTTTTATGGCCACATGTCCCAAAGTTCCACTGTAAGGTATTGAGAGACTGCAATGTCTGTCAGTGGAGAAGGAGGGGTATCCACACCACTGAAATCCTGTACGGTTCCTTGGCATATTGTGACATAATTGTATGTATTTGCATTTGTGTGTGCATATATATGTGTGTTATGTGTGTATGTATGCATATGTGTTTATGTGCTACATGTGTGCATATGGAGAGAGTCGAGTCATTTTGAAGAGCAAAGTAAGTTTGGGAAAGTTCCAGAAGATCTAACTCCTTTGCCAACACTTAGGGAAAAAACAAAACCAAACAACTCTGACGACTAAAGTGTCCTCCTTTGATAGTGTGATAAGACCTGGTAAGCAGATGCAAGATAATAAATTGTGATAATATACCCCAACATCTCAGCTTTTGATTATACTCTGTGTGACACACTCTTTGAAAATTTAAAAGATACCAGTTCAACCACTGGGCATTCTGATAATTCAAATATTCATTTATTTAGCACCAATATATGGAATATAACAGTATTCTACAAAAAAACAAACATTGGCTGACATTTTGAATTAGCAACCTACATGATGGAATGGAATGTTTTGCTCATTAAATTCCCAGATATTTCTAAGCTGGATATGACTAGCCCCTGGCAGGAGAAGATCATGACTCCACAGTGATCCTTAGAAGTTTGAAATGCCCCTAAAGAATCTATTTCCCACTGTAAAAAGAGCCACACAGAACACTGGAGGACAATGGCCTTAAAAGGTCTAGGGGTTTACTTGGTCCACAAGCTAAGCACACCATAACAACAATAATATTAGCTAGTACGTATAGTGTGCTGTTTTATAGTATTTTCTTCACATATCATCTTGTTTGGCCCTCACAATAACCTCTGAGTTATGTGATATTATTATCCCCATTTTACAGAAGAGAAAGAAAAATGAGGTCGAGGAGTTAAGTGACTGGCCCAGGGATACACAGCTAGTAAATGTCTGAGGCAGAATTTGTAACTTGGGTTTTCCTCATACCAAAGTCCAGTGCTCCACTCACAATGCTGCCTACATCTGTTTAAAATAATTGAATGTGCAATTAAGAACCCCAAATAACAAACAAAGCCAATGCAACTAAGATTAAAAGGGAAGTGGAAAATTGGCAAAGAATTTTTACAACCAGTGTCTCTATTGATAAAGGCCTCATTTCTAAAATATACAGAGAATTGAGTCAAATTATAAGAATACAAGTCATTCCCCAATTGATAAATGGTCAAAGGATATGAATAGGCAGTTTTCAGAGGAAGAAATTAGATATCTATAAGCACATGAAAAAAGGCTCTAAAGAACCCCAAATAACAGTCTTTACTTAAGTCCTCCTATAAAGTCTCTAAGATTTGTGTGAGATGGCATTGGGTTCCCAAAGTAATCCTATTGAGATGGAAAGGCTTCATCTTGAATTGATGACTAGATATATATCTGTTTCTCAAAAGCCAGACTAAGCTAAATTCATGAAGGTTCTTGGCCAGAGATTGATGACATTTGGCAGGGAGTAGGATGATGGGGTGCCAAACCTACTAATAAAACTCTCTATGGAAGTATCAATATTGGGATCTGTATTAGTGGGACAGAGTACCCATTATGATGAAATTAGGGCTCTTTCTGAAAGCATGGAAATAAACAGAGCCTAAAGGAAGAACTGAAGAGACAGTTCTCTTGAACTTGAGATAAAAACTTAAGGATGTAGGCTTGGAATCCTAAAGATACTGGAAGACTATAATTCAGTATTTCTGAAGGTTAAATGAACTAGGCTTATCTAGTCTAGAGAAGATAACAAAAGAATAGCTAGTATAATGACCTTCCAGTATTTGCAGCATTATAATGTAAGGAGGGAGGATCAGCAGCCAGCCTTAATCTTCCCACTGAGAAGCTGTACAATAAAAAAAATTAAGAGGTAACTATCAGAGAACAAGACACCCAAGAGCTGTTTGCCACTTAAGTGAGTTAAAAGTATTTAAAAGCAAAGAGATTCTCAGCAGTTGATTTTAGTTTCAATAAATGATCCTTTAAAGTTCACTGTAACCCATCTTTAAATGCAGTGGTTATAGATTTCTGCAAAATTGCAAAATAAACCTGAGTTTGATATATAACCAATGTCAACAAAGTGGGCAACTAGGTGGCACAGTAGACAGAACGCTGGGCCTAGAATAAGAATGACACCTGCTTGAGTTGAAATCTGGCCTCAGACACTAGCTGTGTGACCTTGGGCAAGTCACTTAACCCTGTTTGCCTCAGTTTCCTCATCTGTAAAAATAAGCTGAAGAAGGAAATGGCAAATCACTCCAGTACCTTTGCCAAGAAAATTTTAAATGTCAATAAAATCTAACCATATTCTGATCTTAAAGATAACGTGTACTATTGGCACAGTATTTAAGCACACAATTGCAAATCACCACACAAATTGGTTATAGACACGGTGCTTATCCTCCAGGAACATAAAACATTTAAGGCAGACAACACTGATATGAACAGAAACCTTAAGGACCAATGTAAAAGAACTTTTTTTTGAAGACTGCAAATATACACACAGAGGGATGGTAACAATTAGAGAGCAAGGGCAAGTCACTACTACTCTGCTAATTAATTAAAGGCAACTCTCTGGAAAGGAACATTACACAAGCTGTGTTGGAATGATGGGAAAAGGTTATGTTCATCCCTATACCAACGGAAACCACTAGGTCTTTCTAGTTTTGCCAAAAATATTCTTGAATGTCCCTGAATTTTTCAGGGTAAGTAAGGTAAGCCTATTTTCCTAGATTTGGGTTTCTTAAAGCTAGACTTGTCAGGATTCATCTCTCTCCTATTGCTGAATTAATCATGCCAAGCACAGTGCTAGATGCTGGGATACAAATGATAACCAAACAATCCTTACTCACAAGTACTTTATATAATGGAGGAAACAAGTGTACATCCACATACATGTACATATACATGTCTGTATGCATGTGTGTGTGTGTATACATATATGTATATAAACAAAGGGAATAAAAATGAATACGAAGTAGTTGACTGCAAGATAGGTTGGGATGGAGGGCACTGGCATTTGGGAAGAATCAGAAAAAATTATATGCATAAAGTGATGCTCCATCTGCCTTTTGAAAGAGGAATTCTATGATGTGGAAGTCAAAAGACCAAATTCCAAACATGAGAGAGAGCCAGTGCAAAGGCAGAGATAGAAGACAGGTTTTATATGTGAAGCTGAATCTGAGCTAAATAGCAATTTATTTTCATTAAGTCTCTCCACTAAAGGCCTAATCTGATGCTTCTTTGTAATGGAGGTGACTCTGCACTCTCTAAACCCATGCCCAGAGAATGCCAATACTGGCAGAATGCAACAAACTGGAAAGGCTTAGAGTACTAGTTTAGTGACAGACTATATATCCCCTACGCAAAGACCAGCCTAGTTAAGCATGGCCAGGCTCATTTGCAGCAGGTTGGTCATCAAGCGTTTTTGCTTTGTTTTAATCACACCAATTGATTTGGATTATCTACTAACTCTAGGGCAGCGGTTCTCAACCTGTGGGTCACAACCTCTTTGGGGTCGAATGACCCTTTCACAGGGGTCACAGGGGTGGCCTAAGACCATCAGAAAACACATTTCCCATGGTCTTAGGAACCACCTTTGTCTCCAGGCGGGTCTGCCCACATGCAGGGCCACCCACAGGCAGACACCCACATACAACTATTAAAGGGTCATGGCATTAGGAAGGTTGAGAACCACCGCTCTAGGGTCTGTGAGCTATGATGGTAAGATAAGAGTTGCCGTACAATGCCAACAGACTTTTTTTTGTTAGAAACTAGCTTCCTTAGAATCCTATGGTTAACTTGTCTACAGTTTTCACTCTCCTACAAAAATACTAAACAGTCGTATTAGGCTGTAATTAATAACAATAGCCTAAAGGGGAAAATGTAGGGCCTACAACTGAGTGGCCAACTGCTGTGCTTTACTAGTTTGGTGTGGTTTTTAATTCTCCCTTCTCTAGCCGTTATTTCCCACTAATGAGTGCACTTTGATTTCAGCTGTTTCCACCCTCCTCTGATTTGCGGCTTCTACTCTGCTCTGGGCTAGGAAAAGTGATGATAGGATTCAGAGCCATAAGGGCCCTCAAGAACAAGAATCATCCTTGTTCAATCCCCTCATTCCACAGATGAGGAAACCCGAGGTCCCTGCCCAAGGAACAGGTAAAAATATCAGCAAGATCAATCAAGATCAGAGATTTAGAAATGCCAAAAATCAAGACCTTGAGAGCAAGAATTTTGTTCTGGGGTGAAAAGGACAACAGAACCTTTGCTTTAATGAACCACAGCTTTCTCTTAATACATTTTTAGTAAGCAATTCCTTTTCTAAGATTATCTTAAATGTTGTAAAGGCATTTCTCTCTGTGTGTGTGTGTAAAATGGAGGGGCAGAGCACTAAATCTACATGGAAGACATTATACATGAATTACCACAATCAGCTTTGTTATCCTCAGTGTGTTTGTGAAATAGATGGTTCAGTGTGGGGTTTTAAAGTCATCCAACATTATTTATCAAGCACCTACTATGTGACGGGCAACATGCTAGACACAAGTCACACAAAGGCAAAAAGTGAACAGGTATCCACCCTTGAGGAGTACATTCTTTCTGCCTAATCTGGGCTAAGAGCTACAATCTAGAGAACATCCTTTGCACATGCCAGTAAAGTACTCTTTAAGTTTTGTAGGTCTATTTGTGAGATGTCCAAAACCACTCTTATCCAAGTAATTCCAAGTAATACCCTTTCCACATGAAATACTCACCTCTTTTGCTTTCTGTAAGGGCCCCTTAGAGCTATTTGTGTACCTAGATGTCTGATCTCAGTCAGTGTGTCCTTGCTAACAGGGAAAACCTGAAGCAGGTCTAAGAGGCATCCAGGGGTGTGCTCTGCCTCGATGACTGCACGTCAAACACGTGGGCATTGAGCATGCACCATCAACAGAGGAGCACTCCCCGCCTATCAGGATCTTGTTGCTGGGACACGTGACAGAGGGCAGATGGAGAAAGGATAAAAGGGCAGGCGAATAATGCTGGGGGGAGCAGCACCAACAGGAGATGTGTAAGACAATAAAGATGCTTAGCCACTCCACTGAGGTGTGTCTGACTATTCTGTCCATATCCGGAGTTTTCCTCCGAAGAGTTGTTGGGGCGACTGAGAGTACCTGCAGAACCACGGTAGGTACTTTGGGACCCCTGGGATCCCCGAGTCTGGCAGGCCTGGTCAGCTTTCAAAGTGCAATCAAGCACCAGCTGTTACTTTTCCTTTAAAAAGGAAAATCTGATATTGAGGAATTAGCAAATTAGCTTCAAGGATTAGTTTTGGGAAAACAAAACATCAGTTGCTGGGCTGAAGATGTGCTTTGACACAGATATGTTCATTAAGCTAGTATTACTAGACCCCAACATGACAGGCATATAAAAAATTAACCTATCTCCTAAATGGAGTGTCTGTGTGGACATTTTAAGCTGGTTATTAGTAGGTTGGTCTCTATCTATTAAGTACCAACCATGTTGCCAGGCACCATGCCAAATACTGGGGACACGAAGAAAAGCAAAGATGGTGCCTGCCATCAAGGAACTTGCAGTCTAATGGAAACATTTTTGTGATCAATATTAGAGTCACATTCAACACACACCTTAGTTTCCAAGCTTCATTTCTAAGAAGCAGAAAAAGACAAGTTGAATAGGAAAAATCCATGGATATATGAAATAAGTGCCCCCTTTCCACCCCATTACTCAAGGGCCTGAAACACGGATGGGGAACCTGCAGACTCAAGGATTTGTTCTGTGAAGTTTGGATTCAGTCAAAGGGCTGCACTTGAGGACCTAGAGGGCCACACATGGCCTTGAGGCCGCAGGTTCCCCACCCCTGGTCTAAAAGAATTTTTAATTATCTACTTGTTCCAGAGGGGTAAATTAGCTGTATCCTGTGATGATTTCTTTCACATAAATATCACCTGTTCTCCATTTAGCTTCATTCACAAACTTATCTTTTCTAATATCAAAGTCTCTGGTCTTTAAAGTCAGAAGACTTGAGTGCAAACTCAATTTTGGTTTCACCTATCAGCTCTACACAAAATGAACCAGATCATGTTTTTCCTCTAAGCACATTATGGAAAAAAATAGATAACTACCTCTGCCTTTTGCTTTGAATGAATTAGATCCCAATCCCTCACTAACTTCTAGATCAGTGGCTCTCAATCTGTGGGTCGCAACCCCTTTGGGTGTCGAACGACCCTTTCACAGGGGTTGTCTAAGACCATCAGAAAACACATCTTTCTGATGGTCTTAGGAACTGAGACGACACCGCTCCTCTATTCATCTCCAGGCAGGTCCACCCACATGCAGATATGCCACATATGAGAATTAAAGGGTTGCAGCATTAGGAAGGTTGAGAACCACTGTTCTAGATGATCAGAAATACAACAGCTAACAAACCCCACCAGTATCAGTGCAGTGACACCCCCTTATCAGCAGGAAAAGGAAGGATACACAAGAATTCAGGCATTTTCCACCAATACTCCTTGGCCCTGTTCACTTCCCAGTCAGGTTGCTGGCACCAAGGGCGATGGTGCTCAAGTGCTGACATGTGGTGGATGTGCCCACAGCAGCAGGGAGGAGCAGGCCCAGTAAACCTTTGTGCCTTGCCATCTCATTTCATCCTCCTACGGTTCTATGAAATGGGCACATATGTTATCCTTACATCAAAGCAGAAAAAACTCAAGGAGGAAGCAGTAAACTGGGTAACTTGAACATGCAGCTATGGACCCTAAGTAGCCCAAAGCCACCTCCATGGATCCCAGACCAACCACGTACATGGTCCAACGAGGTGATCTTACTACTCTCAGCTTATTTTTTCTACTCCATGTTGGAAGCCTGTGATTTACAAATCAGGCCTTCCCTCCCTTGAATGTGAGATTTAATGATAAGGTTATTGGCATTAAAAAAAAAATCATCTGAAAAGTTACAGGAGTGAAGAGGCCAATGGAATTAATTCTACATTTTTATTGATTTTAAACGTAACACAGAAATCCAATCCAGACTACAAATGCATAGGGCATAGCATCTATCTTTTACAACAAAAGTGTTCACAGTGTATTGCAGAAACTCAAACTGGCTGATAACATATACTAATTTAAGTTAAAATTCCAGTATCCATCCCCAAATTTCAAAGTAGTTTGCCTATTTTCTTTAACAATACATTAAGGAAATATTTGTATTTTTGAAAGAACTCACCAAAATAAATATTAGAAATGAGGGAAAAGAAACTAAGCAAATGTTTGGGAAAGGAGACAGGGGAGTCCTCAACTTTACAGAAACTCAGAGAATGAGTTGTACAAGTCAATCTGATTTTGTTCTTCAGGAAAAGTCAGGTTCTGAGCTATGTTTCTAACTGCCTAAAGCTTCCATAGCCAAAGATCAACAGACCTTTTCCCCACTCTGATCCTTAAGTAGCTCCTGAAGGTTGTGGAAAACAGCCCAACTCCCTTTCCCCAACCCGAGACATGTCACAAAGCTCCTACTTTCATCCAATGTGAATCTATTGCTATTGGCAATGGTAGAATAAACTATGTAGATTTGATAATGCAAGCTTAGCTGCCAGCATACCTGACATAAGTCAATTCTAAATTTAGGCTTTAGGGAAGACTTATTTCTAACTTTGAAACATATATGCTATAACTTTAAACTGCCTGTAATCTTCTTGCTTTTCAGTCAGGTGACATCAAATACTATTAAGTAAAATCTAAGGTGCTTTTACATATGTACCAAAAATGAATCTTTTCTCATCACGGTTATTAATGTATCTTCTCATAAAAAAAAACAAAAAAAGTACAGCCTCTAAACTATTTCCATTTTGAAGTAACACTATCTAAACCTGATCACTGAATTTATATATATATATGTATATATATATATATATATATATGTATATGTGTGTGTGTGTGTACTTTTTAAAAATAGCACTCAGAGGACCATCTGTAATTCTGTGACAATCATTAATAGTTTTCTTATTAACATAAAGTAATAAAGATGACTGGGTTTCTATGGGCATATGAGAATAAAGTCTTCAAAGTTCCCAATATTCTGATGTTATGAACATGCATGAGAGATTTACTAGGAATCAGGACCAAGAGGTAACACAATTACAGAGAGGCAAACAGTCCTCAGGTCAGGTCATCTAGTTTAATCATCCAACCCAAACATATTGCAATTTTACATTAAGCAGACTTCAGAATTAGAAAAGTTTACAAAGTTATTTTTCAAAAAAGCTTCATGAGTTTTGAAAACTACTTACAGAAATGTCTATTTTTAGCATTTCCATAATTTAAATTGTCAAATCAAATAAGGTGGAATGATTTTTTTCCCTGTATGTATAACCTACGTACTAAGATACAATTTAAACACTTTATATAGTGCTACTTGACTATAAAGGGAAATGTACATTTTAAACACTTTATATAGTGCTACTTGACTATAAAGGGGAATGTACTGCTATAACACAGTTTCTAAATATTTTTTCTTTAACTACATAAAATTAAGTTATTGACCCAACACTTTGGCCTCTCGTACAATTTGTTTCTGGATGCAAGGACTGTTATCAGAATAAAGTACCAATGAATTACTTTACTACACATTCTATGTATATTTCAATCTTGGGAATTAAATTTAGGAAAATTGTTTGAATCTATTTCATCAAAAAAAAAAAGCACAAAGAGGAGACTGGAGTGAACAACCAGAAGAGGTCAACAGAGAAAACAACTTATTTGTTCAAGAAGTGTAAAAGGCCTGACATTCTGTCAAAAGTGAAAAGGCTGTGTATCTGGTGGGAATCAGTTTAAGAATACTTAGGACTGGTATTATGAAAGTAGAATACTAAAGTAATTCTCTCTCATAAAATTATTTTAGGTCACTGTACACAGTAGTACTTATTGCTATTTGAACTATCATTAAGAACAAGTTCAGATTCAGAAGAGATTAATATGTCAATTATCTTGTCACTAATAAAGATGGTCTGTACCTTTTTAAGAAAGACACAAATCACAGACTCCAGATTACCTCTTCCAGAGATTTTGCAAATCTGTATTTGACCAGTTAAACTCACCTGGTCTAAAACCATACAAATTACAAATCAATTAAAGTTTTGATTTCGTTAATTTTGGCCTGTTTCATCTCACTAGCATTAGGCTTTTTGGTTCCAAAGGCTCCTGCAGCAAGTTCCCTCTTCTTGTTCTGTATTTTCAGCATATTTTCTTCCACAGAGTCCTTCACAATGAACTTAAAAAATAAAAACAAGGATTTAAAAAACCACATTTACTAAATGCACTAACGTGAAAATAAAACACTGCAGAGTCTCTATCAAATGTCCCACTGTTGCAGCAAGTGAGTGATTCTAAGGCAAATTAATGCAACCAAAATCTGAAGCTCCCACACGAAATTTGATAAACAACAAAATCATTTTTCAAAAATTGGGGTAACATTTTCTACTGCAGAAAATTGTGATTTTTCATATTTCACAGCTTTAAGCTACATATCATAAAGGCAAAGAAAGCACCATGGTATAGGGAAAGAACTCTGAATCTGGAGTCAGAAGAGTAAATCCTATCTCTGACCCATTAGCTGTATGGCTTTAAGCAAATCATTTCTACTCATGTACTTCATTCCTCAAGTGTAAAATGGGGGAGGGGGAGCCAGGAGGGAACCAGATGGGAGGGGGTGGACTGACTAGGTGGCCTGTGAAGTTTCCTTCTAGCTTTAGATCTACGATCTTATAATCGCATGGAACTACCACAGCAAAAGAAGAAACTGGGAATGAGTATACTCCCCCCTGTTCTATTTATGTCATCATAATTAGGAAGTCGAGAATTAATTCTTTATACTACTATTCAATATGATTCTCTATCAACTAAGTACTTTGCCTTAAGGGCAGAAGACAAATTGCAACTATGACATCTGATAAAAATAACTTTATATTCAATGGAGCAAATTCTGCAAGATACCCAATTCAGAGTACTACACTAAACAAAGGGCATTATGATCCTCTGAAATTAGTATGTATGATGTTTTTAAAGACTAAGGAAACAATAAACTTGAACAAACAGACCTTTGTAATGACCACTTCCTGCTTCTGGCCAAGCCTGTGACATCTGTCAAAGCACTGATCTTCAGCAGCAGGATTCCAGGCCTAGAAAGACGATGTTTTTAAGAATAGTTTGTTCTGATCAATGTCAACCTATTTTTCTTTTCCTATCCATCTTTCAAGGTCAAGTTCAAACTCCACCTCTCCTGTGAAACCTGCTTCATGCTTCTAACACACATTAATCTCTGCAGGGCCCAACTCCTTTTGTACCTGTTGTCTTATATGCTACAAAAAATTGATCTAGTGCATCAAGAAAAAATTAATGTGCTATTGTTGTATACACTTAATTATTGTAACTGACACTGTAGCGCTTTAAATTTAAAGGTCTGCAAAGCACTTTATATCTATTATTTCATTTGTTTCTCAACAACTTCATAAATTAAGTGACTACAGTTAAGAAAAAAGGGTCAGTAGGAATAAAGAAATGGGAAAAAGCTAAAGGTTAAGGCATGGGGTCAGAGGAATTTTAAAAGTTACAGTTTTTATAGATGGAGTAGTTTAATGAAGAAGCACGACATAAATCAGAGATGTCAAACACACAGTCCACAGGACCTCTGAGTGCATGCTAAAACTAGATTAAAAATGTAATTGGGAAATATTGTTAAAATAAAAGTGCACTGAAAACAAAAAATAAGTTAGTATTGTGGTCTCTGTAGGGATCTTTTCGTATGAATTAATGGCCTTTGTTTCTCTTCCCCTGGTCTAGAAGACAGATTCTTATCTCATTTTAACCGACTAGGAAACTGCATATCTTAGACAGGTCAGGAACATGCCAGTGGTGGATCATACAATGCACATCAGAGGCAGAGGTGGAACATGCCACTAAATGACTCCTTACCCTACTGCTCTAACAGTTAGCTGCCTCTCCAAAGAGTACACGATCATGTCTGGTAATACCAATATACTCAATACGGTTACATGGAGATGTGATGTATAGATACTAGATGCGTCTGGGGGCTTCTCCCTGAAGACCTCTCAAAACTGACAACACACCCTCCCACAAAACATCACAAAAGGTGCCCATACCAGAAAATGGACTGGACAGAAAGCAGGGCTGCACCAACGTGGCATTTCTTAGGTTATCATCTGATGACTGTGTAACTGTTCTATTCACTGTGGGAATTCTCTTACAATTGACCTTTTATATCTGTTAATCTGCAAAATGGCGTAAGAAAGTATGTATGCATATCTACATAAATACATATATTTATAATGTTTCTAAGGGTATGGTTGTCCTTCATTCTTAAAGAGAACCACAATGACATCACTGTTAGCGTCAAGTTACAGTGCGTCTGACGTGGCTGATCAGAGGCAGTAATTAGGAAAAGCAGTATTATATTCTTCTAAAAAGCTGTGCCTCATTAAATACTAACGAACATCTGGAGGTGGGTGTTCAGTAACATTTCCTGGTCTGCATTTAGTTTCTGGACACCTCTTTTTTTGTTTAGTTTTTCATTTTTACTGCTATAATTTAGTTGGAGAGTTCTCTTCAGAACAGAAACAGAATTCAAAGACATGCCTATTTGGGCAGTTTTCTGAAGGGGGAAGACTGCCTTTTTCTATGACAATTTTCTCATTCCTTTTTGGAGGAACTTTAAAGTTAATACAGAGATGAGGTTTTTTCCCTGCCTAGGAATATAAAAATCTTGCAGCCACGTGTTAGATTTGCTATTATATATCTCAGTCAGATAAACCTATACAGGTTGAAACTGTTTCTCTTTGAACCGGTTTTCCAGTTCAGTGCTGTCAACCTCAAATGGAAATGATCCTTGAAGACTACATAATGGCTCAGAAAACCAAAAATTAAGTGTTATTTATTTTGTTAAATATTTGCCAACTGTATCTTAATTTAGTTCTGGTTGTTTTGGGGGTTGTCAAGTCCTTGACATCTCTGTCTAGATGCATTACAAAACTGATGTCTAATTTTTATCTGATCAGCTTCTAACACAATTAACTTCCTATACAGTGTATTTCTCAGCAAACCATCAGATTACTTGTTTCTAACAGCGTTCACTGGGAATTCAAAAGAAAGCAAAATAATTTTGTGACTTTTTGAAAAAAGTTAATTGCCAAATAGCTTTCTTTACATAATTTCCTAATACTAATAATTGTTCTATTTTTTCACTAAAATATGTGCCCAATTAAGTTCTACCAGATAAAATTAAGTACTGATGATTTTAACAAAAACAAGGTAAAAATCAAGTAAATGAGTCAGTTTTTAAAAAATATTCATTTCTAGCACATCACAGGATCAAAAATATTTAGTCCAGTTTCTTACAGCTTCTGTATCTCAATAATACAGTGATAACCAATGTATTGCTAGTTTCTCTATCAATAACTAAAATATATTCAGCATATATAATATTAAAGAAACTATATCATTTTATTTTATACCTATGTTAGCACATAATATATACATAATAGCAGACCAGGGCAGAAAGTCATTGTGGTTTTCTCTGACACTGCTCAACACTCAAGAGCCAGTGAAAGTAAAGGGTTGGTGACTCAGGGCTGAGTAGCTACAAAAGAGTATATAAACACAGCCAAGGTAGATGGGTTACTTCAGCACCTTTTAAGAGGTGGCAGCCACGCTGCTGTTGTTTTTAACATCCCTGTCATGAACTCTAAACCTACAAGACTTCTTACTGTTGCCATTTAAAACACTACAAAAGCAAAGGGGCCAGGAGAATTGAGTAAGGTTGAAAAACTAGAAGTAAAGGATGATGAGGTTTACAGGAAGGATGTACTGTGGTCAGGGGAATTGTAAGAGCTCCAGCTCTCAGAGATAAAATAGATCTCAGTGAGGCAGTAGCAATAGGTGATCAAGCTCTATGCTAAGGACAAAGCTATGCTGCTGGATGTAAACCTGGCCTCAGACACTTGCTGCCTCCCTCTGCAAGTCACTTAACCCTTCTCAGAGTTTCCTCATTTGCCAAAGAGTGACAATAAGTAATACTTATTTCATGGGTTTATTGTAAGGCTCAAATGAGGTAATATGTATAATGTACTTTGCAAAGTGTTTGAGTTTTATATAAATGACAGCTACTCTTATTGCCATGGAAAGGGCAGTGTTTTTGGAGTTCAAATACTCCATTCTGGGATTAGACAAACCAAAGTGAAAAGTCATTCTGAAAACGAAAGGTAGAATTATTACCTTTTCAATAAAAACATTTGGTGCTCCCCTATAATTTTGTTTTTAAAATGTCCCTGTCACGTAGAGTTCTAAGATCACTTACGGGATCCATCAAAAACACTCGAGAGGCTGCACAGAGGTTCAGACCAACTCCACCAGCTTTTAAAGAGAGCAGCATTACTGTAGGAGATCCTGCTTCAGTTTTCTGGAAACACTGAATCGATTCAACTCTCTTCTTCTGGGCCATGGAGCCATCCAAACGCGTGAACACAAACCCAGATGCTCTTTAACAAAAATAAGGAAAAGATTTACTAGGCTTCCATCAACACCAGTCAAATAATTATTTGTGCACGAAGCTTTTCTGATAAGTTCAAGATTTAAAATATTATTTTATGGTGTCAGAAAAAGTTCCTAATTATAACTTATATAAAAGTTAAATGCAAAAAAAATTATAAAATGGGTACATAAGTTAATATTGTCCTTCTGATACAAATTTCATACAGCAAAACACTTAAAATCTTTTTACTCAAATGGATAAAACACTGTTCAACTTACTTAAGTGGTGTTTCTAATAAAGACAGGAAAGTTGTGAATTGAGAAACAACTAAACTTTTGATTTGGGGGTTCTTCTTTCTTAAGTCAATCAAAGCATGCATTAGAGCATTGATCTGAAAAAACAAAATTGTATGTAACCCATCAAATTCCACTTTGAATTGTAAAAATTATGCTATTAAAAGTACTCTTGAAAGTTCAGTGCTTTAGTTATAAATGGGAAGCAAAATTCTTTGGTATTTATTCTAATTTCAAAAACTCTCCAAATACCTAATATTTCATTAATATCACACTTTCTCTTTATAATAAAAAAAGCATCACTAAGTATAAAAACTAAACAAGAATAATTACATATTGATTATCCTTTCTTCACTATTTCTTAGAAACTAATATATGAAATCGAAAGTATAATAAATTATGTCTTTCTCCTTTACCACCCATCAGAAGCGTTCAAATGACAGGATGAAATCGTACTCATCTCCTCATCAAAGGAATGAAATACGAATGCTTCTGTATGTGTAATACACTTACAGAAGTGTTTGAAAATTACCTTTGAACTTGACATCCATTCCAGATCAGTCTTTTTCTCAGCACTACAGTTTAATTCTTCTGGAGGACATTCTACCAAATTTTCTGCTCTTAAGTCATTTCTGCATAAAGGGCATTTGGCACTTGGCTGTAAAACAAGACATTAGAACTCTGAACATTCCTGTATTTGAATACCATCTCTCCTCCCCTTTTTGTTAGGCCCTCAAAGCCATTTCTCTGAGAACTGAATATTAGTATTAATATGAAGATAAAGTATCGTAATAATTAATTTGGGGATAGGGCAAAAGATCCTGAAGTAGTAAATACAGGGCAGACAAACAGATTCCACAGGCTAGTCCAGAATTTAAAGACTCAATTCAAAAAATTAATTATGGTTTTGAAAGGTACATGTTTATTAGAGCTACTCAGTCAAAACAATTTTGTTTTGTCAAGTGAAAAAAACTGGTTGAGGTCAGTAAAATCCTATGAAGTTTTTCATTCAAATGGAAGTGTTGTTTGCCTAATTACTAAGACTTACCTAGGAACAAACAAAATTTTATTTTAAACTACCAGATTAAAGCTGGTGGAGCAAATGCTTGTTTTCACAACCCCAGCTAAATGAACCACTTATTTCAAGTAACTAACACAGAAAATTTTTAGCAAAATAAAAGAATCTGGATGTAGGGACACTACTATCACATTCCCAATAAGACTCTTTTACTTTTAGAACAGAACACTGAATAGAGATCAATGCCCCTGAAAGGTAAGAACTTTGTTTAAGTGATCAGATCAGAATTTTTTTAAGAGGTCTCTATTTCCACTATCCTTTTTCACTCTGCAGCCTGATTTTCCTCCTTCTCACTGAGTCAAATCCAGTATTCTTTTCTTGGTGATCAGAGGAGTCCATGACCCTACTGCTGCATGACATGAACAATTCTTCCTGGATCCTTTTTCCTGCTGCCCTCAGAGATGCCACATTCTCAAGCTTCTTCTGGTTTGGCTCCACCTCTTCCCAATGATCTCATTCCCCTGGTTCCCACAGTCACCTTTCCCATGTAACTGTGTAAAGAGGCAGTGTGGTGCAGCGGCCTGGCAGACTCGAGAGGCCCAAAAGAACAGTGTTCACATTCCATTTCCTGCATTACTAACCACATGATTGTGAGCAAGGCATTAAGCTAAACCTTAGTTTCTTCAGCTAAAATACAGGTAATACTCATAGTACTACCTACCCCAGTACTGTTTCTGAAGATCAAATGATGATTATAAACAATGATTTGCAAACAGAAAGCTCTATATAAGCATCAGCTGTTGTGAATACCAGACCCCCCCCCCCCCCCCATACTTGTGGCCGCCTGTAAGATATACCTATTCGGACTAAACAAACATGTATTAGGTGCCAACTAAGTGTACGGTGCTGGGAAGACAGGAGCTTGTCCTTGTCCACGAGAAGTTTATTTCCATTTAAAGAAACAACACACATGCAAGTAATACAACCTAGATACAAAAACCAAAGGATAACATGGGGTGAGGGGTCTTGAGTTAAGCTTTGAATGGAACTAGGGATTCTAACAGGTAAGTGAGAAGGGAGCATACACTCCAGGTGTGAGGGACAAACTAGGAATGCAAAGGCTCAGCCTGGAGATGATACAGAAGTCAGGCTTGACCAGATCATGAAAAGGGGGGTGAAAATGGGGGTGTGGTAACATACAATAAAACTGGAAAGGAAGGTAGTTTCACCCAGATTGTGAAGAGCTTAAAAGCCAAACAGAAGAGTTCACTTTGGACCTCACAGGGGAAGTCATTCCTACTCTTTAAGAACATCATTTTGGCACCATGATAGGTATCTGTAATCTGAACTAGACAAGGGATACACTTGAAGCCAACCAAAAAATCAAATCACCTAAGAGGTAGTTGTAAAACAATTAGAAACAAATCATATACTCAATGACTGGAAAATGGGTAGGCAAACTGAATATACTTCAGTGACCGTGCTCTAAGAAATGATGGATGGGATGAATATACAAAGTCATGAAAAAAATCTACATGATCAGATAGAGTGAAGCAGCAAAATCAAGAATACACACAGTGACTAAAACAAGATAAACAGACAAACCACAAACCCATCAATTTTTTTTTAAAAACCGAAGTGAATGTTGTAAGATTCTAAAGAACAAGCACTGGCCCAAAATTTGAGATGTGAAGACACTTCCAACTCTACCCCTTTCAAGGCAGAGGTGGACCACAAATGGTGTACATTTCAGACTTTAACGTACTCCTCAATTATGCTGATTTTTTCCCTGTTTCGGTCATAAAATAAACAACGTGTTACGTGGGATGGCTCTTGGGAAGGAAGGGTGATGTAGAAATATACGATTCCTCCACATAAATCTGCCCTTTCCTATCTCCACACCTTTGCTTCAGGTCCCTCACTGGCTGAACTCCTACTCTTGTGCAGTCTTTTGAAGGCAACCTCAAGGGTTAGCTCTGCATGAAGGATTCCCTAACCATCTTTAGCCCATCATTCTCTTGCACCTCATGTAGCACTGCTCCATGAGAATAGCAACTATCAAAACATTTAATGCCCCAAGACTAGTATTCTGCACGTGTTTAATAAATACTTACTTAACTGAATTAAACTGAACTTTGCTAGAACAGTAGAGTATGAATGGTTCATAATGAAATAATGTACTTTCATTCTCTAGGAAAAATATTTACACGAAATTCTGACAAATTATCATCTAATTCAGTATGAAAGAATCAAAAACTAACCTGCTCATTATGAATTACTTGACAAATGCATGGTTTACAAAATACATGTGCACAATGTGTTATCACAGGAATATTAAGAGAATCCAAGCAAATTGCACACTCTTCATCTGAGCCAGAGCTCAAAATTAACTTCATCTTGCTAATCAACTTCTTTCGTAGTTCTTCAGGTGTATCATCTCCTATCATAGTTGGGCACAGAAAGCAAATTAATTACACATAGCTACTCTTAATGACTGGACAAGTTAATTTACATGAATAGAGTATGCTTTATTCTACTTCACAGACTGGGTCTATTACTTAAATTAGAAAACGTAACAACACTAACCAGTACCCTCAAAACTAGGTAATGTACAAATAAAGTAAATTGAACACAGGAACCTCACTGTGCACAACCCACTCTGCAGCAAAATTCAGAGTAAGGCAAATCCTATATATTAGAGCAAGAAGGAACCACAGGAACCATCTCTTGCAATCCCCTCATTTCGTACGAAAACTGAGACCCAGCAAGGTCAAATGACTTGCCCATGGTCACTAGAGGCTGCGGGTGATAGATAAATATTTGAAACTATGTGCTGAATCCAAAGCCAGTAAGTGTTCCTTAAACTGATATGACAAGGCCAGATACTGAACCCTTAGAAGGGTCTTTTGAGCAACAGAAAAACCTCATTAGTAAAATCATTTCATCTATAATGTGGCTCTGCAAAAGATTTTCAAATATGTTACTTAGTTCCAATGTGTTACCATATTTAAATTATATACTCGGGTCTACTGTTCACTCGAGAAATGAAACAAAATATGATCATGATAACCTCTATTTCCTAAGGAAAATGTAACGGTCACTTCAAGAATAATGACTCTGAACAACGTACTTCTGACAAACTACGATGGTTTAAACTCAATTAAATTTACTAACCTGAAGAACCACTGGAAGACGCTGTATTTGTAAAGAGATAAGGATGACAACACAATTGCCTCAATCTGAGCAAAAGGCCCAAGACATCTGCATAGTGTGCAAGCACAGTGCCTTCGTTAAAATACCTAAAAATTATTAGAAAATCAAAACACAACACATTAGGAAGTCACTAAAGTTTGCATGACACATCAACTCTCCATGCACACTCGCACTAATTCACTCACCTGTTCACACTTCCTCAACCACAGAAGATCCTCCCACTCAGTTATGCCTCAGTCACTTATTGCCACTTTGAGCCCAAGAGACCTCATTCTTTCTTTCACAAATGAGATCAAAATGCGCCTCAAGAGAGGTAGTGACATGCCCGAAGGCCCATGGTTAATTAGTGGCAGAGCTGGAACTGACACCTAGGCCCTGGAACCCACACTTTCTACTAAGCTTACCTCACAGAAGATCTAGAACTTTCAGAACCCATTTCACTCAGACACACTTCCTCACTCTTATCATTATGATTATTTAGTTCACCTTCACATGTCATACCATCAGTTTGTTTTAGAGGAATCTGAGATTTCCGAAGCATTAGCCTCATCATCTCATGACACTCACCTCCTAAACCTTGCGCATTACTCAATTTGCCAGCCTCCCTCCCTGCCCACTAGACTAGCCTGGAGATCTGGGCATCTTTCTCAAGCCCAAAAGGCATTCCTCATTCTCAGGAGGTGCTGAGGACTGCCCAGGAGGGAGTGCTCAGCTGCCCTGCCCCTCGGCCAGATTGACTCTGACCTCTCAGGAGTCAGCCTTTACAATTCATGATGTTTTGTCAGATGGAATCTGCAAGGCTTGAGGTCAGAAACAACTTCTAAGTGAGATGAGAAGCTGCTTGGTATAGGGTACAAAAGATGCTCTCTGAGATAGGAAGATCTGAGTTCAAGTACCGCCAATGACACATACTGGCTATGGGATGGGTGTTCAGTGCAGAGAAGCAAAGGTACAAAGTACCTTCTGAGAAGCTTTCTGCACCCCTGAAACGACAGGTTTGGACACTATCCCAACTCCAATGCTGAGCAGGAATGCTCAAACTAGATCAGAGTAGGGAAAAAATAAGTACCTACTATGTGCCAGGCCTTGTGTTGAACACTGCACAACTGTCTCATTTTATCCCCACAACCATCCTGGGAGCTATTATCTTCATTTCACAGGTGAGGAAAGTGAGAGCCAGAGATTAAGTGACTTGCCCAGTGTCACACAGTAATCATTTGAGGCTCGATTTGAGTCTTCCTGACTCCAGGCAGAGTGCTCTAACCACTATGTCACCTAGCTACTAGATGTTCTGGTTCAGAGGATACTTCAATTATGAAAATGAATGTCACTGTCATCATTTTAGTCTTTTAATATTATCATGCCCAGCAGATTTTACATAAATCCTGTGTTCTCTGAATATGGTTTTCTTTCTCCACACCTGCCAATTGCAGCTCTGCCTTCATTCTTCACAGACTGGTAAATCTGCCTCTCTTCATCAGTGAGTGTAATGTGCTGAATAAATACTTTGCGCTCTGGTAACTCCAAAACAGGTCTGCCTTTAATTCTGCTGGTTTTTGTCCTTCTGAGGGTAATATTCTTAATTAGGGACTGCAAACGCCTAGGAAAGATAAAAAGAACTGTATGTACAACTAATTGTTTTCAGATACATAACTCCATGGTAAAATATACACTGTAGTTTAGTGGAAATTTGTACACTTTTAGTTTATTTCTATTTGAAGGTGTAACCAACTTAAAAGTCCCTGAAGTGCTTACAAACATAGACATCTGATAAATCAAAAAAACAAATAACTTACGCTCTAGGCTTGATCACTTAGGTATTTTTCTTTTTCAACTCCACTCCTATTTTTCTATTCTTTCTTCTTAAATTCTATTTTATTCTGGATTTTTTTCTCTCCTGTTCTCACTGCCTACCTATCACGCGTGTACCATGCTATATAAGCATCTCTTACTTTTGTTAATAAAATTACTATTTATACAAGAATGCCCATCATTTTCAATACATTGTTTGATTTGCTCCTCTAAAATTATGTAAGTTATTGTGTATACAACTCGTTTGACAAATGCTGTTTGTATAGCGATGTGCATATAGAGATAGAAAGACATTTTATCCCCAAAACCAGACCATGAACTCTCGCGAGCGGACGAGAGATAATGAACGCTAGCACGCTGTGCCTGGTCAATACAACGTCTAACGACAACAATCGGCTCTTTCTCTTTTCTTGTTTATGTTGTTTTCTTTTTTTGTTTACTGTACTCTTTCTTCTTATCTTTTCTCCCTGCTGTGTCCCTTTCTTTTCCTCTCGTCAAGCAGTCACTTGGTCTCTTTTGAAAACTGTTATTGATTAGAACTTCACTACCTATCAAAGGTAACTAAGGAGGGAATTATAATTACTGTGAAATCTCTCCTTAAATCACCCCTAAATTTGCCTCTTTAACTTCCACCCAGTTAAATCCAGACTCTCTAAGTCCACAAAGAACTAGTCTTAGGCAAGTCATTTCACTTGTCCAGGCCAACATACTTCTCTGTGAAATGAAGGAACTCAATGGATGGCCCCTCTGCTCCCTTTCAGCTATGATCCCATGGTCCAGACTCCATGTGCACAAATGACTTATAGTGTAAAGGGAAATGTTTCAGTGCAGGAATGCATGGTATGATGTGCCAGAAGACCCCACCCTAGAAGCAGGCAACCAATCAGATGGCTTCAGAGGGTATGGGGGGAGCTTGAACCCATCCGCTATACTGACACATTATGTCATTGTGGAGAGATGGCAAATACAACAGCTGTTACAAGTCTGTCAACAAACTAAACACCCCAGAAACACAAAGACAGTTAGTGATGGGGAGGGTGGGAAGGGACAAACATCCCCAAAAGACCAACTATTAGGCCCTGGCTCGAAAATCATACAGACACAGCATACCGAAGGCCCCCCTCGTCTCCCATTGTGACAGGCCGCTGGATTGTTCGGTGCCACCACTCTCTATCAGTAAATGGCTTCAGTTTTAAAAAGGAAAGCAGAGACCACAAATCCTTTAATGAATTCTGGATTGGAGTACCTAAAAAAAAGTACAATTTCTTTAGTAAACTGGAACTTAAAATATATTTTAAAGCTCCTGCAGCAACCTCATGACCATCTATCTACAGAATCTCAAAGAGAACCATTATACTTCTATACCTTGGGCATCTCCCAACTTTCAAATATAGAACAGAGCAGGCATAAATAATAAAATCCTTATTTTAGTCAACAAGTTCAACATGGTTCCACATCAAAAGTACTATAATTAGACTAGCAAACAGAATATTTTAATATGACTGTCTTCTAGTCTCTTTTCAATCTTTTAATCAGCAGTAAAATGACCCGAAATAAACAAAAAAAAAAGTACTGAGTCCCTACACTTTTAAAAAAAATTCTGTTTTTGATTCTGTAATTTTGAATTGTGATGTGCATGTGTATTACCCAACATGAAACTTCTAGGAACATATGCCATATCTTTTCAGGAAATAACTACTACAGGAAGCATTTCCTACATATGCCTGAATTCCCTACAATTTCCCACTAACTTATTTTCTAATACATTTTTAAATGTCTAAACTGAACTTTGGTAAATGCAGATTACCCGTCAACACCCATCGTCTTTCAGCCTCCAGATCTAATGCAGCTTTTGTTTGCTGAGCATTTGGATTCCGTATGGTATGACCTTCATCCAGAATTACTCTCAGCCACCTTATTTTGTGTAATGGACTGTCCCCTCGGCTCTGAAATAAATTGAAACAGCTCATATCAACTATTGATATAAACTCATTAAAAATGAAGGAAAGAAAAACTTATAGCAAAACAGTAAGATACTGTACTAAAAATGCCAATGAAATTACTGGGCATAGCAAAATCACTCTATTTTAAGCCAAGTAGTGTAATCCTTGACAGAATTTCAATTTTGCTATTATAATGTTTTAAGATATAAAATTTTAAACTTGTCTTTCTGATAAGTAGACAGTTGGTTTTCCAGAAGCATTAGGAAACTGAATTATCAAGGTATTAAAGTCCACTGGGGAGAAAAAAATAACTGTGGCAGATAGTCTTTTTATTATATTGCTACTATAAATATAGTGTGATAAAAAACTGGAACAAACGACTACTGAAAATCTTTAATCCTAAATGGAACAATTTCAAGGATACTTACTCCATAATCATAAGTTAAAATATTATATGTAGTCAATACAATGTCTTGTTTTGAAAGCAAGGCAGGGTCTTTGCTGCGATCAGGACCATAGTAAACATACAAATTCAAGTGCACATCTGATTTTATATGCTGTCCAAACTGGTCCTAAAAGAAAAAAATGTTTTTAATGAGCAAGCATAATACTCATTTTATTAATTTAATACTATATAAGAGCATTATATGTGAAAAAAAATTAGAGGTGAAGAAATAATACATCTTTTTAAAGTCTTATTAACATCTTTTAACATTACAACAGTCACTTCAAACCTTTCCCTGAAGGCATTTCTCTCTTGTAGCAAAGATAAAAAATTAAGTCCTCCGTCATTCTGTCATGGGGAAAGAGGAATTATGTTTATCTGTTCTCCAGTACCTTCACGGGCCTTTAAATTACCCAGATGATCTTTTCAGTTACATGGTTCTAGTCTGTATATATTATTCTCTTAGTTATACTTCATTTGAAATAAACAAATCTTCCTGTTTCTCTTCTGAATTCCTCATTTCTTAATGCATAATAATATTCCATTATATTCCCGTCCTGTAATTTTTTTTAGCCATTCCTTAATGGATGGGCAACCTACTTTGCTTCTAGGTCTCTATCCATAAAGAGTATGTGATGCTTATTTTGGTACATACTGGCATTCAGTTTCAGTCTTTGACTTCTCTCTATGAGAGTGAATTAGTGCCTTCTCTCACTATGACCAGTGGAGGAATTTAAGAGAAAATGTTTTCTTGGAAAATTCAAAACTGAAATTCTATAAAGCTGACTGAACTCCTTTACAACTCCACCAAAACTGTACAAGAATATGCTCACGTTCTAACGTGTATTGTTGCCAATATCTGTCATCTTTGTCAATTTACGTGGTGAGGTAAAATGCAAACAAACAAAAAACTTCCTGGGTAATTCACTATTGCAACATGAAGCCTGTTTTCATGTGGTCATTTATAGTTACAATTTCCCTTAAAACTGTTTGTTCCTATCCTCTGACTTTTTATTAGAAAAATATCTGAAATTGAAATAAAAATAAAATCACCACACACTTTTTAGAAACAACTCATTAAACCAACAAAATTAAAGAGAGAAAAGCCTGCTCTTTCCTTGCTAATATTCTTTTTAAAAGGTTTATCCTTGTATCAGGCTATAATAGAAGATCTCAGCACCACCAAATCTCAGCTACATATGCACATTCGTAGAAAAAGGGAGAACAGGTATACCATGTTTTAACTCTCAACCTCTCTCCAGCCTCCACTACCCTCCCCCAAAGCACCATTCTGCAGTTCCCATTAACATAGCTCTCTCCCTCAAGCACATACAAAAAGAGTTAAACTTGGTGAAAGCCAGGAGAGAAAGGGGATGCAGAAAAAAAAAATCACGTTGGCTTTTATCTACTAATTACTAACTATAATAGGTAGGAATAAAATATAAGTGACAGTAGCAAAAATTTCCATACACTTTCTTATCTTAAGAGGAGTAAAGAATATACTAAAGGAGCAACTAGATGGAATAGTGGATAGTGTACCAGCCCTGGAGTAAGGAGGACTTGAGTTCAAATCTGGCCTCAGACACTCAGACTTAGCTATGTGACCCTGGTCAAGTCACTTAATTCCAATTGCTTCACCAAGAAAAAAAACAAAACAGTAAAGTGTAAAAGAGAAAATTTTTAAAAGGTCAAGGGCAAAATTCAGTAACATTTTAATTGAGAAGCTATAAGCAGAGAAAGCACAATGTAAATTAAGAGTGAATTAGTGCCTACACCAAGATAACTTCAGTTGTTTAAAAAGCTCTGCCTCAAAATATCATGCAAAACATCATTCTTAACTGAACGTTCCTCAATTAAAAATTTAAAAAGGGAAAAAATTAGGTCTAAAAACATTAGTGCCTCTCCTTAATTACTTCAATCCAAAGCCTTTTCTCAATCCTCACTCCCCTTAGTTTCACTCTTTTGTGTGGCACTTCCTATGTGCCAGTAGGCACTATGACGAGTTTTATAATCATCTCATTTGCTCCTCACGATGATCCAGGGAGCTAGGTGCCATTGTCTCCTTTTCTCTTTTTTTTTTTCTCTTTTTTTTTTCTCAGCCAAAGAAAAGTAAAGTTTATTAATAGTTCACCATATTGGGCACATTATCTCCTTTTTTCAAGGGAGGAAGCTGAGTGGCTGCCCAGGGTCACAGAACTGGTGGATGTCTATGACATCCCAAAGACAATATACTCCCTTTATTGTTTTACTTTGGCTTCTGTGAAATACTTCTTTCCCAGACTTTGAGGTGAATGATTTACAACTAAATATCTTTCCTTTTTTAAATTTTTTTGGCTCAGAACAAAGGTTGTGTTCATTTCAGTAAAACTGCTAATTACAGGTAAAATATAACATAATTGGTACTATCATTCCAAATCATAATCAGTATATTTCCAACCATAAGACTAAGATGACTTGCAAGTTAATTTCATGTGACAAAATGTTAATATGAAGTAACAAAACTTACAATCCAATTGCTTAAAACAGAAAGAGGACAAATGATCAAAGTTGCTCTTGGTTTTTCCTCAGTGTCAATTTTCTTAGAGCACTGTACTATGGCAGCTCCTGAAAGAATAAATTGTCATCAACAGGAACACAGTCTGTCATGTAGTACAGTTATGTTAAAATCACTCAAAATTTATAAAGCAGTTTACACCTGCTGAATCATTTAATGCAAAATAATACCTGTACATTCATTGTTATTTATCCTTATGACCAATACCAATACATCAAGAATTCCAAACCATATGACTTATGTCCCAACTGACACCTGATTTATATCATGATTTATCTAATATACTTATAAATACTATATGGAAGTCACTATGGTAGGCACTAGAAGAACCAAGCACTCCCGTTGGCAAGAGGCTGTAAAATAGGGGAGCATAAAATACCAAAATGAAATTCTATACTGTACTCTTGCTTAGCAGGATATTCAACCAAGCTAAGTTTGCCAAAAAAATTAGTTTCTATTTTTTATCTGTTATGAACAAAATTCAATAGGTGACCTACTGGAAAAAAAAGATACAGACTTTTAAAATAATAATTTCATAACAAAAACATCAACACAAAATATTCATGCCATACTATATTCATATCCCAGAACAATACTATCAAGAAAAACCAGAATTTCTAAAATTCTTAGAAATGACTGACTCATTTTGCACCCTCCTGTAATTTCTAGCATCTACTAAAACAACCTCAAATTATCAAAATTTGAAGTTTGCAAATAACTCAATTCTTTAAATCTTTTGGGCATTTTTATTTTTTCCAGACCTCTTCACCAAGTTACAGTGTGTTACAGTGTAGCTGTATCTAAAGTTAAATGAAATATTTAAGCCCTTGCTTAGCAAAGATGTTGACCCCAGCATCTGGTTGTTACAACTACCAAATTCATACATACACCATTTGCCTTATTCTCAACCTAGCGGTTTTTAAAATTAATCTGACAATTAACGCTCACAACTCACTGTTAGCTTAACCTGGCCAATAGTACATAGATGCCATAAGAGGAAGCAATGTAAGTACAGGAACCTAGGAGACAGATTGAAGGGTTGAAAGTGACATGAGAGGTCGTCTAGATGATTCAGACTCCTGATTTCATAAATTAGGAAACAGAAATCTCTAAGTTATTTTCCCAAGTTAATACATACAGGCTTTAAGTCAAAGTAAGGGAACCAAATAAATCAAGACTGTATTCACTTATGATTTTATAATTTCACCAAAGGATGATTTCAAACTAAAAATTATACCCCCAAATTTCATTCATTCTTTCACTGAAATCAACAAAATTGTATCTGAAATATCATCATGGTCTTTAACAAACTATTTATAGTCCTTCAATATGGTTTAACACTGAAAAAGGCAAATTCATTTCTCTCAACTTAGCATAGAATACTATATTTTCTGCTACAAAGGTATAGATATACAATGTATAATTATCTATAACATATGAAAAAATTCCCCAAGTTATTTTATTTCTTGGCTAAACTAAAAACAGAAATGGAAATATCAGGACCAATGCTGACCTTTTTTCATGGCTTTCTTTTTTACCAAAGGAGTCGATGTCTCAAGTGCACATGCAAAGTCTGCATCTTCTTTGGCCTTAGAAGATCCTAAAGAAAAAAGGAGATTGCGGCATTAAGTCACAGTAAATCTTCGCAGTAGGGAACACACATAACATGCAGCTTTTACTACATTCTCTCCTAGACTCTGTTAACACTACAAAGCTGATCTGCTATTCCATAATAAGTAATCTACAATGTTGTCACCCACATCTCAGAGTCAAGAACAGAGTATTCTGCTCTCATGTGGATATGTAGATCATCCTCAGATAAGGCTACCCAATTTTTGGATCAGTCATTAATAGTCTGGCAACAGTAATTTCCTTTCTTCACACAGTAAAACTTCCCCTAACTTGTAATGGTGATGTCAATATTTAAACTTAAGGATACCAAAACTTTTAATATTTAAATTTTAAGTAGTTATTTTTATAACACATAATAACATAACTAAGTTTTCAAAGGGACACTTAAGTGGTCCAGGTCTAGAGTCAGAAAGACATCTTCCTAAGTTCAAATCTGGCCTCAGACACTTACAAGCTGTGTGACCCTGGTCAAGTCACTTAACCCTGTTTGCCTCAGTTTCCTCATCTGTAAAATGAGCTGGAGAAGGAAATGGTAAACCACTCCAGTATCTTTGCCAGGAAAACTTTCAAAAAGAGTCAGATTATGACTGAAATCACTGAACAGGGTAGTTGGTAAACAGACAAATAGTCTGGCTGAGTAAGAAGATTTGAATTCTAGTTCTAGATCTACTGAATGGCTCTGGGCAAGTCACTTGTCCAGGTATAACTTTTTCCCAGCTATAATTTCCTTCCATGTAAAATAAGGAAGTTGACTAGATTCCCCTCAGACTGAATCTGTGACTTCATTGTACAGTACAGGGAATGACCAAGGAGGATATTCTCTCCAACAATTCAGAATTGGCTCCTACTCTGCAAGCTACTGTCAAAGTCTTTTTTGTCACAAACTTCTTTGGCAGCCTGGTGAAGCCTACAAATCCTGTTCAGAATGTTTCTAAATGCATAAAACATATAGGATTGCAACAGAAACCAATCATATTAAAAAAAAGATGCCATCCTACTCCCTCCCCTGAAGTTTACAGCCCCTCCCCCGCCCAGGATCTGTGGACTCCATCCTAAGAACCCAGTTTAGAGTTGCCCAAGCATCTTAAATGCCCTGCCCAGGGTCTTCTGGGAACACTCTCTATGCACTCAATGATAGCACATTCTTTCTTTCTAAAAATGTTTCCAAAGATGCCATATTGGCTTCTTAACCAACTTTAGCAAAATCTAAGAATTATCCTAACTACTACAATTTGTGAGTCCCTAATTGTTTAATAAATCCCTTTCAACAACAGAAGAGCAAATTTGAGCTAAGTCCATGTGCGATTATCACAGACTGCAAGTTGATGATAAACTAGTCAAATGTACTGTACTATTCTTTTAGCTACCAGGGAAACAAAGAAATATGTAGAGGATACATACTTTTAATTCTGCCTTTAGTCATAGGCTGCTCCTGTCTTGGTCTGGCTGTAAAAATACATAAAAATTTGTCACAATCAATTAGCATATATGACAAAATAGAAAATTAAATGATATTTCGGATTACCTTTTATTTTATGTGGTAATTCATTTAACTCCACCTCTTCTGAGTCACTGCTTTCAGTGTACTTAACAGTGGCTTTTCTTCTAAAAAATAAGCAAGTTTTGAAAAAAAACATCAGATACAAGCAAAGGGTACTAGACTTTTGAGTGGTAAGTGACTTGTGAATTTTGTTCCTGAAAGTTACATTTGCCATGAGGGAAGCAGGTCTCTCTTACCCTCACACTTTAAAAAAATAATTGTTAACTAATGGGAAATAATTTTACAAAGCCAAGTTCAAAACATGCCTTTCAATGTTGGTATCTAGCTAGACTTTGGAATATTTAACAAGTCATTTTTCCCATCACTTAGCAAGTGAAAAAGCAGGGAGTTTGGACAGGGGCACCTTTATTCTTATTCTAGAAAACCACAATAACCTAGGTCACTCTTCTGCTCGAACTGTTATCTTACTTATGCGGGCATCCTAGTAGGACAGAATTATCCCCTCCTAGTTCTCTCCATCACTAGCAAGGTGAGTTAGGAAAATAACTGGAGATACTATTTCAGCAAATTTAAGAAATGATATTAAGTCATTTCCAAAAGAAAAGATTATGTTCTTTCAGACCTCAGAACATAATTTTACCTTTTGGGACGAGTACTTGTAAATTCTGCCTTGAAATCTCCACTTTCCTCCTTGACATCTGAAACACCGGGCTGTTCACCAGCAGTGAATTCTTCTATTTAAAAGTAAAAGATACATATCATATGAAGCAGTGATTAAAAATATGAAAATATATACTATATTAGAAACAAACATCAGACCATCCTTAAGAAATACAGATCTTAACCCTCATTTTAAAGAATTATCTATCAATGGACACTAGAAATAGGCATTAGATTGGTAATATTTAAACTATACACTTTTGGATTAAAATTTTACCTTTACACAGTTCCTTCACATGTTCATTGTCATCATTTTCTCCATGTTTTGCAGATTTATCAATAATAAGTTCCTAAATGAAAAGACTTTCTTTAATGATCATAACTTTTCAGAGTCTGAAGGGACTTCAGAGGATGTTCAGTTCAAGCCATATATGAAAAACAATCCCTTCTACAATATATGCAATCCTGCCTTTCCTTGAATGCCCCAGTGAACAGAACCCTACTCTACCTCCCAAGGCATCCCATTCCACATCCGGAACACTCTTTACAGGAAGTTTTCCCTCACATCAAACCTAAATCTGCCCCCTTGAAACTTCCACCAATTGCCCTTAGGCTGAAGCTTCAAAGAGGGACTACTACTGTAAACTCTAATACTACTGACTCCTAAATTAAGGTAACTGGAATAGGTTGTTTTTTTTTTAATTTCCAAACTTACATTAATGGGCTGTTTTTTACGGTTACAAGTCATGTTCTCAACATAGTAGCTAGTAACAGAGAACTAGGGTTCTGTCACGAACTGAGATGGACAAGAATTCCTCTGAAAAATGGGCAAAGGGATTTTTTTCTCCTACAAAGCTGGATATTTAGTGTAAAGAGTTGGAAGAGTAACTGCTTCCCAACAGTCAAGCTAAAGAGCTGTTGAGAATGCTTTTCATAAACAGCTCAAGGAACAAAACATTTTCAAATACTCCACCTCCTTCAACTGATTAGTTTTTTCAACAGGAAGAGGCTTGCCATCATAGAAGTTAGTCAGGATCACTGCAATGGCCGCAAGAGTTTTGCCCTAAAGGGGGAAAAAAATCTTCATAAAGTCACACATCTAGCCAGATTCTAAGAGTCATTACTAGAAGGTGTCTCACAAATATTTTTTTGGGATGATCCATGTGCCACATAGCCAAAGGACAAGAATATTGGACCAACGGTGCCTCTGAAATACATTTATGCATTTCACGGTTCGTTACAAACTCTAAATACACTTGTGATCCAACAATGTGACATGCAGCAAAACATGACAGGTATTAGAAAAATGATCCGCTTGCTGCCAGACCCTATAAAAGATAGGAAGGCTCTATTACCTAATATCAAGCATCTCCAACATGTACTATTTAACTCTTAAGTGCCAAAAGTGTACTGAAATATTACTAGTTTAAATAAAAAATTTATTTTTAATAATTCAACTCTCACATCTCAGTTACCTTTGAAACAAGTTCTAATTAAAGTTATTTGTTGTAGTAAGTATAAGCTCTTATTTGTGTAGTATTGTAGAAAAGATAGTTTCTTCGATGTGAGTCATTAAATATTAAGACATAAATGACAATCTGCAATAAAAATATGCAGGATACAATTTGTTTAACTTTAAAAAGTAAATCAAAACAGAAGTATATGAGTCCAGTGATTTTTTTTTAATACTTCTCCCCAACTGTTTTATAGAGATATAGGATCATAAACAAGGATGAAAAATCAGCGTGAAGAAATACAGATCTAAGTATCCAATACACAAATTACCTACCACAATGCTGGAGGTAGGGTATGAACATGTAACTATAAATTGAAAATGACCTTTCTTTCAATGTTTCATCCATTCTACTTTTAAGTGAACCTCTGTGTGCGTATGTGGGGGGGAGGGAAGGGTGTGGAGTCAAAATAGCAGCACAGAAGTAGGAAAACTCTGTGACTCCCCCCATAACCACCTCAAACACCTATAAAATATGACTAAACAAATTTTAGAGCTACAGAACCCACAAAGTGACAGAGAGAAACAAATTTCCCACTGAAGGGAGCCCGGCAAGCGGACAGGAAGGGTTCATCACAGTGCACTGAGAGCACAGCCCCGCCCTGCCTGAGCCCTTGGTTTCAGCCCCAGGGCGGCCCAGACCAGCCATGGCTGAAAGGACTTTGGGAGAATGGATCATCAGCAGCTATGGTAGTTTTCAGAATTATCAACCCCAAAACGCCAAAGACAAAGTAAAAGGTCAGTGGAACTCTGCTAAATCTAGGGGGGACGGAGTGCGGTCTGGCCTCTGCTCCCGGAAGGGAGAAGCAGCTCAGGTGCAGCAGCCCTTCAGCTGCCTCCACGTGGCTGGTTCAGAGCTCCTGGCCTGTAGATTGCAGGGCGGGGCCAAGTGACCATTCAGAGGCTAAGCACTCTTTCCTTAACCTGCCTAGATCTGAATCGCAGTCTTGGGTGGTGGTCCTGAAGTGTGTGACCAGTGAGCCAAAGCTTGTGGGGGCTACAGAGACAGCACCCTTCTAATAGCTCCAGCAGCTGCGAAAACCCCAGTGATTTGGGTCAAAGCTCTTCCTTCTAGAAGCAGAGTTCTACTGTGGGAAAAAGCTCAAAAGTCAAGTAATTGACTGGCAACATAAGCAGGCAAAGGAGGCAAAGCAAGCACAGCCATCCAACTTTAGATTCCTCTTTTGGGGACAAAAAGCATCAAAGCATGGAAGGGGAGGAAGACAACAGTCAGAACTCCTGCACCAAAAGCTTCCAAGAAAAATATAAACTGGTTACAGACCATGGAGGAGTTCAAGAAGGATTCTGAAAATCAAGTAAGAGAAGTAGAAGAAAAATTGGGAATAGAAATGAGAATGATGCAAGAAAATCATGAAAAGAGAGTCATCCTGACTGAAGAAAATAACACCTTAAAAAACGGACTAACTCAAATGGCAAAAGAATGAAGAGAAGAATGCCTTAAAAAGTCAAATTTGCCAGATGGGAAAAGAATCTCAAAAGCCCACTGAAGAGAATAATTCCTTCAGAATTAGAGTGGAGCAAATGGAAGCAAATGATTTTATGAGAGATTAAGATACTATTAAACAGATCCAAACAAATGATAAAATAGAAGGCAATGTAAAATATCTCGCTGGAAAAACCACTGACCTGGAAAATAGATCCAGGAGACAGAATTTTAAAATTACTGGACTACCTGAAAGCCATGATCAAAAGAAGAACCTAGATATAATCTTTTAAGAAATTCTTGAGGAAAATTGCCCTGATATTTTAGAACCAGAGGGCAAAACAGAAATTGAAAGAATTCACTGATTACCTCTTGAAAAAGATCTCAAAAAGAAAACTCCTAGGAATATTATAGCCAGGTTCCAGAGTTCCCAGTTCAAGGATAAAATATTACAAGCAGCCAAGAAGAAACAATTTGAATATTGTGAAACGTAATCAGGAAAACACAGGGTATAGCAGCTTCTACATTAAGGGATCAAAGGGCTTGGAATATGATATTCCAGAGATCAAAGGAGCTAGGATTAAAACAAAACCAAGAATCACCTACCCAGCAAAACTGAGTATAATGTTTCAGGGGAAAATATGGTCATTCAATGAAGTGGAGGACTTTCAAGTATTCTTGATGAAAAAACTAGAACTGAATAGAAAATCTGTCATTCAAATACACGAAGCAAGAGAAGCATGAGAAGGTAAACAGGGAAAAGAAATCATAAGGAACTTATCTAAGTTGAACTATTTACATGCCTACATGGAAAAATGATCATCGTAACTTACAAAAATTTTCTCAGTATAAGGATAGTTGGAGGGAATATAAATGTATATATATATGTATACATACATATATGTCTATACAGGAAGCTATATATATGCATAGGAATACATATGTGAGTGTTATATATGTATACATAGGCAGAGGGCACAGGATCAACTGAATAGGAAGGGATGATATTTAAAAGGTGAAATTGAGAGGTGAGACAGAAATACAATGAGAGGAGATGGGGAGAGACAGAATGGTGTTAATTATCTCATATAGAAGACGCAAGGGATAACTGTTTCAATGGAGAGGAAGAACAGAAAGGCAAAAGGGAATGTGTCAACCTTACTCTCATTAAATCTGGCTTACGGAGGGAATGACATACACTCTGAATTGGGTATCTTGCCCTACAGGAGAGTAGGAGGGAATGAGATGGGGGGGGATGATGAAGGGAAGGGCAGGTTGGGGGTAGAGTAGTTAGAAACACACACTTTTGTAAAGGAACATGGACAAAGTAGAGAATAGAACAAGTGGGGTGGGGATAGGATGGAGGGAAATCTAGTCAGTCTTTCACAATATATCCACTATGGAAATGTTTTGCGTAACTACACATGTACAACCTATATTGAATTGCTTATCTTCACAGTAAGGATGAGAGACAAGGGAGGAAGAGAAAGAATCTAGAATTTAAAGTTTTAAAAGCAAATGTTTTTTTTTAAATGATTATTATTACTATTATTTATGGAAATAAGATATACAGGCACTGGGATATGGAGACCCATCTTGCCCTACCAGAAAGTCAGAGGGGGGATGGGGAGGATATAGGAGAGAACAGATTGGGGGAGGGGGTATTCAGTGGGATCAGTGTTTTGGGGTGGTGGGTAGGGGAAAGTTGGGGAGAAAATCTGTAACTCAAAATCTTGCAGAAATGAATGCTATAAACTAAAAATAAACACAAAAGTTAATTTTTAAAAAAAGAGAACCTGTTGTTTAGTTTGAAAGGAAAACAGATTTTACATAGTAGGAACCATGGGAAAGATTTTTTTTCTATAAAATCAAAAATGTATTCCTCAAATCTGGATCAATATACCTCTTTCTATTTAATGAGTCCGTTTGGTTTTTTTAAACCTATAATTAACAACACTACACTTTTATTGTCTCACTTAAACCTTCTCACTTGCCCCTAAATGTTACTATACATTGTAGAGAGGGAAAAAAAATTTTACCAAACCCATATCATCAGCTAATATTCCTCCAAGAACATTCTCTGGTGGTTCCTTTTCAGAAAAATTGGTAATTGTGTTATAGTAGGAGTTATTTCTTTGTTCCCAAAATGGAGGCAGTTCTTTGCTGTTTTCACGTGAAACCATCCAAGCCAATGCTTGTTTCTGGTGTGGAAGTAATGGTGTTTCAATAGCCTACAAGTAAAAGAAATCCTGTAAGACATAGCATATATTCCTTATCTTTATTTTTCCACATAAAGTACTTGAAAGGTGAATAATACAATGAGCAGGCAGAAAAGGAAGTCAAAAATGTCCAGAATGACATAGATCTTTATAGCATTCTTTTTTGGGGGGTGAGGGGGAAAGGCAGGGCAATTGGGGTTAAGTGACTTGCCCAAGGTCACAAAGCTAGGAAGTGTTAAGTGTCTGAGGCCAGATTTGAACTCAGGTCCTCCTGACTCCAGGGCTGGTACTCTATTCACTGTGCCACCTAGGCACTCCTACAGCACTCTTAGAAAAGACCTAGCGGTTTTCAGTGTTAAGTACTACAAACTTAATACCTCAGCTGGTTCCATTTCACGTGTTTTATCATCTTCTTTTAAATCTTCAAATAATTTGTCAAATTCTGTTTTGAGCTGCAATACATAAACAATCAAAGAAATGTGAATTATTAAAGTGAAATTCAAAGTAAAATAAAATTTAAACTAATCAGTGCCTTTAGAGTACTTGGCTCTATCAGAAAAATGTCTGTGCATTAAGGACCCATGATTTCATTGCTTCCCTCCTAGCAGAGCTTCCCTCTACTAGGAAAACTTTACCCTCGGTAGAGGATTAAACTGGGGCTTAACGAGATGAGTAATTTTCCCATGGTCACAGGATTAGAAAAGCATCAGAGTCAGGATTTCAACTATCTTCCAAACTCCAAGTCAGGTATTCTATTTCACTCTCTTACTCTTTCTCTATAAAAGACATAAATAAATAATTTGCTATTCAAAACAACATAGCAATGCGATTCTCAAATTATACATTTTCAAAACAAAGGCAACGTGGCACAGAAGTGTAAATAGAGACCTGGATTAAAATCCTGGCTTTTAGTACCTACAACCTTAGGTAAATCATTTATTGTCTCTGGGCCTCAGTTTCAACCTTTGTTAAAATGAGATTATATCATTTCATTTTTATCATTTCATTTTAAGAGTCCTTCCAGTTCCAAATTCAAAGCTCCCACTGAGTAGTTAGTTACATTGATGTAACAAAATTCTGGCAGGGGAATGATCTCTCCGAACTCTACCCCTCACATTCTCTAAGTGTACTAGGGTTCCATCTAAGTAGTTGCATTCCTGTCCAGGGGTTGAACTTTCTTGATTATCACTGAAGGCAAAGGTACACTGGCCACTGTATCTTGGCTCTCTTCCCCCCGACATGACCTCCCCTACACTTTGCCCAACCTTTTGCTCTGGGAATCCAAATCAGATTAAGACCACTCCTGCTTCTGGAAAGAACATTATCCATCAGCTCCCGTATGGTTCCACTTAATAACCCTATGACTGCTCAGTTCAAAACATACTTGGATGGATACTATTCTCCTATATGTCTCCTCACTATTAAAATTTAAGCTGCCTGAGGGCAGGTACCATTTCACTTTTGCACTTAGAAGAGTGATTGGTACATAATAAACATTTAACAGAAGTTTTAAATTCATTCACTAGATGGGAAGAGGCACAGAGGAGGCAAGGGCATGCCAACAAAAAGGACTCTAAGTTAGTTTGTGCACAGACATCAAAATATTAGCTTAGCAGGTTATTTAGGACAGAACAATACAAGACTCTTATTTACAGTATCTAGATGCTTATGCTCTAAACTGAGGTGGTACATTTTAAGAGCAGAACGTAATGGTGTAAATTATTAAGAGGTGGGCATTGGTAAATACGGCAAGGTCAACCAAAGCTAATGACAGGAAAAAAGACTCTACTTCCAAGACAAAACAATCCAAAAGAGAAAGAAGCAAACCTGTTCAGTTGTCATTTGCACAGCTGCATGAATAGGTACACTATAACTTGGTCCAGCTCTTTCAGAACTCCAAGCACTACCAAAATTAAATCCTGAACCTGTGCCCCACAAAACAAATCAAGTTAGCAAATGCAAAGATAGTAACTTTACACATAAAAATAAAAACATTTTAAAACTTCCACGTTTCACTAAAAAATCTTCTAGACAAAAAAAATGTCTAATCCTAAACCACTAGACTATTTTACATTACTCAAAGCAAACCTGTGAGCAAATAAAAAGCCTTCCTTCAACAACTCCTTAAAGGCCAACACTTCATTTTAACGATTCATAAAAGCACATATTTAAATCCCAGTCATCTCTATAGAGACAGCAGAAGAAAATGTTCAAATTTTGAAGGTTCAGCACATAGATACTAATTCCTTATTGAACTCAAAAAGCAAGAAAAGGAGACAAAACAAAATTACTTTCCCCAAAATAGGCTTATGATATTTACATTTCAGCAACAACTTGACAAATTCAACCTGAATAAAAAACAAAGTTAACATATCAAAATAATAAAGTCTTGAACTTACTTTTTGGTGGAGGCCCCAATTTAAATCCATGTTTCTTCAACTGATCTAAAACCGCTTTTCTATTTTCTTCTTTTCCCCAAAAACTCATCTGAACAGGCATAGTAAAAGGATTGCTTGCTCCATAATGGACCACCCTACAAAGAATTGGAAAAAAAACAAGGGATACGGGAAATCTCTTATTTTTCGTTAGCTTTTTTCCCCCAACAAAAGTATTAATACTACTAAGTATCTTCATTAAATTAAGCCTTTAAATTATAAAGGCAAAGAGAATGAAGAACTACTATAATGAAAATCCCTTATCTGCCTCAATCTTCATTCTTGCTAAGACTGTGCCTGAGAACTAAGCAGGGAAAATACAAAATAAGAGTTGAAAAACAGAGGGGGAAAAAAACAGAAAATAAGAGAACAGGTTAGTTAAAAACCAGAATGTTAGAAAAGATAAGATAGGGCAATAAGATAATTCCTGTAATAGTACAATTTAGAACATAAGGTAACTTTAGATTGAACAGTGATTTTAACATTATAATTGGACAATACGGCAACTTTGAGAAACCTACCCTGCTAGAAAAACTGAAACATGAGAGATTAGGAAGGATTTGAACAAATAAGAAGGGATATAACTGACTGAAGCTGATCCTGCACGATTTCCAGAACTAAGCATTGATAGAATAAGGATTCTTATTCTATAAGAACAAACTCCTTCCCATTTCTTTCTATACTTCAGTTACATAGAGAACATGATAAGCAGAACGAGGAACTTAGGACAAGACTCATAAATAAACAGGCTTTATTTCTTTGTCAAAAATACCTAAGAATTCAAGATATTATTACACACTACCCTATTTCTGAGGAACTTAAATGGGGCAAATTTCTAAAAAAAATTAAATCTTCATAGTAATTATCTATCATATAAGGAAGAAATTTATTATACAGAAAGGGTCAGCAACTTATTTACAGGACCAAATGAGAGAATTTAAGCACTTTGCAAACTTCAAGGTATGATATAAATCTCGGTTACTACTGACAGTACTACTATTAGAATGCCAAAGCAACGTACAACATCCAGTTTTTAAAACTGCCAAGCATGCTACTTAAAAGAACTTAGAAATAAAATTTCTTTTTATAACTTACACATCCAAAGTCAGATTATATAGTGCCAATTTTATCCTCTAGTTGTTTTATATATACACATTGAGAATGAAATAAGGGATAGAGACTGTCCATTTTGGATTTACTTTGGAGCAACCAGCAGAGCACTAGACTCATTGGGGACTGTTCAGCTACTGCTTTTCCATCTATTGTTTTCAACAGCAACTTTTAAAAGGCATCGAAAACTTTTAAGTAGTTTCTAACTCAGAAAAAAATAGTCCAAAGAAACACTGCTCTGTTGCTCTGGTTACAAGATTTCTGCAGAACAAATAATTAGAATTATCAATGAACGTTTATTAAGCTCCTACTACATACATACGTATGTTCACTTTGCTAAACTGATAAAACAGCTAAATGGTCTTCTCTGCTTTCAAGAAGCTTATAAACAGAAGGCCAGACAAAATAAATAAAAATACAAGGTAGTATATAGTTAGTGTCAAAGGAGTGGCAGAGAGAGCAAATGTTTCCTATGAACACTGTTCAAAGTAAGTGAATTCTTTATAACCAAGAAAGCCTTACTTATGGGATGTAGATGCTACTTCCAAAAGAGTGAAATAACTTCCATATAAATGAGTATTAATATGGTTATTAGATGGAGAAAGTAAAGTTAAAGCTTTAACTAAACTGTTTCTATTTTGCCTGCCACCAGTTAACAACTACTCTTTTAAGTTCTGCCACCTCCTCCCATATACTAGCCCAAGCACCTAAAAAAAAATGCCATCTAACTCCCCATTACCTATCAAAATACATAGAATTTAAGAAAATAAAAAGGCATGGAGATGGTATGTGAAAAACAGACAAAAATGCTCAGTTGTTTGATCTGTTCATGAACATTCCACTTGCTGAAGCTTCTCAAGACACTTCCTCAGTTGATCTTCAACCACTACACTAGCTACGATAAGGATGGTACGGGTTTCATAGACTTAAGATAACAATTATCAATAGGAGAAACAGTGGCAGCTCTAGACCTGGCCTAAAGACATCTGTAAGAATCTCCAGAGTCTTACCCTTCGACTTGGGCCAGTCTGTTGTCCATGATGTAGGCCAAAGGGGCGGCAAGTTCTTTCTTTATGTGGCCCACCTGGTTTCCATTGACATTATTCACTTTCACTGCATTCTTGTCATAGGGATTATTAGGTTCTCTCTGAAGTGCCACCATTTCATTATTATTAACCTAACAGAATATTAAACATAAGTGACACACTTAGTTTATAACACGTCCCTTAAAGTCGTATTGCTCAAAGCTTGCAGTACAGTGGCCAGAATATTTTTTCTAGGCTTTCAGACTAAGCTGTCAAGGGATTTTCTCTCTCCCTCTCTTACACAATGTGGTAAACTATTTTCTGGTACTATTCTTCCTTTTCATACCTGAAAGGGCTAGTTCTAACCAGGTAATTCTCAACCCTCCCAATTTGTACATTAACCAATACTGTATATTAATTTTGTAGTTAACACTTTGTTTAGAAATTTCCAAAACATAGTCCTATTTCTCTAAGCTTAAGTTAACCATCAAACACAGCTTAAAATTCTGTCACAATAACTACAGTTCTTGGAATTTTTTCAAAAGCTAATTTCATCTTTATTAGTTCATCAGTTCTGCTTTTTCTGCTTTCATTTTTGCAGTGACCATTATAAAAACATACAATACTACAGTTTAAAAACAAAAGTAGCCCACTTTGTCGGCAGCTTATGAATGCCAGAATGAGGCTATATGATTGAGTAGAAGCAAGAGCTTAAAGAAACATATTACATATGGTGCACTAGTAAGAAAAGACTCAGGAACTCATATGGAACAGAGGATACAGCTACCAGAAAATGCATAGACAAAGAGGCACCAAAAGACAGTGAAAAGAACAGAAAAGCAGAAGACATTTAAAAGGGATAGGAAAAGGATGGAGTAGAGATACCAAAAAAGTAAAAGATACTATACAAAAAAAGGGAGTATCTTTTCAGATACTGCTGACTCTCTTTGTTTAGCAGGTAATAAGCATTTTTTTGAAAACATTATTTCTTCCTTATTACCAAATCATTGCCCTGTCATTAATTCAAGGTAAGCCCTACCATGGAAAACTGCATTTGCTCAACATATTTCCTTTGAGAACACCTCTTCAACCGTAGGATTAATATCCAGACTACTAAACAAAGTCAACCATCATATGCTACTTACCACTCCTGTGTAATATCGTAATCCAACCACATGACCTCGCAAAGTTCCAAATAAAACTGAATCTAGATCTTCATCACCAGCTATAAAGTCATCTGGAGGGATAATGTCTTCAGGATCAAAAGGAGAAAATAAGTTGGGATAGGTGCAGTGTGAAAAACTTCCATGGACTCCATACTGGAATGACTGCAAATATTTCCACAGAGGATCCCTATTTAAAACAAGGGGGGGAAAAGTCAAGTCTTAGTCTGAATGAAGAGATCCTTTTTATTAAACATAAGCAAATTATTATCCAATATCGTAAAGATGACATATAAGGAAGGTTGTATGGCACTGATCTGGGAGTCGTATTATTTGTCTTTGATTCTACAACTAACTAAATGACCTTGAACAAGTCCCATTACCTTTGTTCTCAATCTATAAAATGAGGGTTGGTATGGTAAAACTGGAAAAAAAAAAGGAGAAAAAGAACTGAATTTGGCATTGAAGGACTTGGGATCAGTAAGGTCCCTTCCTGCTCCAAGACTTCTCCCCCTTTCCCCTTTTAAGTGACTAGCCCATGGTCCATCTAGGAGCTCTCATTGTCCCTAGCCTGATTCAGCAAGCACCACTGTATCAGAAAAATAAAGTATCTCTACTTACCGGAACCAAGCAAAATATTTACATATTTTATATATCCTATAATTTTAATGTAAAGTATTCTGAATACCTAAAACAGGTTTCATATATTTTCTTTTGAACACACAAAGTAAAATCCAATTTTAGGGAATATAACTTTAATGTTGTACTGTTTTATAGAGAGCTATTTCTATATCCCTGAGAATGGATTTTTGAGAATTTTGCCCATTTAATTTCAGTCAACCTTTTTTATATACGACCCTCTTCTGGCTCACATCAAGTATGCATACACCAAATATTCCAATCAACAGTCCCTTAAAAGTCACCATTTCTAACCTTGGTCCAAAATAACTGCACCACTGGCTCCTCCTACCAACATCCAACAACACCTATTGACCTTCATCCCATGGTATAGTTTTTCTCCTTTCCCCTATTCTTGAAACATGACCTACCCAAATTCTTTCCCTATGATCACAGATTGCCTTTAATACGTCTGTCACCCCAACTATGAAATGTAAAGTCCTGTAGAACAAATGACTTCACATGTTCCTTTCCATGTGGCTGATAACCTATTTATGAAAAAAAATTATTTTAATTCAAAATATATGCTTTATATTGTAACTTAACCTGTATGTCAAAGTTTTATGAGGAAATGAAAAAAACTGGCAAAAATAAGGCTGTAATGAAACAGCTTATGTCTACTATATGAGGATACGATTATTTCATCTATAGGCAAAAGCAATTTTAGAAGTATCAAAATGATGTACATGGTACAAAATTTTATCAAATAGCCATTCTGCTCCCCAAAACTGATTTATAATTAATAATCATTCTTTGGTGTTTTACTGTATTTGCATGGCAGATGCCTGCTACCATGGTCTTCCCTTTAAAGATATCAATCAGTAAATTTAAATATGTCAGAAAACATAAAAATCATTAATGACCAATTCATTAAAGATCTTCTAAACCAGAAGTACTTAACCTGGATCTGCTAACTTAAAAAAACTTTGCTAACTGTATTTCAATGTAAGTATTTTTGTTTGTAATCCCATGTATTTAACATTATTTTGAAAAGGGGTCAAAAGGCTTTTACCAAACTAACAATTGGGTCCATAGAAAAGTTTATGGACACCTGCTCTGATTTGTGCCAGAATACCAGCAAATTCTTGCCATAAAAAAACTGCCATGCGTGTGTGCGTCATACACACATGTACACAAAAAATATACATACATATGTATATAATATACACACACGTGAATGTATCTATGTACACACACACTCCAACTCCTTATACAATGCTGGTGTTGGATTTGGATTTTGAAGATACAGTTTTTGGTCAAGGATTCTAGACTAACCAGTTCTATTAAATGACTCAGTAGAAGACTGAATTCTAATAATAATAGTTAACATTTATATAGTAACACTTACTTCATGCCAGGTTAAACCCTTTACAATCATCTCATTTGATCCTTACAACCACCCTGGGAGATAGTTACTTGTATTATTCCCATTATACAGATGAGGAAAACGGAAGCCAACGGGTTCAGTAACTTGCCCAGCGTCATGCATTATGATAAATGTCAGAGACCAAATTTGAACTCAGGTCTTCCTGACTCCAGGCCTAGATGTCTAGCCACTCAGCCACTTTTGCCTAGTTCTATAATAAATTACGATTTCACTTAAAAACATTTAATTCATAATGCTCTATCATGTATTCTTTCAATCAACAGATACTAAAAATACAAAAATCACATAGAGGTTCTCCCAATTTTTTGCATAGAACCACTTAACTTATCCAAATTATTCTGCATAATTTGTCTGGCAATACCCATCTTTGTAAAATTTACTTTAAGATATTACACTATTTTAAAAATCAGCACAAAAACTACATACAATTTCCACTTTAGAATATATAAAGGGCAAAACACTAATTTTTTTTCTTTAGCTCTCTTTTCTCTATGCACCTTCAAGTGCTTCAACTGCTACTCTATGTCAAGGCTTCCAAGCTCTTCCCAGATCCTGCTCCACACTTCCCACTCCTGCCTGACACCTGCTCTTGGATGGATGCGATGCCAGCACTTCTAGCTGACTCTGCCCAAATGAGTGTAGTAACCTTCCTCTCCCCTAGCAGCTCAGAACTCCTCAATTCCTCTCAGGCTAAGAGCATCATCACTATTCTGTCAAGCTACTCAATCGCCTTTTCCCTCTTTCTCTTCGCTCTAACTCACCCATATCTAGCCAACAAGTTTTTGGAGTAAATCAATAAAGCGCATCCCCTCTTTTCCATCTCCCAAGACCATTCTAGTCCATGTCCTCTATACCTTTCACAATTAGTTCTTCCCCCTACAACCCACTCAGACCCAAATTAAGGTTTATCTTCTTCAAGTACAAGTCTGTTTCAGCAAAGCCTACGGAGAAAATAAGAGCTAGCCAGCACTCACAGAGCGCCCCGAGGTTTGTCAAGTGCTTTGTGTAGACTATCTCAAAAACCTTCCATAGCTTCTTTTACTGAATAAAGTTCAACTGCCTCAGCCTAGCACTCACACTCCTCCCCTTTACTAAACGAAGTTCAAGTTCTCTAGCCCAGCTTCCCAGGTCCTGCCCAAAGGGGACCCCACCTCCTCTTTCAAACTTCTCCCACCCCATTCCCCGGGGTCCCAGAAACCCGCTCGAGCGTTGCCTCTTTCTGTGCAGCCCAGGGCCTGGGCATCCAGCAAGCACCCAAGGTTTCCATACCCGGGCCCCAGCTCCTTCCCCGAAGCCTCAATCTGCATTTTAAATGTGTTTGTCTCCTCGCCGCTGCGGGCCATGGCCGGTCGATCTACTGCCGTGCGCCCACAGCGGGAGGGGAATCCGTGAGGGGAGGAGTAAGGTGCAGAGAACCCCACATCGTCTCTCTGGCACAGAGCTGCGCCCGCTCGCCCCCAAACTGCGCCTGGCGCTATCTGGGGCTTGGAGAGTGAGAAGTGCCCGGACACTCTCGGGAGGGCAGAACACGGGGAAGCTGGAGTCTGGGCACGAGCCCCAGCAAAATAAGACAGATCTGGGCTCCCGCGCGGCCAGCGCCCCCGGCCCCAGCCGCGCTCGGCTCGCACTTAGAAGAATTACTAAGGACAAAAGCCCGGAGCCCCGCGGGGCTCCTTCTGCCGGCCGCCCGCCCCGGACACGCGTGGGGCCCGTGGGCGCAAGTTTAAAACGCAGGAAGGGTAACTCACACTTTAAAGAACACCTGCGGTGCGTCCGTCCTAAAGGGGAGGAAAAGACAGAGTCCTCTTGTCAAGCTCGCGGCCCGGAAGGTTTCTTTCCACTTCGGGTTTGTGTGGGGGTTCTGTGTGTTTTGGGGGCGGTTTTCGGAACCCGTTAAGCGGGACGCCCCAGAGAGGGAGGGAAGCCCGGGACAGGTGAGAGGCGGCGATGCCCGGAGTCCTCCTCCTCCTCCCATTCCCTTTCCCCTCCCCCCGCGCCCCGGGCCAAGGTCTCGGACACAGGAACCCCCCCCCCCCGCTGAGAGGGGGGGGGGACGTGCGCAGAACGGGCCCCTCCCACCCGGCACGCGCACGGCTGGGGATTCCCGGAGGAGCTGATTTGGGGATCTGGGGACAACCGTTACCCGCCCCCCGCAGCCCCTTCACCTCCGGAATATCCAGGACATGGCGCTGGGCACGAAGGCGGGGTCCGGGACCCCGCCGCTCTCAGGCCCCCCGGGCCCGCCTCGCCGCCGCTGCTGCTCGGGTCTGGGCCGCGCTGCTGAAGAAAAGCTAGGGGAAGAGAGCGAGCGCGCCTCGAGAGGGATGCGAAGCCGAAGCTCCGGCCGCCTCTCCGCTCCGCACCTCCCCTCACTCCGCCTCTGCCTCAGCTTCTGCCTCGGCAGCGGCGGCGGAGGCGGCAGCGGCAACGTCGCGTCCCTTCCTCCGCCCGTCGTCGTCGAGCGACGCCGCCGTCTCCCTTCCCGCAACAAACCCAGCCCCGCGATCTGAGGAGACTGACGGCGGCACGCCCCAATCGAAGGCAGGCTCGCCCGGGCCTCGGCCAATCAGCGCACGGAAGAGGAAGGCGACGACCGCCCCCGCGCTGCAATTCAAAGAGGTGAGTGGGCCGGGCCCCGCGCAACTGGTTTCATCCGGGCTTTTCCCCGCCCCCTGGGTTGGCGCGCGGCGCTGTCCCTCCCGCCCGGGGAATTGGGGAGGGCGGGCTCGGGGACTAGCTGGGAGGGGTGAGCAGAGGCTTTCAGGATTTACTATCTCCCATCTTGGGCTAAAATTGCTGGGACTCCCTGCTCGGGCCACTCCTACCTGCACCTGGGCTTAGCTGGTTTTCCATGCCGGGAACCCCCTGCCCCGTTTGCTTCCCGCAGTCTACGCGCCCGCGAAATCCCGGGGTCCCCTTGAGACTAATGCACCCCGCAAGCTCCAGATTCTCCCAGCCCCGGAGCCCGGGAACCCAGTGTTTCCGGTGCTGTGCCTTAGGGAGTAGCCCTAGAAACTAAGTTTCATTTTGCCTGGCTTTGAGATTCTTAATCAGAACTTGGATGTACGAGTTACTTCTTTGACCTTGTGATTTGTGTCTAAATAATAATTCTTTGGGGAAAAAAAAAACTTAAAAAAAACAAAGTTACAAAGAACATACTTTCGACTGAGACAGCACCATACCCACCCCCCGGGGAGGTGGAACTAGGTGTACCTCGAACAATGCATTGTTCTCTTACCCTTCACGTGCTGGCGCCGCTTCGGTTCCCACGCCCGGGCTGCGCTTAGTAGGGGCAGAATTAATGCGTGCCTCGGTGGGATTGGTGCGATTGCAAGATGCTTAAAAGCCTTGCAGATGCTGAAAGCAGGGAACCCCTCGGGGGCCTCGAGAAACAATCGCCTTGGAACGTTGGCTCTCTTCGAACCTCGTTGGTTCTAATTGTACTCAAGGGCTCACGAAGATGTTAAAACCTGCTTTAAAGTCTCCAGTAAATTCAGTCGGAGACGGTGGGTGAGATAGGGTCTTTACTGCCTTATTTTGATTCAAGATTCCCAGAGGTGAAGAGAGCCTTCTAGATTGCCTTTGAAGTCTCATTGGATGAGAGTTTCTGCGATGTGTAGACATCAACTCAATTACTCTAGGATCAAATGAACAGTTGGGATTATTTTAGATTTGGAGCCAGTGGAGCTGGGTTCAAAAGCCAATTTTACAATAAGCACTATGGGCAAACCATGCCTTGACTCTTCTCTATGATCCTAAGGCTCTCCAAATTGTTTTTTTTTTCCTGCCTTCCTTTTGACAATAGATGTAATTCACTCTTCATTTAAGAAAGAAATTCAAATTATGGAAGGTGGTTTTACCAAGCTCATGATAAATTTGATGGGCACAGAGGTGGGTAAAAACTATGGTTTCAAATTCAAACTTTGAATAATGTTAAATTGAGTTTATGGACTGCCTGCCACATTACCTCCAATGATCCTGAATTTATCATTTCAGTCTACCTAGCCAGAATTAATCATCAGGTTCGTTCAATGGGTAAACTCAAGCCAAGTTCCCTTTTGTAGCATCTAGTAGGAAAAATCACATTTCTTACCCCTCAAACCAGTCATTATAAATATTTCCCTCTATTGACTTGATGTTAGTCTTCTCAAAATTCACCTAAGGTAAGGTACTCATTCCTATCTATGAGTGGATCAGGAAATGAGGAGAATCTCCATTTTTCATCAACATTATTTACCTCAACCTATCTCTCATCCATGTGGCTGGTTAAGATATAGTTCTCAAGTTCTCAACATATGTGTTATATATATACATTTATATTTATATGTTTTGTATACACATGTACATGCACATCGACAAATACATACATTTTTGTATGTGCATGTATATATGCTCGTAAACATATAACATTTTTCATATTCTCTAAATATATTGTATTCTGTATTGTATATAGGTA
>CM053580.1:39898348-39928122 GCA_028627135.1 Pseudochirops cupreus | reverse complement strand
GAGGCCCCAGGATAAGACTCAGTAACCTTTCACAACTCTGCAGTAGGACCAAGGCCATGCTTCTTTCTCAGAAATTGTTAGTGTTTGTTTGATTCTGTTACCTCACACCCACCCTCATTCTAAAGCCCAGGCATCCTGTTCCCATGAAACAAATCTTCCAGTTCCTGTGCTCTGAAATTGTTCTGAAACACCCACTTTGAATTTTCTCCAGTTTCTGATTATCCTTAAATGAGAGTAAAAATTTTCCTTTCAAAAATAAGAGTTAAAAAAATCTTAACATACAGAATCCTGGAATAATACATAATAGTAAATTGATAAATGTTTATTAACTAGTTGGAATGGGAAGGGTCCTCTCAAATGCCATCAATTCTTGAACTGTAGGTCATGACCTCGTAGTGGGTCCTGAAAAATTTGGCAATAGTAAAAGGTTTCTGAAAGCTCAACAACCACAAATTAATTCAAAATCAAATATGCAATGAATTGTAGGTGTTTCTGGCAGTGCTTGCCTGATTCTGAACACACAGCAAGTTCACTTTGCACTTAGAATGCCCTCAGGTCAAGAAATTAGGATGCTGCTAAAATACAAAAGGGGTCGGTAGTGGAAAAAGTCTAGGGAGCCCTGACTAGTCTAACCTGTGCATGAATGAGACCACTCTCTACAATATAATAGCTAGCCTTTGTGTAAGCAGTATAGACTCTAAGGTTTTCAAAGCACTTTATAAATGTTATCTCATTCAATCCTCCTGACGACAATTTTACAGATAAGGAAACTAAAGTGGACAGAAGTTAAATGAGTTACCCAGAGTCACACAGCTAGTAAGTGTCTGAGGCTGGATTTGAACTCAAATCTCCCACACTTCAGGTCTAGGTCTCCACTCCCTGTACCACCCAGCTGCCCTAACGGTGCCTGAGAAGTGCTCATCCAGCCTCCGCCTAAAGACCTCTACGTTGGGGGTAGGGGTGGGGGTGGAAGGGAAGATACCCACAATCCATGATACTTTTAGATAGTTCTCACTATTAGGAAGGGTTTTAAGGCTGGTTTTTTGTGGTTGTGGTTTTTTGGGGTTTTTTTGCCTCTGCAACTTCAACCAACTACCCACTGGGGTCGTGAAGAAAAAGGTCTTCCTCTGTCTAATACATGACAGTCCTCAAAGAGTTTTTTAAAATGATGATTTCTGCTCCAGCCCTTGTCTTCAACACCCCTATATCCCTCTGTGTATGGCAAATCACACAGCTAGGAAGTATCCAAGGTCAGATTTGAACCTAGGTCTTCCTGATTCCAGGTTTATAACTGGTTTCCTTTATAATCCTATGAATTTATCTTGTCCATTTATAAAACATGATTCTGAGAAGGGGTCCATATGTTGACAAAGGAATCCAGGACACATAAAAAAAGCATTAAGAACCTCTGCTTTAGGTGGTCTCCAGCTTCTCAAAGTTCTTTCTAAAATGTGGCACCCAGAAATGAATCTGTATCCTAGCTGAGTTCTGACCAGCATGGAATGCAGCAGAGCTTTTTCCTGCTTGCTCCTGGACCTTATGCCTGTGGATGAAGCCCAAGGTCTATTTACCACATGGCCCTATTTCACTATTTGGGTAGATAGGTGGCACTGTGAATAGAGCACCAGACCTGGAGTCAGAAAGACCTGAGTTCAAATCTTACCTCAGACATTACCTGTGTTACCCTGGGCAAGTCCCTTAACTCTGTTAACCTTGGTTTCCTCATCTGTAAATGAGCTGGAGAAGGAAATGGCAAACGATTCCAGTATCTTTGCCAAGAAAACCCCAAATGGGGTCACAGAGAGTCAAACACAACTGAAAAAAAGACTGAATCACCAAAAAAAAATTATGTTACTAATTCATACTGAACTTAAGTTCCACATTTTCAGATAAACTGTTGTCTATTCTGCCCCACTCTCGCCCCCAGCATCACCTTATACTTGGGGAAAATTTTTTTTTTGTGGATGTAAGTATAAGGCTTTACATTTTGATCACCTCACAGGAGGCTCCCCAATAGACTCCTCATGTTCTATCTAGAGACCCCTCATGGGATGTTTGTTTCAGAATTTTGTAACACGCTTCAAAAACACTCTCTTCCTCCCATTTTCCATGTTGCCATTATTCCTCTTTTTATCGCGTTTGTTGCTTTATATCTCACTTTCACCTGCTAAAATACATCCACAGACACAAACACTGTAGTTCAGTATCATCCTGAAACAATTCAGTTTCATGTTTTGAGAATGTGCCAGAAGTTTGTTCCCAGACTCGTCCTCATCTTGCATTTTGAAATCACCCTTCATTCTAGTCACAGGGTACAGAGATTTACCAGAGGTCAATGGAGTTCTATCAAAAATATTTAGTTAACATTTAGTAACCATACTGTGCCAGAAACTTCAGCTGACCTTGGGGACACACACTGAAAAGCAAGATATTCTCTGACTTTAAGGAACTTACCATTAAATTATAAGCATCTTTGAAAAATGCTATTATTTAATATTATCTGTATTAACATGTGATCATAGTCTTTATTAATATGTTAACATATACATTTTTCAAATTAAAAGATGAATCATGACATGGTCAATAGAGGGTCAGTTCTGGGGACAGGAAGATCTGATTTCAAAGTGTTACCTCTAATAGAGGAGCTGTATGACCAAGAGCACTGGGCTTAGAATCAGGAAGACCTTCAAATCCAGCCTCAGACACTAGCTGTGTGACCCTGGGCAAGTTACTTAACTTTGTTTTCCTCCTCTATAAAATGAGCTGGAGAAGGAAATGGCAAACCACTTCAGTATTTTTGCCAAGAAAATCCAAATGGGGTCATGAAGAGTTGAACATGACTGAAAACTACAGAACAGTAACAATGACATGACAAAGAGGTTGGCAATTACCTCTTTTTGCCTTTGAGAACACACCAAAGTCCTTGACCCTATCAGAAAGAGATATAGTTTTATTAACAGCAATGATATTTAAGAAGACATCATCTGCTGTAGCCTGCATCCTAAAGACCCCTAGCCTTTTCCCCTGACTTGCATCAGAAACCTCTATTAGAATATAAGCTCCATGAGGGCCATGATTTCCTTTCATATCCATCCAATCATTAAAACTGTGGATAACAGAAGAGTTGCTGGTTTGCATTGGTGAAGGGAGGTTGGGAGGTTCCACTCATCCACAAAGAAGGTTCTTTACACAGATGACATCATAAGGCTGGACTGCTCGCACAAAACATTTTTTTTTCAATTAAAATGAAAATATCCCCTCTCTAGTCAGTCCCCTCAGTTTTGCCTCCTCCTCACAAAGAGTAGCTGAGAAAAGACTATATATACAATGGAGAAGAAATTTGACTCATGGGTAATGTCGGAGGTTTATTTTGCAATCCTGGTATCCAGTCAATTTGCATTGATAGTACTGGTATCAAACTTAACGGGAGACTGAAGGACTGAAAACTAGTGTGACTTTTGAGTACCTATGGACTCAGGAACAGACCCCAGAGCCTAACTCCTAAACCCTAAATTCTGGTCTAGATTGGGATTTCTGGAGGAAAACTCAAGTGGAGATCTAATGATTTCTTGGCAGAAATGTTGTAAGTAGGAAAGGATTACCCACCTTGGAACAATGTCTCTCCTTGGTGGGGTATGAGAAACTTGTCAAAAGAATATGAAGACCATTTGGTCATTGGCTATATTATCCTTTTGGAAGTTTCCAAAAGTATAAGGTGTTTCATGAAAAATCTGAAAATTTATGGATTGGAGTGAAACCAGTGATGTTGGGGTAGGTAGTGAAGGGAGTGAGCTGGAGGGTATATCTGAAACATTTGAAAGGAACAGTGGCAGACATCATTCCTGTCTACCAAGACAGAATGAATGAGGTTTTGATATGTAACCCTTTCATATTGAGCTAGAATAATTAGTTTAAAGACCCAATGAAAGATTAAGTGATCTCTGTGATAAGTAGAAACTCTGAATTTATTTCTAGTCAATGAAGTGACCAAGTTTGGGGCCAACTTAGAGAAGCGTATCTCATTCTTACTGGACATGGTTTTAATTTCATTCATATGAATTTTCTGTGAATTGGGATTCTCTGTTCTGATCTCATTCAGGGCCAAAGCAAGAGACGAACTAGAGGGTGAACATCATATACAAGTTTTATATACAAATATATGTGTGTATACATATATACAAATATACACACACACACTCACACACAAACTACTAAGAATAGGTAGGCAACATTTGTATACTCCTTTGCTATACATGGTTTGCAAAGAGCTTTACATAGATGCAAGGACAGGACAGGATAATCTGATATTATTAAACTATACATTTTGTATATATTAAAATATATACAGATAGAGAGAGAGATAGAAAACTAGCCATAGCATCCTAGCACTGGAAGGGTCCTTAGGAGTCAGTTAGCTGAACCTTCTCATTTTACAGAGAAGAAAATTGGGTCTGAGAGAGATTAAGTGACTTGCCCAAAGCCACACAACTAGCAAGTGTCTGAGACAGGATTTCAACTCAGGTCTTCCTGACTCCACTTGCACATTCTGATAAACATTTAAGAACTTTATGGCATTAAAAAATGTTATCCCATAGAGAACAGTTTTCTTTATAAAAAAAAATCAAATTTTTAATATGCATAAGCATGGGAAGTTCTAGCATTGATTTCTTTATGCATTGAATTAGGTGTATAAAAAAGATGACTGAAAGCCAGGAACAGAAAAAGTTTGGGAGCCTCTGAATGTAAGGTCCTTTTGGATTTCCTGATTTGTCAGTCTCATTTTTTTCCTTTGGGAAGAGCACAAGAAAACTGGTTTGATGGACTCATTGCACCACCAGGTGTCTCCGAAGACTAACATTATCGGGTTGCAAATTAAAATCCTTCATTTAAGAATAGGAAAAAAAAACCAATCTGGAGAAAGACAATGCCCCAAACCTGGGAAAAGAGGGGAACCAATGAATCAGACTTGAGTGACCTCAATGGTCATACCCAAAAGGAGTCCTCACTCTTAACACTCCTGGCAAACAGTCATTCAGCCTCTGCTGGAAGACCTCCAAGGAGGAGGAGCCATCATCCATCACACCTTAAAACAGATCATTGTCCTCTGGGCTGACTAATTATTGGCAGTTCACTTCTAACACCAAGCGTAAATTTTCCTCTTTGCCATTTCTCCGCATTTGTCTGAGTTCTGCCCCCTTTGTATCCCTCTTAGACTCAGGCATGGAGTTAGCTTGTGGGTTTTTTTGGTGAGTGAATGATTGTTCACTCTAATACATGAACCATGTATAAGACATTTCAGAAAAAGAAATGCAAAGGCCTTAAGAGCATTCATTCCTACCTAAAAACTTGGAATTGGAGTCCAACTGATATGACAAGCCCTTATCTCTCTCAACATGCACTGCTAATTAATAATAATAGCATATATACAGTGCTTTAACCTTTGCAAAGTTTTGAGACTCTCAACAACCCTATGTTGTGGGTGGTATTATATCTCAATTTTATAGATGGAGAAACAGGCTGGGAGAGGTTACACTTCTAGGAAAGATCTGAGGGGACATTTGAATTCAGAACTTGCTGACTCTAAGACCAACTCTCTATCTACTACACCGCCTAGCTGCCTAATGTAATAGCCTCTTGTCTTTCTATCTATTGAATCGGGAAGCTGGGGTGCCTGGTAACCCAGATACAATCAGGATGTCAGATCCTTCATTGGACCAGGAGTCAGAAGACCACAGGGCTCGTCCTGGCTTTGGCACTTGTCATCAGGGTGTGTCTGGGCAAGCCCCTTCTCCTTTGGGGATCTCGGCTTCCTCATCTGTAAAACTGAGTTGTGCCAGCACAGGGCTCTGCCTCCTAAAGCCCCTTCCTACTCTCAAGACTATTTGAAGAAGGAGTCTCTGGAACATTCCAGGGCAATGGGGAAGTATAGGCTTGCCTGAGGCCAGAATCAGCAGAATCAACCCTACTCCTTCTAACCCCTCCCAGGACACCCTTTCTCTCATCTTCTTATTTTCTCATCATTCATTCAGCAAACACTCATTCAGGGCCAATTTTGTGCCAGGCCATGTGCTAGGGATCCAAGTACAAAAATGAGCCAGTTCTTGTCCTCAAGCGGTTTACGTTCTTTTTACTAGGTCCTGGTAACATATTTGCAGATACATAAACACAGGATAGATGCAAAACAACTAAGAGATGGGGGGAGGCAGTAATGGGGGAGGGTGTCTCAGAAAAGTCCTCTTGGCCTGCATAGCACTTGAGCTGAGCTTTGAAGGGAGCAAGAGGTGCCAGGAAGTAGAGGTGAGGAAGGCAATCATTCTCAGCAATATTATATATGAGGAATAGAGTGTCCGGGGAGTAATATGTCATCAGCTTGGATAGACGGGCCAGGTCGAGATTGTGAAGGCCAGACAGAGGGAACTGGTAATTTATCCTAGTGGTAATGGGGAATCCTTGGATCTTCTTAATAATAACTTGAATTTATGTAGTGCCTAGGGGCAGCTTGGTGGCACAGTGGATAGAGCCTGGAGTCAGGAAGGCCTGAGTTCAAATCCAGCCTCAGTCACTTACTAGCTATATGACCCTGGGCAAGTCACTTAACCCTGTTTGCCTCAGTTTCCTCATCTGTAAAATGAGCTGGAGAAGGAAATGGCCAACCCTTCCAGTTTCCTTGCCAAGAAAATTCCAAATGAGATCACAACTGAGAAACAACAATTTATATAAGCACCACCAGTGTACCAGGCACTTATAAATATTGTTTCACTTGCTACTTAAAACAACTCTGAGAAGTAAATGCAATTATTATCTCCTTCTTACGGTTGAGGAAGCTGAAGTGAACACACGTTAAGCGCCTTGCCAGAGGTCCCAGAGCTAGGGCATAGCTGAAGCTAAATTCGAACTCAGGTCTTCCTGCCTCCAGGCCCAGTGTCTATAATGTCCCTGCCTTTTGAGCATGAGAATGATGTGGTCAGACTGCTGCTTTATGAATATCGATTTGACATCTGTGTAGAGGATGGACTGGAGATGGGAGAAATGGGATGTGGAGAGACCAGTTAGGAGCCTGCTGTTAAACAATCCAGGGGAGATGGAAGGAAAGGCTGAACTAGGGGTGATTTGAGTCAAGAGAAGGGGACAGATGTCAGAGATTCCATTGAAGAGGGAGGATCAACGAAATTCAGCAGCTGGCAGGAGACAGTCAAGAGAGACAAGGGTATTCCTAAGCTGAGAATTGGAGCAGCATCCTTTTCACAGAAGGATGGGTTTAGGGATTCCATCTAGATACTGAGTTTGAGATATACGGGGCATCCAGGTGGAGACATCGGGCAGGCACTTGGAGATATGACATGGATGGGGAGAAATGAGCTCTGCAGAGAAATGAGATCAGGGTAGCAAAGTCTCATTGTGGAAAGAGTCCTGGATTTGGAGTTGGAGAACCTGGGTTCAAATTCCTGTTCTACTTATTCCTTCTGCTGCTTTTGAAAAGTCACTTCCTTTTTCAGAGAGCTCACTTCCTCATCTGTAAAATGAGGGGGTTGGGTTGATGGTATCTAAAGTTCCTTCCTGCTTTAAATCTTTGAACCCATAAAGCCCTTGGCTGACAAGGTCCTGAAGAGCCAGAATGGGGAGGGAAAGGGGATTTTCTGTGTTCCAAATCCCTAGTCCCAGATGGAGAGGATTTTCCAATCTACATCTACATCCTCACCTTTCATTCGTTAAATAGAGATTTATTTAGCAATCATCATGTATATAGTAATTGTGCTGGGTTTATAAACAAACAAAACCAACCCTAAGACACAGTCCCTGTTTTTGCAAAGCAGTATACATGGAGGGGTTAGGGGGTGGTACTTATACCTGCCAAATGATAATGGAGTCCTCTCTACCCTCTTTCTATGACGATGCTGAGGTTTCTGTTAGAAAGCTTTGGCATGAATAGGGTTTCTGATTCACCCTGCCCTCTAAGCTGGAATGGAATATTTGAGGTTATCATATGATAACTACATGACAAAGATGCCTTTGAAGGACCTAGTACAACAGCTTTCTCACCAGAGATCTCTTCTTTCTCAATGTTCAGATGGCTGGCTTAGAAACTAATGATTAAAAAAAATTCTTTTATTCTTGAAGAAAAATCTCTTTTAACAGGAAGGGTTTATTAAAATACATTGTGGGCAAATTTAATTTGTACCATCTTTTCATGTGCTTGAGATCTGATTCATTCAAATACATAGAAAGGTAATTTTTTAAAAACAAGAATTTTTTTTTAAATCCCATTCACTTCTTTTAGGAGGAGCTAAAAACCAAGCTCAGTTTGCTTATTCTGACCCATTTCAGAGGCAGCCTGGCCCATGTGGAGTTGGGAGACTGGGGTTTCAATCCTGGTCCTGCCTTTTACTACCTTTGTAAGGTTGGACAAATTGCTTCACCTCTGATCCTCAGTGTCCTAATTTGTAAAATGAAGGAGTTGAACTGGAAGACTTTTAAGTTCCTTCTAACCTCCAATTCTATGAGCTGATAGCTGCCCCTTGCTGCACTGAGGAATGACATACCTAATCACAATTCTGAAAGGCCAAGACAAATATTTAAAACAATAAATTTTAGAATTTTAATTAATTTTATTGTCAAAATGACAAACATCAATAAACATGAATCTCGCCATATACATAGAACAGAAAAAAAATGGAATTACATATGAAATCCTGAATGTGCTTGGCTTTTAAAAGTGTATGTCATGATTATACATATATAACCTATATCAAATTACTTACCTTCTCAGACAGAGGAAGGAAGGGCAAGAAGAGAACTTGGAATTCAGTATTTTTAAAAACTAACGTTAAGATTGTTTTTACATATAATTTGGAAAAAATATAATATTCAAAAAAGTATATTTTACATTTAACACGGAAGTACCAACATTGCCTTGACTTTATCCAAATCCTCTTCAGAATTTCTTTCTGCTCTCTCTCCCAGAACATGTTCTAATACCTTGGTCTCATCCCTAGTCTCTGCCCCATCCCACTTTCAAAAAAGCTGGCCTTCCCTAATCTTATACACTTCTCCAATCTAAAGAAATGCAAAGTGTCTGGGGGTGGGGAGGGAGAAATGCCAGAGCTTCTAAAGAACGATTATTTACAAACTTTTTGGAGTTGCTACTAATGATTCTTATTTGTTTGACTCATTTGAGGTGGGGAGGTCCTCCAAAAGTGCCTTAATGACATGTATAAATTTAAAATATGAAAAGTGAATTAAATTTTATTTGAAAGTTAAATAAAAGTAGAATTCTGCACACTCCTTAAGGTAAACAGAGGTATACTGAACTGACTCACAAATGTGAGAATTTGGGAATCCCTCTCCTAGGCTCTGAATTACTTTTTTCTTTTGGTGCCAGTTGAGATAAATGGAGAGGTTTTTGAGTAGAGGAGTGAAGTGATCAAAGCAGTATTTTAAGTGTCTTTGGTCTGGTAAGGCAGTGTGTGAGGACAGGGAAGACACTGAAAATCAAATTAGTCGGCTGTTGAAATCCAGCGGCCAAGATGATGAGATCTTGGGCCAGAGTGGTGGGAGTGATGAAATCCAGGACCAGGAGAATAGTGTAATGGGCACAGAGAGGAAGTGATGAACCTTGGAGACTCTTCAAAGAAAGGCTTGAAAGCCATGGGAGAGTGACTGGATTTGGAGAAATTAAAGCCTAGGTGACAGGGAAAATATTGGTACCACAAACTTCAAGAGCTCAAACAATTCAAGTTTATATAATTAGGTGTCTAAATATTTGGTACAGACAACTTCCACTGCTGATCAGTAGCAACAACAGGTCATTTGGGGGGCTTCAATTGTCAGGGGAAGTTTCATGCAAAAAGTGGGAATCAGGTGATACCTTGGAGGATGAAGAGGATTGAACAGGCAGGAAAAGAGAATGCAGGTCAACTCACCATGATAACATTTGGCAACAGCATATCAGAACCAACCTTCTGTTTCCAGTACTTCTTTGTCTTTATCATCACTATGATACTATTATCTAGAACAATTAATTAGTAATCGTATGTATGTGGAGAATATTCAATTAGCATCAAAACATTTCCCATTGCTTCCATATACCTGAAAACGTGGCTAATGTTCCAAGTCCTCTAGTTCATCCTTACAGGATACAACACTGCATTCTCCAGAGCTACCTGGGGAAAAGGTCCATTATTGGCCACTCTCCCATCCCCACAGGAAGTCAGAGCACCCCTGATCAACACGTTATAAACTAGGGGATATAATGATACCATGCTCTGGGCAATATGGGTTACTTCCCAAACACGTTTGTTGTTAACCTCGTTTTCCTCAGTCTCATAGCAACGTGAATGCTACTAGAGGGTCCGAGTGTATACAGATTGAATTGGTGACTCAGGGTTATAAAAGACCATGGAATCTCTCTCCCCACCATCCCCCGATGTGAGGTGTTAGGCATCCAGCCTTTCCTTGAATTCCTCCAACCATGAGAAGCTTACTATCTCACCATGCAACTTTCTGTGTTTTGGATCAGACTGAATTGTGAAAATATCCTTCCTTGTATTCAGTTAAAACCTGCCTCTCTAGCATTTTCAACTCTTGCTCCTAATTAAGTCTTCCAGAAATACACCAGGACTTGTGTAATATTCCCCTTCCAGGAATTCTTGGTTGGATTGGATGGCCATGGAGGTCCCTTCCAAATCTGAAATTTCTGTGATTCTGTGCAATTCCAGGCAAAACAGTACAAACAGCTAACACTTATATGGTGCTTTAATTTGCAAAATGCTTTCCATATATGATTTCATTTGATGGTCAGAAGAGCCTGTTTGATGGACAGAGCTATTGTTTTCTCATTTGACAGATAAGGAAATTGATGCAGAGAACCTTTAAGTGCCCTGCTCAGCATCACATGGATAGTGTCTGAAGTAGGATTTGAATTCAGATCTAACTTCAAGTCCAGGGCTCGAGAATATATTCCATGCTATCTGAACAAAAGGCACAGATAGAACCCCTGACCACCACTCACTCCCCACAATACACACACACACACACACACACACACACACACACACACACACACACACACACACGCCAAGAGTACAGAAACAGCAGAAAGTTTCTCTAAGCCTTCATGGACTTCATCCAGCCTAATTATAAAAGGTCTGAGCCCTGTTGCTATTTTTGAAAAAGGCTGCATCTTGCCCAGTGAATGTGTGGTCAAACGAAGACAGGAACACAGAATTCCTTAAAAAAAAAAAAGGAATTGCAAACTCTTAATAACTGTATGAAACCCTGCTCCAAGTCACTAATAATAAAAGAAATGCAAATCAAGACAACTTTGAGATTTCACCTCCCATTCAGAAAATTGGGGGGAAAGATAGCAAAAGATGGGAATAATGGATGGTGAAGGGACTGTGGAAAGATAAACACCTTGTTGGACATTGAAGAAGAAGGTAAGGGGATCAGAACAGCAAGGGGTTAATTGTGGGAACGAGTGAACCACACTGACTCCACCTTGTGACTCAGTTCTGGAGCTAGCCCAGCTCCCTTTCTATTCAACTATGGGTCTAGTCTAATTTCTGTTTTATGAGAAAACTTTATCCAGTTATGGGAATTGTGAGAAAACTTTGTTGTGTTGCTGGAACACAGCCCTTCATGTCTGGGAAGCTGGACCACCTTTCCCTACTCTCAACTAAGGACCAAAAACCCCAGCAGATCAGAAGACTGATGCAAGGAGCTTACTCACAATTATACATCTCAAGCAACCCATTTGTCTGATCTGAAAATTGACCCTTTAGTGATCAATTGGCTATTGTTTCCTTTGATTGTTTACAAATAATCGGGTGGAGCTGGGCACCTCTTTTTCTGAATTCAAGACATTTCAGCTGCTCACTTTCCCCCTCCCAACTTGGAAAGTCCCTCATCTTTTCTCCGATTAGAAATGTGATTTCCTAATTTTGTATCCTGGTTAATTGTTTTCTTTTAATGAACTAGTAGTCTTATTTGATTGCTTTTAATGCATTTAAAACCTCTCTCCCCTGTATTCTGGGTCCAGGAAGGAGCCTGGTCTCCATTTGTTAGGCAGTTGGCATCCATTGCTTAATAAAGTGATATGCTCAGAAGTCTGAACCTTTGTTTTCTCAGTCATTCCATCTTTTACCTGCCACGCTAAGTAATAATAATAGCTAGTATTTACATGGAGCTTTATGGTTTGCAAAGCACTTTACAAATATTGTCTTGTTTTATCTTCAAAACAACCCTGGGAAGTAGGTGCAGTTATTATTCTCATTTGACAGATTTGGAAACTGAGGCAGATAGTGATTAAGTGACTTGGACAAGGTCACACAGCTAAGAAGTATTTGAGGCAAGATTTAAACTCAGTTCTTTTGACTCCAGGTCCAGTGGAAGGCAAGGATGTCTACAAAATTGGTGGTAATAGAGTAACAAAGGATATCAATGAAAAATCTTAAATCATTTTAAAAAGAAAGAAAAGACTGTCATAGGTAAGTTTGCCTAACTAGGAATTTTTGTATCCAGGGCAGACGGAAGATTGAGCTACCTTGGCTGAAAGGATGTCAAAGTGAAATCCAACTTCAAGGAGACACTAATAGGAGATCCTCAAAATGCTGGGATCCTCCTTCACTGAATGTGGAGGGAAGGAGTGGCAGAAGGGAATTACCACATACCCTTCTTCCACTCTTGGGTGCTGGTCCAACCACTGGGGAGTGGGTTAGAAACTCCCTAGAGCCTGTGTGGCAGGGCAGACGGCTAGTAATTCTGGGAGTCACCTACACTTCTCCATCCCCACCTATCCTTGTAGGTGTTGGCTTGGGTGGGAGGTCCCAGGATACTGGGACCTTGTCCCCAGTGAGAAAAGCTGATGTCTCTCTCCAGCCTCTTTAGATCCCAGGAGAAGGATGGAAGGAAACAGGTTTATCTCCCCAGATATCAGGACCAGATTGCCCAAGGTGCCAGCTACTTATTCAGGTTTGTGGGGAAGGGAAAGGTTGAGGGGCACATTGCCTTAGCACCACAACAAGGAGGGGTTGCCACCATGTGTATGTGGTGAGGTGTGGTAAGGACACATTCAAAAGACCATTTGGAATGGTTTAGAGACTGCTGTTCTTAGAGTCAGGAAAGAAGGAAGAAAGTAAGTGCTTTTAAAGCACCTATTATGTGCCAGGCACAGTGCTGAGAACTTCATAAATATTATCTCACTTGATCCTCACAACACCCTTGGGACCTTGGTGCTCTTGATATACCCATTTCAAAGCTGCAGAAACTGAGCCAAAGGGTCGAGGCAGACAGTATTAAATGTAGGAGGCCAAATTTAAATTGAGGTCTTCCTGACTTCAGACCCAGTCTCCTAACTCCCAGGAAGACCTGGGGTTGAATGCACCTTGGACACCAGTCAGGAGATCTCGGCTTAGTTTCTTCATCTGTAAAATCAGGATTTTGACTTGATTGTACTCTAAGGTCCTATGCTCTAAAGCTTGTGCATAATGCCAGTGAGAGGCTTCTGGTTTGTAAGTAGGTCACATCTAGGCAGGGGGGCCATTTGCCTGTTTCTTAAACTCAGCATCTTTAAGTCATGGGAGGAGAAAAGGGTAACCATGCGTAAAGCCCCGTTCCCTGGAAGGCTTTGGGAGACCAGGCGCAGAGCCCTTGCCAAGTGCCTAGCTGTGTTAAATGCTGTGCTTTAGTAAAAAAAACAAATAAACAAATATTTATCAGCACCTACTAGGTGCCAGGTGCTATCGATGCCAAGTACAAAGAATGAAAAACTCCGTCCTGTCGTTGCAATGAGCTTATATTCTAATTGGAGAGATAATAGGTACATATAAAAAATTCACATATGTGAACAAATACATGTATACAACAAGCCTTAGTTTCTTTGCAAAAAGAAGTAACACCCATCTCACATGATTGTTGTGAGGATCAAATGAAATAATGCATAATATATGCAATAATAAAACAGTTGGCAAACTTTGAAATATCATATATCTATACTCAAGTTAAGATACGCATGTGTGTATGCCATACGCACGCACACGTGCAGGTAGCTAGATGGGACAATGGATAGAGAACAATACATCTGTCTTTTAAGAGATACATATGTGACGGTAGCTAGAGGGGACGACATAGTCATGAACCTATCTAGTCAAGATAAATGTGTGTGTGTGTGTGCAGACACACGGGCAGATGGCTAGCTAGATGGGACGATGGAGACAACGGTCAATCTCCGTCTGCATCTAGCAAACCTTCCTATGAGTGCTTACGTATACGCAGGGGGCTGGATGGGGCGTGGACGGGGGCTGTGTGTCCATCAAGGTAAGAGATGCCCCTCTGGGGGCATACACATACACATACATACACACGTACACACTCGTGGCTGGATGGGACAATGGACAGCTGGCGAGCTAAGAGACACGTGCATTGCACGGATAGATAGTGCAGGCCGACAATGGACAGCGGGCTCTAGCTCTACCCCGGCGCGTGCCAGGCTCGGCTCGGGGTCCCAGCGCCGCGGTCTCTTTAAAGAAGGGGGTGTGCTCTGCCCCCGCCGCGCCACGTGACGCGGCTCGCGCCGCTCGCGGAAGTGGGGCCTCCGCCCCCGGCGTCCCCTCCCCCTCCAAGCTCGGCGGGGGGCCGCGGGCCCGCAGCCATGGTGCGGCTGTACAACCTGCACCCGTTCGGCTCGCAGCAGGTGGTGCGGTGCCAGCAGGAGCCGGAGCGCGTGTGCTGCGGCGGGCAGGATGCACTCTTCGTGGCGGCGGGCTGCAAGGTGGAGGCGTTCTCGGTGGAGGCGGGGGCGCCCGAGCCTGCACGGTCTCGCTGCTGCTTCTCCACGCTGGGCCAGGTGCTGCACCTGAGCTACTGCGAGCCGGGTAAGCGGGGGTGGAGCTCTGCGCCCCGGCCCGGCCTGGCCACCGCCCCTGCGCGCACCTTTCCGCCCGGATGGTCCTCTTGGAGGGGTCGGGGTGATGGTGGTGGTGGCTGTGTGCGTGCGCCCCCGGGAACTGGGGGCGGGAGAAGGAAGCCCCGCGGGAGACCTCGGAGCCCGCGCGGCCCCACCCCCTCTCGTGGCGGAGCAGGAACCTGGAGTGCCCTCCGGCGGCTTCCCAGACGCCGGGTACTGACTGGCGGGCGCTGGATCCGCCTTGTAAGAAGCACCTAAAACCGTGCTGCAGCCGTGACCACCCGGGACGATGCAGCCGGGCCCACGCAGTCCGCATTCCCACTTCCCGCGGACCCGCCCTCCGGGGAAGGTCTGCACTGGGGAGCTCCCCGGGGCCGCCTCCTACTAGAGGTCTCTCCGGACCTCCCCGCCCCGCCCCTGTAAGTGACCTGCAGGTACACATTTTGTGTGTCCTTGCCCGGGACAAGTGATCCTCCCCGTCCCCGCCCGGAGGGCCTTGTACGCTGGACGTTTTCCTGCCTCGGTCCCTGTGACTGACGCTTCGGTGTTTAAGAAAAGGGACAGAAATCCAACAACCAGGCAGTTAAGTTGGGAAGCGACTTACTCACACGAACAAAAAGATGATTCTTTTTACCAGAAAACCCACTGCAGGCTGGCTCCCTTTAACCGGAGCGCTCCCGTAAAATAATGGTTTGATTGACAAGTGTTGCAGAGACTCCTAGCTATGTCCCATAACGGGGTGGAGCGAGGGAAAGAGCCCTGGTCCTTTTGTACCTCCGGAGAATTGGATTCCAATTCGGCTTGACCTTCTCTGTAAGGTACTTCATCTCTCTGGCCCCTAGTGACCTTTTCTGTAAATGACCACGTCGGACTATCCTATCTGCAAGGCCCTACCAAGGTGTAATTAATGGCGTCACTTTCTCTTCCCCCCCCCCCCCAAAAAAATGAAAACAGTCAAAACCCCCTCCCCAAAGGCTTCAGTGTCTGGAACCAAAACAATCAGTGACATTTTCTGACATGGAAAGCTGCCCCTATCCGACCAGGTATCTAAACACAGAGGTAATAAGTTGGTGGATTTAAATTTATATTATTTATCCCCTCTTGGTATTGTAGAGCCAAAATAGTGGGGAGGACTTAGGCAGGTGTTAGACCTTTCCTCGGGGCATCCTTGTTTCTGGACTTGTTGGACGGATGCCCACAGCATACTCTACTAGATGTATGTTCATAACATGGGGTCTAATGACCCTCCCCATGCTAGGAGGGATAGAGTTCAGGAGGTTCACAAATTTAGATGGGAATTTCAGTATTACTGGTTTTGAGTGGGACAAGTGGAAACTTCTCAGGTCGTATTCTAATATCTAGACAGATTTGTAGTAAGTTACCAAACACTTAGCAGCCTGGGACCCTTGCCTTACTTCCCTGGTCATAAGTTGAAGTTTTTGCTAAGCTAAGCTAATGTATAGGAGGGGAAAGTACAGACCCTTCATATCTAACCACAGGCCCAGATGTCCCAGACTTGTTTCCACTGACCACCATCTGACCCGTACAAATATAAAATTGGAAATCCTGTTACAAAGCTCCAGACAAGTTAGTTACCATGTCCTAAAATTCCCCATGATTCATATCTGTTTTGACATTGCTGACTTTTTTTTTTTGCTGTATAAGTGGATTCTTGTGGTCAGAATTAGATCATGAGCCTAAGTTCCTGATTAGTGAGAATGAAGGACAGGGAGGGGGGAAAGGGATGGTCTTTTGGGTATATAACCAAGCTTTACATTCTGTATTTCCGGCCTCTCTCACCAGACTGCTTCTGGTGATGATGACTCCCCTCCCCCCCTTCCCACTCGAGGTAATAAATATCTTTTTGTTTCTCAGAGAAACCTCTCAGTTATTTAATTTATTTTGGGCAAGGGTCTTTTGTCCCACACAGTTTCTTTTTTAATCCTTTGTCATTCATTTTATGCATCATCAGACTGCCAAAGGGTGTCGGACTGATGTTGTCATTGGCATAGGACATCTCCCAGATGGGGAAATGACCCGTTAGGGTTGGTACCTTCTCTGCAACATACAGTCTTTGGAGAGTTGCTGAGATCACTTAAGAGGTGGTGGCTACCCCTGGATGACAACCAGTATATGTTAGGAGGCAGACCTTTTAAACTGGGATCTTTCTGGTTTGGACCCCCTACATTATATCAGGCTGCCTCACATGTGTATAGGGGGAAATTAAGAAACCACTTTTTCCCTTTATTTAAATGAGTATGGAGATAACTTGAAACTAAATTCCTTTCTACTTAAGACATCTGTGTTTGAAAAAAGTGAAAAACCATAGGTTATGTGGAACACTGTTAGTTGACTTCAGTTGGCTTCATGATGCCCCTGGTGTGTGTCTTCCTCTTAACCCTCCCCCCACCTTCTGTGCTTTCACTTTTCTTTCATCAGAACAGGGAAGGATGTGATGATGCAATAGTTACTTACCCTGTTTTCTGTATCTTCCTCTTCCTTTGTTCATGTTAAGTCCCTGAGTGAAAATCTTTTTGGACATCTCTCACCTGAAATACAGAGATCTCCAAATCTTCCAATTTTCCTTTTTCTCCCCCATCCTATACTGACACCCTCAATCAAAATGAGAAATGTATTATCTATAATTTATTTTTGATTGATTTTACTTCACAAGGAATAAGTTTGTCAACCAGAGGTATTTTAATTGTTTTGCATTTTTAGTATCTTACTTTACTAATAACTGTAGAATAAAAGACAACTGCCACATGCATTTCATACATCAGCTGGGAGGAAATTTAGATTGAGGATGATTATTAAAGCATTCCAGTCTTTGGGTTACCTTTAATTTGTGGTCCTAAATTTTTAAAAAAAATAGGAACTATAATATAGTGCTCCCATTGTGCACTTGTAAAGGTGATTTTTTTAAAAACCTACATGGGACTTTACATTCATTTCTATTAATTTCCATTTTTAAAGGTTGCCTACCCCACCTAGTTTCTTCCCAATCTGGCAGTATCTTTTTGGGTCCCTCTCAAATCAATATCATCCACAGATTCGATTAATGTGCCATTGATTCATTTATAGAAATTCTTGATAAATGGCACATGGCCCCCTGGGTCTTTCCATTAGAGATAGATTTCCTTTCAAGTTCGTGTTCAGCCCTTAAAAATGTCCATTGGTTCCGGTCATTGAACAAAACCATACTGCCCTGTAGCCTCCATCTGTCTTGTAAGGTCTGGAATTGCCCAGGTCAGTGAACTCTACCTCCCCCATAACTGTGGGGTGTTTTGATACCAAAGGAAGAAGCCGAGTGTCTCTATGTTGATTATAGGTGGTTTAATTAATCATTATGAATACATAGAAAATAGGGGCAATCTAGGGTAGCTGCCAAACAGTTCAGTGGATCTCCACTAAAGAACCCCCCAAATCCCCATGGTGATTATAGAAAACAGACAAAGTCAGGAGGTGCTCTAGAGGGCATCCCTACTGGTAAGTGGATATTTTTGGTTTTCTGCTTAGTAATGAGCTTGGAAGTTAGGCCAGTGTTACATAGTTCAAACAAGTTTGTATATCGGTCATGCCCTGGTCATATATAGGTCACAATATTCTTGTTTTGGCTTTCATAGGTCATAATATCTTGAGTTTTGCTTAGTGTCTAAAATATAATTTTGTATCTAAGTTACAATTGTAAATGAGTCACCATGTTAGGGCTTTCACCTTTCACAGAGTTTAAGTTTTTATGACCTTTCACTTATGGCTTTTTCCCAATCAGGACTCCATACTTGTCTTACAGGTTGAGCATTAAGGACTTGACCAAATAATTTGCTGAAATCTAAGTTTACTCTACATGTACAATATTCTTCTAATCGGTCCATCTAAAAATTACTGTCAGGAAAGGAATCGAGTTTAGCCTAACCTGATCACAATGAAATAATGGTGACTTTTATTATGAGTGTTTCCTCTTCTAAGCATTCACAGAAATCCTTTTAATAATGTATTTTAAAATTTTGTCAGAAATAGAAGTCAAGTTCATTACCTCACAGGTAAAAGATGCCATTTTCATTAAAAAATCAAAACAGCGTTTGCTGTCTCCAGTTCTGGGTACCTTATCCCAGTGACTCATACTTTTAGAGATGCCCTCAGGTGTCTCTCTTACTCTCTCGTCTCTTATTGTATTCATAAACTTACGTTGCCACGAATTATGCTCATCCTAGTCTTCCCAGATCATAAGATCCACGAGGTTTTATTATGTGCCAGTTCTTTGGGGTTGCAAAGATAAAATGAAAGTCTTTTGGGGGATTTTGTTCTGATTCTTCTTTAATAACACAACTAATGTGGAAATATGTTTAATATGATTATACTTGTATAACCTATATCAAACTGCATACTGTCTTGGGGAAAGGGAAGGAGAAGGAGGGAGAAAAAAATTTGAAACTCAAAATCTCATAAAAGTCAATGTTGAAAACTCTCTTTACATGTAATTGGGAAAACTAAAATACAATTAAGTCGGGGAAAAGTCTATTGGGGGAGCTAATACGTGTATAAATTTATGAAAATTAATTTACATTTATTAAAATTTATAAAAATGAAAACTTGGGGTCATCAGGAAAGATTTTATGCAGAAGGTGATGATTGAGCTGAACTTTGAGGGAAACTAGGAATTACAAGGTTGTGTATCCAGGCATAAGGGACAATGACCAGTGCAAATAGATGTTCTGCTCAATGAAAGGGCCAGCAAAGAGGCCAGTTTAATAATCACGATAGGGTTATAGCTTTTAAGTTAAGCAGGACTTTAGGCATCATCTAATCCACCCCCTTAATTTTGCAAGACCCAGAGACCCACTAAATATGTCGCTAGCAGTGAGTGATAAGGAAGTCCTGAGGAATGATGGAAGGGAAAGGAAATGAAACTCTTTCTCTACCCAGGAGAAAATCATTTATAGCATATAGGATGATAGTAGTTACTGACCTAAATTTTTCTGGTAACAATAAGGACATAGTATGGTTTGCCTCAGGGGCAAGGAGGAATTAACTGGTACTGGTGACCTGTGTTCTCCACCCTGAAGGAAGTGAAACATCTAATTCATGGAAGTCATGTTCTGTTCATCACCCTTTGCTGTGGAGTCTTGTTTGTCACTTAAAAGGTGTGTGTGTGCATGTGTGTGTACACACACATATACATATATCTATACCTATGCATGTTCACACATATGTGTGTATATGTGTATATATGTATACATGTATATATGTATACATGTATACATATACATATATAACTGTAAATCTTAAAGCACCATAGAAATGTTAGTAATCAATAGTATGATTATGATTCTCACATTAACAGTAGAGGGACCAAATGCACCAACTGATGCAAAAAATATTATAATTTTACTTTGAAATAAAAATTTTGATCCTATCTCTGGATCAAAGAAATGCAGGGTCAACTGACAGAACTTAGTCTTTTGAGGTATTCCTAAATTCTAGCCCTTCTAGTGTTAATGATAAAACAGTATCTTGTAGTTAAATAAACCATTTGAATTAAGAAGAAACTCGTCACACAGATAGTCTACCCATTTCCTGGTGTTTCACGGATGGGAGCTGCTTGAAAGGCTTCAGCCACAGCCTGTACATTTGGGTAGGATAAACGAAGCTACCTCAAATAATCACTTTCCTTTAGTTTTAAAGTATGTTTTGTTTTTCTGATTGCTTTTTTTTTAAAAGACTCATAGTTTTGTCTCATTTCTTCTCTGTGTTTCTCATGAAGATGTGATATTTTGAAATGGAGATTTCCCTGATTCCTGCCAGGTTTTCCACTTTACACTTGCCTTTAATATGTCACACAAATACTAGAAAACCATGGGGAGGGGGGAGAGAGAGGAGGAGGAGGAGGAGAGTTTGTTTCACCTGCAGATCCAAGGCCAGAGCAACATTGACTAAGGAAATAGAATTGGAATTGGTCACCAGCATGAATACTTTACAGCAGGTTATCACTCTTAGCATTCCATAATTGGATGCCTACATCTGATTTTATAAAAAATGCCTCATGGGAAGAAAAAATGAGAATCCCTAAGTTGGGATGACTTGATTTATTTTCTTATTTTTTTATTTTCTTCTTTAATTTAGCTAGTCTTCCAATCATATGTAACAATTTTCTTTCCCCTGCAGAAAGAAGGGAACTTACGTCCCTCCTCACACCCCCAAACACAGTATCTTACATTTAGTAGCTGTCCCATACCTGTATAGTAGAGACTGCCCCAGTTTAGTAAATAGAGTGCTGAACTTGGATTTGGGAAAAAGTAGTTCTAATGACACTCCTATTCCCTCCTTTCCCCTCCAGGAGACTACTTAGTGACAATTGAGGAGAAAAACAGAGCCACCTTCCTTCGGGCCTATGTGAACTGGAGAAACAGGACCATGGAAAACTCTCGAGTGTGTATTCGAATGGTGGGTCACCGCGTGGAGGGCTGCTTCCGGGAGGCATCCAAAGACCAGATGTCCATTATTGAGATCCCTCTGTCTGAGCCGCCGCTCTGCATCTCTTGTTGTCCTGTGACAGGGGATCTTCTCGTCGGTTGTGTCAATAAACTGGTGCTGTTTAGTTTAAAATGGCAGGTCATCAACGAGGGCTTCTCCATGTTGGACTTTGAACATGCCTTAGTCATACACATAGAGAGTATTCTCCCCACAGAAATTTCCTTTTGTGCTGGATATATTGCGGTAATGACGGATCTGGAAGTCTTAATCCTACATTTGGAGGCTGCTCCTAAAGATGAAGCAAATGCTGACCCCTCCCCGCCGACAAAGGACACACGGGCCAGACAGGCCACCACTGAGGCTGGTAAATGTGTGGTTTAGCTTGCTTTGGCCTGCCTGCAGGGGAGAAGTCAGTACTAGGTGACCTAAGTGAAGGGCTGATGCGTTTTATTTTTAAAATGTGCCTGTTAATGAAATGGACTAGAAGAACAACATGGCCCTAGTAGATAGAGGAATAGATAGATCTTGGAGTCAGGAAGTCCTGAGATGAAGCTGGCTGTGTGACTCTGGGGAGGTCACATACCTTCTGAAGTGTCTTACGCACTTTCCTACAGCTTACTAATTCATAGCCAGGTTATGTTCTGCCCTGGTGAAGGGCGGCTACAGACATACCAGTCGCTCCCCGCACTAAAGAAATTCCAGGTCCTTTGCTTATTCATGTAGGACATTCAGTATGCGTTTAGGACTTAGTGAACTGGGGATTCGAAGACCATCTGATCTGAATCTTTCTGCTATGTGGCTATAACTTGGCCTAACTTTTTATGCTTGTAAAATTTCCTTGTCTCAGGTAATCCCACCTGTGCTATTTACATCATAAGCTTTTTGGGAGTGGGGAACAAACAAGATAAATGTATGTGGAAGCATTTTAAATAATGTAAAGTGCCCAGATTTGAAATGTGATCTTATTCATTAATAATAGCATATTTTTGCTAGTACAGTGATGATCCCTTTAGAGTCATAACAGCTAACATTGTGTAGTGCTTTAAGGTTTGGAAAGCACTGTAGAAATATTATGTCATTTTATCTCAACAACAACCAAAGTGGTAGATGGTTTTTATTCTCCTTTTATAGTTGAGGAAACTGAGGCAAACAGGTTAAGTAACTTACCTAAGGTCACACAGCTAGGAGCTGTCTGAGATGGGATTTGAACTCAAGTTCTTGCTGACTCCAGGTTCAAGGCTGTATCTACTGTGCCTTCTTTTATTTTTTATTAGAAATTAAAGACAATATTTAGTTAGATATGTTAGTAATGCTGTAGAGTACAGTGCATATTTTTAAAGTACTGATGGAATCTTGTGAGCTATTGTGATGGGAATGAAAAGAACATGGCAGTTGGAGTCATGAGACACTAAGATGTCTCTGGTATTTTTCTAGCCGAGCAAGTCACTAACCAGAACCTTAGTTTCCTCACATGTGTAATTCATGTAAAATGCTTTATTTAAATCTTCCAAGTGCCATCTAAATGTCAGCTGGATCTATTGCCTTGAAGTCATTTCATCCGGAACCTTTCATTTGAAGCTGCTTGCTCCCTTTCCTTACTCTTCATAGCTTATTTTTACAGGCAAAAAGAGTGATGCTTATACACTATCAGCTCCTCAGCTGGAGCCAGAGGATTTTGTTATTTGCCAGAAGCCCACAGAGCTCCTTGGTGAGGTGAGCAGACAGTCTGGCCTCTCCATTACCTTGGAGTCAATGGGGTTAGATGATGAGAAAGCAAGTCCTTGCCGGGTACACCCCATCCTGTACAGGTACAAGGTCCTACTCTTGTTATACCCTCCAAGTATTTTGTAAGCGGAAATTATTCAGCAATGAGCTGGGTCTGTTTTCTCCTTTAGACGTTTTACACCTGATGTGTCTTCCTATGTCTTCCCTGATGACACCAAGTTGCATTCACTCCAGTTGCTGCCTATTTACCAGACAGGTCAGTCTGAAAGTGTGGGTGGTTGTGAGATGGGAAAACAAAGAGTCAGAAGTCTTGAGTTCAGATTTTCAATTCTGCTACGTGCCATGTACCATTTACATACTAGGTATTATGGGACACAAGACCGAAGTGTGAAACAATCCCTGTACACAAGGAGCAGCTTTCATTATAAGACCCACTGCTTTCTCTCCCTTTCCTCTTTTCTTAGCTCTCATCTTCCTGTTGATAGTCTAAATCAAGGGTCAGCAAACACTGGCTGTTGGGCCAGATTCAACCCATCATAAACCATTCTTAATTCTTGAGCTGTACAAAAACAGACTGCAGACTGGATTTGACCCATGGACTGCTGGTCCATATCCATCATTCAATATACAAGAGCTACTGTGTGGAGGATAAGTTCCCTTCACAGAGGGTGTCTTATCAACGAAGCAGGAAGACACATACCCAGATTGGTACATTAAGGAGAATGGGTTAAGCATCATTAGAAAAGCATTTAGGGAGTTCACATGAGAAGGTTCCTTGGGACGGTGGAGGCAGATCAGATTACAGAATCACAATTTCAGAGCTGGAGGGGAGCTAGTCCAACCTATAACCCCAAAAGGGGGTTCCCCCATTACATCGTGCCTGACAGCTGTTCGTCTACTTTGAAGGCTTCCAATAAAGGGGAACTGTGATTTAATAAGGGCCCCTAATGAGAGGAATTGCACCTGTGATTTCATTGGCATAGGAAACTTCCTCAGGTGAAGAAACTCCTTTCAGCACAGGACAGCACCTTCTCTGCAACTTAAGAGTCTCAGCTACCTTGAGCATTAGGAGTTGAAGAAACTTAACCAGGGTCCTACAGCCAGTACATGTCAGAGGCTGGCTCCAAGGCCAGCTCTTTATTCATTACACCACACTGCCTTTCAAATAATTAATTTTATGTTAGCTAATATTTATGTGGTACCATAAGGTTTGCAGAGTACTTGACATATATTATCTCATTTGATTGGTAGCGTTTAGATAGGCAGAAAGTTGGCCAGGATTTAGGGCTAGGGAGTAGGGAAGATGATTCCTTTTATTTTGAGATGATCTTGTGTAAGCTTTAAAAAAACCCAAAGCATGTACCTTACAGAAAGTACAGTCAAACTATTTGAATATCCCATGAATCCTCAGTGGTACTCTATGCTCTATTGACTGACAGACATCGTAGCCAAACCAGATGTGAAAGTCATAGTGAAGGTAGTGAGATGGAAAATGGGTCCCTATTCCTCTGTATTTCACCATGTGTCTTGTAGGTACCTCTCTGGTCTGATATGTGCACACCAGCACCGGTCAGCAAAGCCCTAGAGCCAACCCTGCCATGTGCCCAAAACATTTATCTTGTACGCAATCGAAGTATTTTATCTTCTGTGATTCTTTCTATCCCTTGTTTGGTCATAAACTTTTCCCTATCTATAGATCCGACTGGTAATTTCTTCTTTGCTCTTCTAATTAGTTAATGAGGTCCCGTTTTATGTCTAAGTCATACTTTCATTTCAGACTTCTCTTGCTTAGTATATGGTATAGGATGCCGGTCCCCAGATTGCTTTCCAGTTTTTCTCAGCAGTTTTTGTCAAACAGTGACTCGAACCCAGGAGCTGGGGTCTTTGAGCTTGTAGAACACCAGGCTATTATATTTGTTCCTTTCTGTTGTATACCTGATCTGGTACACTGATTCCTCTCTCCCTCTCTTTTTTTAAATGAGTACCAGATCATTTTGATGATTACTGCTTTGTAATAGAGTTTGAGATTTGGTCCTACTAGAGTCTTTTTTCCTACTTTTTTTTCTTCATTCTTTCCCTTAAGATTTTTCACCTTTTATTTCTCTAGATTAATTATATGTCCTACTCTGTTTCTTGGCAACTCTAAAGGATGTCATCAAGCAGCCCTTTGGAAAGGGCATTCTTCTTACATTTTCTGCCTCTCTTGATTAGATTGTGTGATTTTTAAAAATTGTCTACATTATTGGTATGAATACTGTTTTTATATCCAGAGTCTTACTCCTGGTATGTACCTTGTTTATTGAATTAAATGAGGGCTGTGCTTTGTTAAAAGCTTTCCTCTTATGGTTTGGAGGTGGGATTTAAAGAGTCAGAAAGTCAGAGACAGGGGAAAAGGGAAGAGGGTGAGGTGGGTGAAAAGCATTTTATAAGTGGTTTTATTTATAGAATGTCACTGAATTCATCGGCAAGCACGCAATATTCAGAGTAATACTGTTTTCTCCTCTTTTTAATGCAGGCGCTGTTACTGCTGATGGGAAGAGTTCCCCTCAGGAAAAAGAGTTGCTAAGTCTCTTCTGTTTTTTCTCCTTACCTCATATTGGGTATCTCTATATGGCCGTTAAGTCAGTGGAATTGGTGTCAGTCTACCAATACCCAGAGAAATCTCAGCAGGCAGTACTTACCCCACAATTCCTGCACGTCATCACAAGGTATGGGCTGTTCTTTAGGTCCTCTCTTTCCCTTGTGTCTCCTTCCGTGTCTTGTGAATGATGCTCCTCCTGAACCTTGTGAACTTGCTAATACTTTCTGAGTATTTCCATCAAGCAGGGATATATTCCAAACCTTGGATTTCCAGTGAAGAAACATGCCATTACCAATGTAGAGTGGCAACCAGCCTGCATAGTCTTAGGAAGTTGCCTTGAACACCAAGAGCCTGAATGACTTGTCCATGGTTACAAAGCCATTATTAAACTGATACTCAGTTGAACCCAGCTCATCTTGTCTGTGAGGCTACATCTCTATTCCCTATACCATACTGCCTCCATTAATGCATAATAGATTATGTATTGTTTTAAATTAATGTTTCATATTTATCTTTTCAAGGCTGCATGTAATGGCTCATTGCTGTCTTCTTTACAGGCCTGTACTTTCCTAGTCTAGGGCCTGAGGTCCCTTGGGAACCACGAATTTTTTGCAGGGCTTTTTTGAATCTTATGCTTACCGACCATTTTCATCTTGAGCTTTATTTACCTTCAACAAAATATGCAGCACAATAGCTTGTGTGGACTGAAAAAATGTCTTGCAGATACACGTCTGTAGATGCTGCTGTGGCTAATACGGTGTGGTTTCATTAAAAAGCAAACTTTTTGTCGGTTTGTGTTTTCTCCTCTAACCGATGCCCCTACAAAACTTTTTGGTGTTAAAAAGAGAACTTCACATTCTAAACTCTTGGGAACCACATTTCTGTTCTTTTCTATGTTGAACCTTTTTTTCCCCTTCTTTTTTGGAGGTTGCATCCTTTAAGTTAAATGTAAAATTTGGATCTGATGTAGATGTTTTTATTTTTTTCCCATTTGCCCCTTCATTAATGTGCTCAGCATGATACAATGTCAGGTAGCTGACTTGCTCATCAAAAGCTTGATTCAACACTATATGGTATTGGTTTGAATGTTTTTTTCAGTGGTTTTAATTCGTTTGTAATTTTTCCTCATTTTAATCACTAGCAGTTTTAATGTTCTATTATGCTTTTACTTTCATTATTCAGTGCAAATTGAAAATGATTCAGATATTTTTATCTGGTATGAACCTTAGACTTATGACCCAAGTTTCTTGTGTTAGAGATAAGACGACCAAAACATGAAGTGACTTCCCCAAGGTTTTTCACTTGGTGTCAGAGCAAGATCCACTTGCTCTAGAACTAGAGTCTTTTAAAAACTCCCAGTGCAAGGTACTCCTTACTGTACATATCACACTGATTCTTCCTTAAAGACAAAACTTTCCCCTAGGATCTTTACCTTTAAAGGAGGTTCAGAAATTTCTTTTAATGCCAGATGTTGGAAATAACTGAGTTTTGTTTATAAGAGTTGTTTTTTTTTTTTGTAAAACTTTTTGTAAACCATTAGAATATTTCTAAAAGAACTGCTAAATCATAACTATTAATAATGGCCTTCTGGGTTCCAAAATAACTAATCCGTTGAGTATTCATTCAGTCTATGTTTATTGAGGAAAAAGGTGATAATGATGATGATCTGCTATGTTGTGGGTACTGAGCTAGGAATAAAAAATACCCAAGACCGTGGTTCTTAGGAGTGTGCCTTTGAATAAGTTCTTACTAGGAGATAAACAATGTACAACTAGCTACGATATTTGTTTGTGTGGTTTAAGTGATATAGGAGAGGTAGAGAATTTGTACCTACTGTGTTCAAGGCACAGTGTTAGCACTGAAGATATAGTGTTGGGGAAAAAAAAAAACCCACACCCTGCCCCCAAGGTGTTTCTGTGAGTAGGTAGGATGAATCCTTGGCTGACACCTGCTTGTTTTATGTGGTTGGTTTCGAGTTTTCTCAAAGTGAGTCTTCCCTCTAACAGTACAGGGCTTTCAGAATTTAGATACTTTTAAGATCAGGGCAGTGGTATTCATTTATCGATGTGTATTTTAAAAAATCTTTGTTGAACACCTGCTCTGTGCCAACCACCATGTTTTGCGGTGTTCTGTAATTGCCCTTTTCTGCTAAGCAGAGGCATCAGTACACAAAGCAGTGGGTCAGAAGGCAGGAGATCCAGCTCTGGTCCAAGCTGGGCTCCCTCCAACAAGCCACTTAACCTCTTTTACAGTGTCCTCTTCTGTAGAATAAGGGAGTTGGGGATGCTCTCTTCTGGCTGTGACATTCACTGATTTTCACGTCAGGGACTAGATTCATATTGCTTATTTTTCCTTCCCAGATCACTATTGTTTTTTCCCCACTCACTACCATCTCTGTGGCCCTGGACAAATCAGTCTCAGTTTGTTTTGTTTTGTTTTTGAATGACTTGTTTATTTACTTTTAATTTACAAGATTCAGTTCCACAATCACTTGAGTTTCAGATTTTCTCCCTTCCCTTCCCCCCCCCCCCCATGGTGGCGTGCAATCACGTATAGGATCTGCAAATACTTTCACATTGTACAATAGTTTGGTCATATAGAAGGGTTGTAACCAATGAGTGATCACTGGGAAAAAACAAGCAAAACCAGACACGAAAGAGAACGATGGCGTGTTTTGCTTCAGTCTCCATTTAAACTATAGCCTTTCTAGATCTTTCTCTGAGTTTAGATATCTCCTTCCATCCTGAGACTTGTAGAGTTGTCTTTAGCTGTGCGTTGTTGAGGATAGTCCAGTTTATCAAGGTTGGTCATCGTATGTACGATGTGTCTGTGATTGTGTACAGGTTTTGCCTGGTTCTGCTCTTCTCACTTAGCATCAGTCTGTATAAGCCTCTCCAGGTAATTATGAAGTCCATCTCCTTCCCATTTCTTATAGCACAATAGTATTCCATTACATTCATATACCATAGCTTGTTCAGCCATTCCCTAATGGATGGGCATCCCCTATATTTCCAGTTTTTTGCAACCACAAAGAGAGCTGCAGTAAATCAAATCAGTCTCAGTTTCAGCTTCCTCATTGGCAAAATGGGGCTTATAAGAAGTTCAACTTCTCAGGGTTGTCAAATCAAATGAGATAATAGATATAAAGCTCTTTCCAGACCTTAGAGCACCATGTAAATATTAGTCATTGTTGTGACGTTGATGATGCCACTGTCAGAACTGGAATGTGGAATATATTTTCAGCCTCAAGTATTTGTTTCATTTGTTATTCTACCTTTTAAGGGCTAGACAATTTGATTTTGTCCATAGACAAAGATGCTAATTTAAGTGTTCACAAGCATATTTTTTTTAAGATTGTCTCATTTTCTTCAAGGGGAAAAATTGTTTTTGTGTCTTCCTTCTCCTTTACTTCAGAGAGCTTCCTTCTTAGAGGGGTTGTTGTGATTTTGTGATGTGTTGGTCATCAACCTCACTTTATATTCAGAATCTTCCCTCTTGGGGATGGTTTCAAAATAAAACCTGAGAAGACTTATATGAACTGATGCAGAGTGACGTGAGCAGAACCAGAACGTTGTACGTAGTAAAAGCTACATTGTAACAGTGACCAGCTGTGAAAGATTTAGCTACTCTGATCAAGACAGTGATCCATGATAATTTCACACGACCCAAGATGAAAAATGCTTCCAGCCTACAGAGAGAGGACTTATGAACTCTTGAATGCAGATGGAAACAGACTTTTTCCACTTATTTTTCTTGCTTTTTTTTTTTTGGCAACATGGCTAATATGGAAAGGTTTTGCGTGACTTTATGTGTATAATTGATAACATGTTGCTTGCCTTTGCAGTGGGTTGGGGAGGGGCTGGAGGCAGAGAATTCGCAACTCAAAATTTTTGAAAAAGAACATTGAAATATAGTCATAATTATTATTTTTAGAAGAACCCTTTCTGTCCTCTCTCCTCTTTCTTAGTAACAACTTGCAGTGTTTCACGGTCCGATGCAGTGCAGCAGCTGCAAGGGATGCAGACCCCTACATGGATACCACCCTCAAGGTTAGAAAAATTTCACAATCGGTAGAAAATGTCTATTTCATAT
>CM053580.1:39861051-39897848 GCA_028627135.1 Pseudochirops cupreus | reverse complement strand
TATCCATATATGTATATGCACACATATGTAGTGTATATATAGTGTATATATGTATATATACACACACATATATAGTGTATATATAGTATCTATATATGTATATATAGTTTACCATATACCTTAATTTAATAAGCACAACAAAAAGTGGAAAGATTTGAATTTGTGATCTGCATTTGTAGGAGGAAGTATATGCATTGATGAGATCTCAGATAATCAAGTGTTTTTAAACCAGGTTATGTGCCAGGTGCAGTATTAGGTGAACAAAGAGAAACAGTTGCTGCCCTCACAGAACTTATATTCTCCTGCAGTGAATTGAAAATTTGAAATTTTGAAATGGAAATTTTAAGGAAGTTCATTGTCAAAGCCATTGGGTGCATATATAGAAATAAGTAACTCCTAACCTGAGTATAAAGATATGCTTTCTTTTCACCACCACAATGTATAGAAGGAGTGGAAAATAATGAAGGATAATGGAATCCAGTGCTACCTACTGTCTCCTTTCTCTCCTTATGCTTCCTTACCGCATACCCTAAAGGGTCAGGGTGGTGCTAGTCCCATCTCAGCCCATAATTTTGTTTGCCCATGCCCCTCTGTTGACCCAAGCCACTGTATGCCCTTTTAACAACTTATACCAGGAGAGAGAGAGACTGGATTGGGGCAAGGAGATAAAGAAGGCAGAGAATGAGGTTCCAGAAGGGTCCCACATGGGGTTGGGTCAGAGAAGTAGAGTAGTTGTAGGTGTTTCAGAGAATGGTTGAAATAAATTTAGATGGAGATACTGACCATTTTTAAAGATTACGTCAGGGCTTAGAAGTGGGAGCAGGGTCAAGAATAAGCTACTGAGACAGAAGCCAAGGTTTTGGCTGACTCAAACTGGTAATTTTCCATTCTGGAAGCAGCTTTTAGAACAGACAGTCAGGCCAACAACAGGGCACAATTAGAAAATGATTGTTGCAATACAATCACTTCATTTATTGAAGTGTGATCTGTTAACCCATTTTGTTCATGCCACAATGGCAACTGAAATGTGGAATATATAGAAGATTTCAATGAGTAGGACTACACAAAAATACACTGGATAGTGTATAGTGTGTGTGCGTGAGTGTGTGTGTGTGTGTGTGTATGGTGTATACATATTGTGTATATACACACACACACACATGTATATATAGCATATGGTGTATATATAGTGTGTGTGTATATATATATATGCATGTATATATAGCATATATAGTTTACCATATAAATATTTTATGTACATATGTACGTATAGTTTCATGTGTGTGTATATATGTATGCGTGTGTGTATATAAATATATATTTATATCTGAAAATTCCAAAGCAGTTTGTCAATATTTGAGTAAAGCTTTTTGTTTGTTTGTTTTCAGGGAAAAGATCAACTTTAAAACTGTATTTAAAGGGAATGACAGATTTATTGCAGGGTAGAAATGTAATTTTTTTTTCTGATTAAAAGGCAAAACAGGAAAATTTTAGAGCACCTTCAGTTTCCAAAAACATAAAAGTAAGTAAATCTTCTGTTGCTCACTACTTTTAAACAACCACCCTGGAGATGCCAAGCAAGCCTTGTTATCAGCTCCTACACTGGGACTCCCAGATTGCAGGTGAATCCCTAGGTGCTCCCATAGAGGAAAGCTTGTTTTAAAATTAGGAAGCAACTGAAAAATAAGTAAAATGTAATGTTTTCTGTGAAGGCTATGATAAATTAAGGTAAGGAAAAAAAAAAAGAACCAGACTTAGTCTTTGAGTGATTTGAAAGGAAATAGAGAAAAAGTTACACCTTGAGCCCTTCAGAAAATTACAGTCTCCATCAGACAATTTTCTCAGCAATGTAATTTCTGTTAACTCTAATTAATATTACTGTTAACTCTAATTAATGTAGTTTTAGTAAAAGCAAATATTTTAAATCAAGAAATTATTATACCACAACTCAAAGGATATTTCTAAGGCAAATCATTGTTAACAATTTGACAATGAGGCAAATTTTATTGTAGATCTAATGGGATAATGATCTGCTTTACTATTGAAGAGTTAGTGAAAATGGTATGAAGTCATTAGGGAAGGCTATATCAGTCTCTTCAAACATCAAAGAATTTGTAAAAGGTAATTTATATTTCATTGAACCAATATGATGCTCACAATTACATCCCAACAATTTTAGTCTCATCACTTTTCAACATGAGTTAATTTATTTTTTAAATTAAAGCATAAGCTAATTGATAACAGTAGGTCTTGAAATTTAAGATCCTGGCAAGTTAATTGCCTTTGTGAAAACTGAGCTTTTTAATTGTTAACTTTAGTGATTATATTGCTATACTTGATTTCATTGAATCCAAAATTAAATCAGTGTGATAAGGATTTCTGTTCATTTAAAATCATTAGAACATTTACTCCTCTTTGATGAGAGACAAACTTAAAACTTTTAACTACCTAATTAGACGAAATAACTTAATAACCTACAGTATTGGAAAATATCACAAACTTGGTGGAAAGAAAGAGGCAATTAGGAGCTGTGACCATTCACACACAGTCAAGGAAAAAGTGCTTAGAAGTTTCTTTACACATTTAAGTTCCAACACCAAAATGAAAGTTGCTTTTATATGATGCTATTAAACTACAAATGGAGAATAGGAAACAGTTAAATATGAAGAAAATTACAGAGAGTCATAATAACTCCCTGTTGAGAGGAGGAATAGAGACCTTTTGAGGTACCAATATCTGCGAGGCCCCTGTGCCATTACTGGGTTCTGGCCAATCCCTCTGATCATTGCCAAGTAAACTCCTTTGGGAAATAGGTGGAAGAATGATTCTCTAGCATCAAAGAGGTTACCTTTGAGAAGGAACTAGTTGATTTCTTCTCCCAAGTCATCCTGCGTACTGAAATTTGTGACACCATAATGAGGGAACTTAAACTTTCTGAGTAAGTTGTATTTGGATTTATTTGGCTAGAAAAACTATGAAATTGTTACCAATTCTAATTGACCAAGGGGCCTCAAAGAAATTGGAATGAACTAGGCACTTGTAAGCCTTTAAGAACACACACACAAATCAGTGTGTATAATAAATGTGGCAATAGTGCGATCAATGGGTTTTGTGTAATTTTAAAAGGTATTAAATTGTAAAGGAAAACTTACTGGAATGAAGATTCATCTGTAGACAGTCTTGGATATAAGGGAAGAAGAAAGTATAAGTAGGGATGAGAGAGTAATAGAGTTCAAGGAAACCTGGTTCTGTTTGTCCTGACATAATGTGAATGGAAAGAGTTTTGAAAAAGGATATTTGAGAACACGTTTTTATCCTTTCCAATGAAATTTAAAAAAAAAATTTGAGAAATTTAGAGAAATGCCTCTTTGACAAGTACTGCCGTTCTCCACTCTTCAATCATTGTAAGGTTAGAAAAGAAATTTCATGAAACTTTGAAGGGTTAAGTGAAAACTTGATCAACAGAGAAAATATTGTTCCTTTGGTCTGGTTTAAATAGTTATGCTATAAAGGTCTTTAGACCTTTGGAAAAGAAATTTAGAAAATTGTTTTTCCAGCCTGGGTTAAGGGGAGATGTACACTTTATCTTTCCACTTAAGGCACATTGATAGGGTTAAGTTAGGAAAACAAAAGGAATTGATTTGGCTCTTTGTCTGGTTGAAAGAAATTTTAAAAATGGTCATGGAGAGCTGGGAGTGCCACCATGATTTCTTTCTTTTTTGAAAATTAATTAAATAATTTTTAGTTTTTGACATTCACTTCCACAAGATTTTGGGTGCCAAATTTTCTCTCCATCTCTCCCCTCCCCTACTTTGAGACTGCATGCATTCTGACTATCCCTTCCCCCAATCTGCCCTCCCTTCTGTCACCCCTCCTTCTCTTCTTCCCTTCCCATTCTATTTTCCTGTAGGGCAAAATAGATTTCTCTATCCCATTGCCTGTATATCTTATTTCCCAGTTGCATGTAAAAACAATTTTTAACATTTGTTTTTAAAACTTTGGGTCCCAAATTCTCTCCCTTTCCCCCTCCCCACCCTCATTGAGAAGGCAAACAGTTCAAAAGAGGTTATACATGTGTAGTCACACAAAACACTTCAGTATTGTCATGTTGTGAAAGACTGGATTTCCCTACATCCTATCCCACAGGCTCCACCATTATTCTGTTCTCTTTTTTGACCCTGTCCCTCCTCAAAAGTGTTTGCTTCTGATTATGCCCTCTCTTCTACCATCCCCTCCTTTCTTATCCCCTTCTCCCCTACTTTCCTATAGGGTAAGATAGATTTCCATACTCAGTTGAGTATGTATTTTATTCCCTCCTTAAGCCAAATCTGTCGAAAATACGGTTCACTCATTCCCTCCACTCTCTACTGTAAAAGCTTTTTCTTGCCTCTTTTATGTGAGATTATTTACCCCATTTTACCTCTCCCTTTCTCCTCCCAGTACATTCCTCTCTCACCTCTTAATTTTGTTTTTTTAGATATCATCCCTTCATATTCAACTCACCCTGTGCCCTCTGTGTGTGTCTGTGTGAGTGTATACACACATATATGTATATATTCCTTCACACATACATATATATATGTATAAGCATGTGTATATATGTATGTATATGCAGGTATATATATGTATATATGTATATATTTATGTATGCATATTCCTTCCAACTACCCTAAAACTAAGAAAGGTCTCATGAGTTACAAATCACGATTTCTTTTTTAACATGAGCTAACTGAAAGCAATAGACCATTGGGGAAAAATGGGATTTAAATATTGCCATTAATAATTATAAGTTAAGAATTAACTTTGTTGAAATTTGTGTTCTGAAACTAAAATATAATGTGGGTCTCATTTACAATGAGACGAAATATTTGCATCTATCTCCCCTAGTTGTTGTGAGATGCACAAAGTTCTGAAATTCTTACCCCAGTTCCTTGTATAGAAGATGGGCATTGTCATGTTCAGACCTTATAGGAATTGACTTGGATAAATTCTTGGCCACTTAAAGGGTACTTTTAAAGGAAAAAAATTGGCATTGAAAGCTAATGAATTTGCTGATATATTTCAGAAATTTAAATTACAACTGAAAAACCAAAATCTAAACATTTTAAAGTACCATAGATGGCACAGCTCTGGAACTCTTTAGGTTAAGCTTCACAAACCAAGAAAAAAGCCTGGCATGTGGTAAGCACAATGTAAACTATTGTTGAGTGTGATTACTCCATACCAGATTAAGAAGTGACTAATACAAAAACGCCATGTATTTAAAACTTCCCCTTTTTTTTTATCTGAATTGTTATGGATTGAACTCTTTAAAAAATGTGACAAAAATGTTTGATAACTACTAATTATTTAAGGGATTATATTTTGTTTTAAATTTAAAAAAATAATAATGATTCTGTTAGGGAAAAAAAGGATAGCAAAAGCCTCTTAAGAGAGCCAGGCTGGGTCACAAGATCTTACCAGCCTGTCTGATAGCGTGTTGTAAAACTCTGTAGTATTGCAGGCTGATCCCAACCAAAGTGGAAAAAAATTTTTTTTTTAAATTAATTTTAAATAAAGCCCAAGTTTTGTTTAAGATCATTTAGAAAATAATGAAATTATATCTGTAATAATTAATTTTTAGTGAAGCTACATGTATCTGTTATACACTGTATATGAGTAAAGGTCCAGAATGTAATTATTCTTATTTGAAAGATCAATAGAAAGACCCAATATTTTTTAAGCCATAAGAAAAGTGACAATAACCTAGCCACAACACATAATTAGTGAAATTTTGCTTTTTGAAGAAAAGTTTTGGGGGACATTAATTTGCTACTGTTCTAAGTTTTCATTTTAGGTATGTGTCTGTCCTGTCATCAGGCCACTAGCCCATCATTCAGAGTAATGCCATGAGCTCCTACAGTTTGAGGACTGTAACAAGTGGCTGGGCAAGTTGAGGGAATGACATTGTGAAGGTGAAGGCAGGATTCTCTTGACTTAGTACGTTTTCCAACCTATGTATATTTGAGCCTGGCTCCCTTTATGTGATCTTTCACACAGGAAATTCCATTGATAAGGACAAGTATATAATGATGCTTGATTTTTCATTGTAATAAACCTAAGAGACAAATCCCATTGATGACTTTTAATTTAGTAGTTAATGGTGGTATAGTAATAGTGAGGAATCATTTTAAATTGCCATTTGAATTACAAGTGGTAGAGTCAGTAAGGCCTTACAACTGATAGGGTATTAAGTTTACACCGATACTACAACATCCTTTCGTTATGTTAATATAATCAAAATCTCCTCCTGAGGGGAACGTGAGTTGGAATCAGATTTAGATAAAAATGAAAGATAAAGATGAATGTAAATTTTTAAAAAATTAAATGGAGCATATTAGAAAGGTTATACATTGTAACCAGATGGGATTTATACCAGGACTGCAGGGATGGTTTAACATAAAGAAAATTATTAACATAATTGATTATATCAATATCAAAAGTAACAAAAATCATATGATTATATCAGTAACAAAAAGCTTTTAACAAAATGCAACACTCATTCCTATTAAAAACACTTGAAAGCATAGGTGCAAATGGATTTTTCCTTAAAATGAGCATTTACCTAAAATAATCAAGAAATATTTGTAATGGGGATAAGCTAGAATCTTCCCAATAAGACCAAAGTGAAGACTGGAGTGAAACAAGGATGCCCATTATCATCAATATTATTCAATATTGTATTAGAAAGGCTAGCAATAGCACTAAGAGAAGAAAAAGAAATTGAAGGAATCAGAATAGGCAATGAGGCAATAAAACTACCTTTTTGCAGATGATATGATGATATACGTAGAAAATTCTAGAGATTCAACTAAAAAGCTAACTAAAAGAGTTAATAATTTTAGCAGAGTAGTAGGATATAAAACAAACCCACATAAGTCGTTAGCATTTTTATATATCACCAACAAAATCCTGCAAGAAGAGATAGTAAGGAATATCCCATTTAAAATAACCCATGGACAGCATAAACTACTTGGGAGAATATATTCCAAGACAAACACAGGAACTACATGAACATAATTATAAAATGATTTTTATACAAATAAAGTCACACTTAAGTAATTGGAGAAATATTAATTGTTCTTGGGTGGGCAGAGCCAATATAATAAAAACAACTATTCTATCTAAACTAATCTGTTCATTCAATGTGATCCCAATTAAATTACCAAAAAATTATTTCATTGAGCGAGAAATAAATAATAACAAAATTCATTTGGAAAAACAAAAAGTCAAGAATATCAAATGAATTAATGAAAGAAGATAAAGGAGGAAGTTTAGCAGTACCAGATCTTAAATTGTATTATAAGGTGGTAATCATCAAAGCTCTCTTGTACTGGTTAAGAAATAAAATGGTGTTATCAGTGGAACAGAGTAGACATACAATACTCAGTAGTAAATGATCAACCTTGTATTTGACAAATGTAAAGATTTAAGCTTTTGGGATAAGACTTCACTATTTGGCTTTTAAAAAATTGTTGAGAAAACTAGACCAATATCTGACACCATTTACTGAGATAAGATCAAAATAGATACATGACCTCAATATAAAGGGAGATATCATAAGTCAATTAGAAGAACATGAAACATTTCTCCTATCAGACTTATGAATAGAAGTATTTATGAATAAACAAGAGGTAGAAAACATTGTGAGATATAAAAATTACATTAAATTAAAAAAGGTTTGTACAAATAAAACCAAAGTAGCCAAGAATAGAAGGAATGCAGAAAATTGTAGGGGGGAGGGGAATTTATAGACAGTTTCTTGGATAAAGATCTCATATGTCAAATATGTAAAGAACTTTGTTAAATTTATAAGAATATGAGTCATTTTGCAAATGGTCAAAGCATATGGACAGGCAGTTTTTGGATGAAGAAATCAAAACCATATGTAATCATATGAAAAAAATACTCTAAATCATTATTGATTAGAGAAATGCAAATTAAAACAACTTTGAGATATCTTATACCTATCATATTGGCTAAAATGATAGAAGAGAAAAATGACAAATGTTGGAGGGGATGTGGAAAAATTGAGACTCTAATAATACACTGTTGTGAAATTGTGAACTGATCCAACCATTTTGGAGAACAATCTGGAATTATACCTACAGAGTTATGAAACTATGTATACCATTTGACCCAGCAATACCTCTATTAGGTCTGTTTCCTAAGGTGATTGGGGAAAAGGAAAAGAACCTACTTGTTCTAAAATATTAATAGCAGCTCTTTTTGTGGTGACAAGGAACTGGAAATTGAGGGGATGCCCATCAGTTGGAGAATGGCAAAACAAATTGTAGTATATGGTTATGATGGAATACTACTGTGCTGAAAGAAATGATAAACAGGTTGATTTTTAGAAAAACATGGAAAGACTTGTATCAAATAATAAAGATTGAAATGAACAGAACCAAGAGAATGCTGTATATAGTAAGAGCAATATTGTTCCAAGAATAACTATGAATGACTAAGCTATTCTGAGTATGACACATAGTCAAATCAACTATAAATGACCCATGAAGGAAGATGCCGGCCGTCTCTAGGGCAGGGAGGGGACAGAAGGAAGGAGACAATTCAGATCTTAAAATGTAACAAAAAATACAATTAAATTGAAAAAAATTAAGTGGAGCACACAATTTTGAGGAGCGACAATATACATGTGTGTGCATACACCATTGGTTCTCAAATACGAATGCCTTTCAAAAGAACTGGGTTTTCCAATTGTAGAAAATTTTAAAACAGAGAAAACATACCTTATATTCAAAGCTATGTCCATGGAAATGCACACTATGAAGGTCAATTTCATTTCCCATGGCCATCAGATACCAGTTGACTTCATCTCCAACATGCATTGTCAGGCCGTGTAAATTTCCAAACATTCGTCCGTTAATTGCTTTAAAAAAAGTCAATTAAAAAAAATCTTTCATCTTGTCATCTTTTTCTTACATCAGAAAGTATTTTAGATGTTTCACAGAAAATATTGGGGCTGAATAAATGTGTGGAATCCTTTCCAAGTAATGAAGTGTTTGTACATAGTTAAGTCATTAATAAATTAGTTCATTTAGTTCAAATGAGGGCAGCTGATACTTTTGAGAAGAAGTAAGAAAGGCAAAGTCAGAAGTCAAGAAATCCTTTCTAGTCAAGGTAAACACAGCTCTACTCTAAATTTTGTGAAAGTTCCATGAAATCTTTTTTTTTTCATTTCTTTGTTTTGGATGGGTTCAAGGAAATTATTCTAAACATGGAATATTACCTAGAATGAGATATGTAATACTGGAAAAGGCCTTAGAAGCAATTGGGTTAATTCTCCTAATTTTACAGATGAGGAAACAGACACAAAAATCATAAATGATTTCACAAAAGTCACACAGCTACTAAGTGTCTGAGATAGGATTTGACCCAGGTCTTTCTGATTTCCAAGCCCAGTACTCTAATGGAATTCCAGGCAGTTGGGGCAGCTAGGTGGCTCAGTGAATAGAGCACTGGTCCTGGAGTCAGGAGGACTCGAGTTCGAATGTGACCTCAGACACTTGACACACTTACTAGCTGTGTGACCTTGGGCAAGTCACTTAACTCCAATTGCCTTGCCTTTCCTCCCTCAATTAAAAAAAAAAAAAGGCATTCCAGGTAGTGATAAGGGTAAATGAGGCTAATGCAGAGAGTTAAATGCAAGTTACGATTCATAGGTGTCAAACTGATAGTGTAAGAAAGGAAAAGAGAAAAAATGTATAGATTTTTTAAAATGACATTAAATACTACCATGCATTTTGTTGCTTTCTATAAAATCTTCGTCTTCTTTGTTTACTTCTTTTGGTTCGGCAGAGTAAGTTTGAATATTTTCATCTAAATACCAAGATTCATTTTCATCAAAAACTAGAAATAGGAGAGAAAACTGGAGTTCCTTTATGGCTCCAAATACAGATCTGTGATGTCTGCGGCAAATAATCAGAGGACCAATTAATCCACTGTAGAGATCCTGAAAACATAGACCAAGGGAAAACCTTAGTGATTTTCAAGCAATTCATCACTAAACATTTTATTAAACATTTACTATAGGCCAAGCACCGTGCTAAGTAGCAAAGAAGCAAAGATGATAGTAAAAAACAGCAACTCTGTTCTCAAGGAGCTGACGTCCTTATCAGAGAGATAATGTGTAAATAATTATGTGCATACAACATACATACAGAGTAAAGCCGGAGTCTTTATCATCTTTGTAGCATAATTACAGATTTAAAAATACTTTATCTTACCAACGATAATCACCTTAGTAGCTAACCTTTGATGGTGATGGGTAGCCAGGAGTTGAATCCCTGTTTGTAATGGGGAAATTGACGAAAGTGGTATGAACAAGAGGCATCATTGTATATTAGGTAGGGTACCAGTCCTTCACTCAGGAAGACCTGGGTTTGAATCTTGCTTCATACACTTACTGTGTGACCATGGACGATAACAGCCAGCATTTATATAGTGCTTTAAGATTTGCAAAGAACTTTACAGATATAATTACAGGATGTAATAATATGTAATGTATGTTATATCATGTACATTAATGTTATTAATTGGTCTTATATTAACATATATTAATAATATAAATTATATATTATTATATTACATATATTAATAATATTGTAATAATATGATCCTGACAGCAACCCTGAGAGTTTACAAATGGAAGTAAACTCCCAGCTTACAGATGAAGAAATTGAGGTAAACAGAGGTTTGCTTTTATCACTAATTTACGGAGTAGAAGCATGTTGCCCAAGGTCCAGTAAAAACCATAATGAAGTTTCAATGCCCTGCCCTTCCCCTCACCAGCTGTTTTTAGTTTTAGATACCAACTCTTCTGATCTCTTGTGATGGTCATGTCAGCGAACAGCAAAACTATTCATTGGTAAGTTAGCAACTGTGGTCCCTATAATTATTTGAAGTTGTGTTTATGGAAAGAAAAACTGAAATGTGTGATTAATCATTACTCTAAACATTCCTTTGAGCTTATTTTAATTGTATAATGTATCTGGAGCAAGCATATAATTGCTATTCTTGAAAAAAATGTTTTATTGATTCCTTTTTGAAAACACTAGAGTCAGTTCTGGATATATTGTGCCCGCTGCTCCTTGATCTTCCCCTTCTCATGCGTACACAACATTTTACACTCATAGTCTCTGACATCTCTCCCAAAAAAGGGCAGGAGGAGAACGACTTCATCTCTCTTCTGTTACCTCTTAATTATTATAATTACTTAGTATTTGCCTCCATTTTAACCAATCATTTCATTTACATTATTGTAGTCATTTTGTATAGGGGCTTAATAAATGCTAGTTCACTTGACTTGTCTGTTTTCTTAATTTTCCTTACTTTACACTTTCAGTTCTTCCAAGTCTTCCCATGTTTCTCTGAATTTCTCCTCTTTGTCCTTTCTTACAATACAGTACTATTCCGGGTACACTCACATGCCACACATTATTCCGTCAATGGGCACCCATCTATTTTTCCATTTTTTTGGTGCCTTCCCCCATAGAAGTGCTACTGTGGCTGTTTGGTTGTAAGTGGGATTTTTCTGTCTTTGGCTTCCTTTGGGGCGTATTCCCAGGAGTGGGATGACTGGGTCAAAGGGCTGCAAATTGTTATTTATTTAGTACAACGGAATCATCTTTGGCCTTGAAACGTTTCACCGAAAGAAAGGCTGCAATTGTTTGCATGTGCTACAATGCTGGTCCTGTGGCATATCCTTGAGATTGTTTATGCAAGTTCTGAAGTTTTTGTACAAGTTGCTAGTACATAGTTTCCTTTGCTGCCTCCTCTTTGGACTTCATGCTTATTTTAGAAAGTATGTTAAAATGCAGTTTCATGTATTTTATGCCGACTTTAAAAGAAAATTAAATATTTGATTCATTTTTACTTTCTTATTTGTGTTGCCAATATCAGGAATCATCATATACTTAACTGTTCCTTTAATAAAATATCAAAGCAAAATGAATTGACAAGCAGCCTGTGTTCCTGGGAAGTTATGCTAGACCTGGGGCATGGAAAAAGGCTGATCTCTTTTTCCTTCAATTGTAAATCTATTTTAAGAAGATGTCAGGAAAGCAGAAATAGGATACAGATGAAACATACCTTAACTTGATCTACAGTTGAATAGTAAGCCCAGGGAATACAAGGAGAATCTTCTTTTCCAGCGCCAGATCTTAGAGGGATTTCCCAGGTATAAATTTGTGTTTCACCTGAGTTAATTGAATGTATGATTATAGAGTTAGATAGGTTGTATTTGTCCAGCTTTGTGACCCTACTCTAGAGGTTTTTCTACAATGCTTTGATAACTCAGTGACTTGGTAAAAAACATTAATATGAGTAGGTTAATTCCCCCTCCCAAAGAAACAACCAAAAAAAAAAACCCTAGTACATCTCAAATGGAATATAAATCACATTGTATTTGGTTTTGCCCACTATCCCCTTTGGGGCAGCTAGGTGGCATGGTAGATAGAGTACAAAGAATGGATTTAGATATATGTATGGGTATAGATATAGAAGGGGCAACTAGGTGACACAGTGGATAGAGCACTAGGCCTGGAGCCAGCAAGACCTGAGTTCAGATCTGGTGTCAGATACTTACTAACGCTGGGCAAGTCACTTAACCTTGTTTGCCTCAGTTTCCTCATCTGTCAAATGAGCTGGAGAAGGAAATGGCAAACCATTCTGGTATCTTTGCTGGGGAAACCCCAAATGGGGTCACAAATAGTTAGATACAACTGAAATGGATGAACAACTACCCCCTTAAGTATTCAGAATCAACTGATGGTTGCACCTACACTATCCTGTGGTATCAGGAAGGTGGCTGCCTGTAGTAGCAACCACACTGGTATACCCAGCATGGCTGCTAGCACAAGTTCTTAGATCTGCTTTACTAGGAAAGGTAGCTGTTTAAGGGATCACCAGTCTTTTAAAATTCTATTCACTAGTTCAGGGGAAAAGTCAGTACCCTGAACTTCAGAGAAAATACAAGCAGAGAAATAAAGACCAACAGACAGGACTCTGACTGCCTGAATCATCTATACACTTTATATACTTCCCTGGATTGAGAAAGCCTTTACATCTGAGCAATTGGGGAGCTCTGAACATACCACCACTCATAATCTTCACTAGGGAATCACAAGATCCTTCTCATAATTGAGCCCCCAAAGCAAAATACCAACTCAGAGTATATATATACTTCTCAGAACCAGAAGGCATCACAACCCTCCTGACTCAGTGCCTAATTAGAAATTAGCAAAAGGTGTGAAAACCTTCCCACCAGCAAGCCTTCACTAAGCAAGCTTCCCTTGATGAGCTCCATGTGAGGCCTATTAATAGGCAGGGAAGATCTTAAATCCCATTAACATTGCACTGCCCCATTTCCTCTGGTTTACAAAGAGATATTATAACAGATATTCCCTTACCTTGGATAATAATAATGCACACTGGTATAGCCTTTTACAGATGACAAAGCACTTTTCTCATAAAAAATCTTATGAGGCAGGAAGGGCAAGTATAATTCCTATTTTAGAGATGGGGAAACTGAGGCACCAAATGACTTGTTTAGGATCATACAAGTGTCAGAATCTTGGATTTGTTGCCCCTCACTGCTCCCTAGCCCCACTTCTTGACTTAACTCTAATCTACTTTTTAGTAGACCTCATGGTCTCTCATAATAACTAACATTGAAGTTTTTGTCCCATTTTTGTCACAACAGCCTCATGAACTAAAGAATGCAATTATTATTCCTCTTTGGCTTACTCTCCACTGTGTGACTTTGGATAGGTCAATACCCCATTGTGGGCTTTTGTTTCCTCAGCTATAAAATGAGGGCTTTGGATGAGATGGCTTTTGGAGTCCCTTCTGGTCCTAGAGCTCTGACCCCATGAACTTCCTTTTTCTGATGTTCAGTTTCCTCAGCTATAAAATGAGAGGGGTTGGACTTAGATGGCCTTTTCAGCTGGTCCTTCCAGATCTAAATCTATCATCCTTTGGTCCTATTAGATCCTTAGAACTGGAGAGGTAACTCAGGCACAAAGTAGTTTAGCAGAAGTGGAGTTTGGTGTTTTTTTTTCTTCCTATGTCTAGTGGGTTTTTTACCTTTTCCTGACTAGCATTCTTCTCTTCTCTTCTCACTTCCTAATTTTTATCAGCTCTCCAAAAGCTTCCTGCTCCACCAGAAATAGCCAACTGTTATTTTTCCTCCCCAGTGAACTTCAGTTCTGCTTTCCACCACCATGTTTCCTCCATTCATGATCTCCTCCTCATCTCTTCTCAGCTTCCCTGGCTTTCTTCAGGTCTCAGCTCAAAACCCACCTACTTCAGGAGGCTTTTCTCTGTGGCCCCTGATGCTAGCGTCATCCCCTTTGGTGATTACGTTCCATCCTCTGTATATAATCATCATATACAGAGTATGATTTTATATAATGAGCAATGAGGGCATGTACTCATTATTTACGTGTTATTTAGAATGTGAACTCCCAGAGGGCAGAAGCTGATTTTGCCTTTCTTTGTATCTCTGGTGCTTAGCACAGTGCCTAACATAGGCATTAAATGGTTGCTGACTGATTGATTTCTATATTTAACCCTTTGGATGCCAACCTTTCACACCTTCCCCTAATCCCCACAAAATACTATAAATAAATGTTAGGTCTCCTTACTTCCTTTTTCATGCCCAATTCTACCATGAACTTCCTAAATTCACTACAGTCCAACTCCCTTCTACCATGTTCCATGGAATTTTTAGTCCATTAGGCATCAGATTCTTATTTCTTCCTTCCACTCTGACAAAAATCCAAAGTACATGACCTACTCCACTGCCCCCTCTTATGAAAAATTCTCCTCCTAATCTAACCTCATCACTAAGATAGAAGATGAGAGATAGACCTTAATTTGCCATACTACTACCCTTCTCTTTTTCTCATCATTTGTGGTTTATATCAAACTTTCAAGGTCATTGCTAATATTGTTTACCACCTAGTAAGACTCACTGTCACCAGCTAAGACTATTGTGAAACGTTCCTGAGTGACCCCAAGATTTAGGGATGACTGACTATCAGATCATTTAATCTCATTATAAAATAAAAGCTCTTTAGAAATAGGGATTGTTTCATTCTTTGTATTTTACCTTATCCTCAATGCCTAATACAGTGTCTGGCATATAGTAGGAGCTTAATAAATGCTTTTTGACTGTTGTTGAGTCTTTGATATTCTTAACTCTGACCTCTTCTCCTCCAACTTCAGTAACCAAAGCCTGGACCTTGTCAAAACAAGCCACTGTTCCACTTAGAAGATCTCAAACTTGGTCTCCCATAGTCTCTTTTTCTGTCTCCCAACAGCCACTAGTACTGTTCTTCACCCAGACTTCCCCTTTAATTACTCATTCCTCTTATTCCACCCTGACCATTAGCAGCTCTTTTCTGGCTTACTCTGATTCCTTTTCTCCCCTGACCTCTGTCATTGTCCTCATGTTGTTATTCAGCCTTCATTTTTGAAGAAGACCAATGACATCATGGATGATGTCTTGACTTGCTTGAGTTAGATTTAAGTGAGGCAGAGTTGCACAAAGTCATCAGCCTCACTATTTCTTCCAGAGTCATTGAAGTCCAGTGGCAGGACCAAAGCCAAGATGATTGTTGATGGTCCAGGGTGTAGTGGATGATCTTGCCATCTTTGATGCCTAATCAAGCTCTGAGCACTCTACAGCTTGCTTCAGCTGCCTTCATGGCCACTAAAACTCATTCACCCATTCAGATGGGAAAATCTTCACATGATTGGGATTGACAGCCCCTTAACTTAATGAGAAGTTAGAAACCCGATGGTTACCCTCAACCTGGTTTAGCCCGTCTGCCCAGATGGTTTAGTGGGGTGTGGCCACTGCACATGCTACCGATTCTTGGAGCCACAGGTGAGACTTGGGTGAAGATGGATGCAAAAGGTGGAAAAGCAGCCCTGAAAATGGCTTGGCAAGCCCTTGCCATAGGTGCTAGTCCTCCCTGAACATCCCACATTCTGATCCCTATTTTTAGCTGTGGCATCATCCTTGTACTAGTCCAGATCCCTATGCCGGGTTCACTTTCCATAATCCTGTAGTAAATCCCTCAGCCTGCTTTTAGCCTCACTTTCCTTATCTGCCAATGGGGACAATAGTATCCTCTCCCTCTCAGGGCTATTGTGAGGATCCAGATAACACAAGTAAAGTGCTTTCCAAAACTGAAAATGCCATATAGATGCTGACTATAACGATAATAATCCCCAGTTCACTCATTCTTCAACCTGAATTCATTAAAGATGTGATCCCAATTCTCTTTCCTGAAAGACCTATCATCCAACCATTAATTCCCCTCAAGTTTCATTTATAAATGAAATTCTAAGGAACTTTTTATACTATTATATAATATGCTATAAATATAATAATTATATTATCATAATATGTTATATATCATAATTACATTATATGTTTCATTATATTATAATTTTCATATTTATATTATAAAAGTAATTTTCCCCAAATGACTACCTGGTTGTGTTGGAACTACCACAGAATTAGGAGTTTTCACCCCATGGGCATGTATTGAGTAAGGTCTTGATGCCATATTTTTAAAGACAATCGTAACTTTGCCACCAACATATCCAAAAAGTTGTGGACCTAGTGGAAGGAAAAAGAAAGAAAAATTATTGAGGAAGTTAAAAGGCACAGAATATATTGAAATATTCATAGTGGCAAAATGCCATACACCTTCCTTGTGTAGAGTATGAATTCTTCCTACTTGAGACTGGAGAATTTAGAACCCCAACAGACTTAGCACTTGTCAGAAAATGGCTTTCTCTAGAGTTGGAGATTCTAATTGACTTCTTCTGATCCAAAGTGCTGGAAGACCTTCCCAAGACCTCATGGGCCTCTGCAGGTACATGATCTGATCAGAGATGTCAACTTGTTGGATCAGATTAGGAGCCTCCCAAGAATCATTCTCCATTTTCCTGTCTCTTTTCTTTGCTCTGGGCCTACTTTCCTAGAGCTTAAGTGAAATGTGAGGAACATCAGAAATCTCTTTCCTGCTGGTCCCTCTTCTCTCCTGGGAGAAATCTATGTGGTACCTTTATTCCTTTTTCACTTGAAGCTTTAGTTTATTAAAAAAAAAAAAAGTCAAGGATAGTTGAGCCTGAGAAGTTGAAATAGGCAATGAATATTTCTGTCCTTCATGGTCAACACGTCTCCTCCAGTGACTAGTTTTCAAGAAACCCCAAAGACTTGAATTCCCCCTATGTTTGCAGAGTCCCTTCAGCAATCACCAAAAATCCAAAAATAACTCCTCAGTGCCTGCCATAGTGATACACATTTTGTCTAATCTTTCTATACTGAATTAATGTCCCAGTTATCCATCTATACATTTCTTCTGAGAGTCAGCATTGGCTCTATGTCCTTCTAGTGTTTCAATAGATGGGATATTTTGGTAGGGGGAGGGTCTGAGTCTGAAGGGTGAGGGTAGATGTGAATCATGGCTAGCATTTGGGTAGCACTTTAAGGCTTGAAAAGTACTTTATTTTTGTTATCACATTTGATTCTCACAACACTGTAAGGTAGAGGTTCTATTATTATTATTCCTATCTTACAGATGAGGAAACTGAGATTAAGTGATTTGTCCAGGGTCACAGAGCTAGTAAGTGACTGAGGTGTGAGATGAGCCAACGTCATCTTGACTTCAGTCTAGTACTCCATGCATTATTCTGCCTAGATCCCTAAGACGCAAACCTAACTTAGCTGTTAAGAATCCAGTTGAAATAGTGTCACTAGAAACCATGCCAACAGCCTCCATTCTATCAATCTGGAGTGAGAGAATTGTAATAGTATAATGATTAATGGGAGTCAGCTAGATGGCTCAGTGGATAGAGTGCTGGGCCTGGAGTCAGAAAGACCTGAATCCAAATCTAGACTCAGACACTTACTTTACTGTGTGACCCTGGGCAAGTGGCTTAACCTTGTTTGTCTTAATTCACAGGAGAAGGAAGTGGCAAGCCACTTCAATATCTTTGCCAAGAAAACCCCATGGACAGTATTGGTGTGTGATGATCCACTGGATCATGAAGAATAGGACTCAACTGAATAATACCACCAACCATGAATGTAGTATTTCTGAGTATTGTACTTGAGGACCTTTTTTTTGCTGGTTTGGAATTAGTTTATGGTTTTTTCTTAAGCAAAGTACATGAACTCAATTGTAGACTTTTTTTTTTTACCTTAAATGAATAATTTCTGATATATGGGGCCAGAAATAACTAAAAACATATACTTATCTTGATTACTTCTATGAGTCAATAAACAATGTAGAATATTTTTTAAAAATTAGAACTCATGATTTAGAGTCTCGGGTTCAGTATCGTGGGACAGTACCTAGAATTCCCAAATGTTCTTCTTCTTCTTTTCTCTCTGTTGGAGTACTGAATGTACTATCAGTGTATTGACGGTATACAGCTTTCTTGTACTTTGAACCTATGAAGAGTTTTCCTTTATCTAAAAATGCATTGGAAACACTTAAAGAAAAAGAAAGAAAAATTTAGGATTAGATACCACAATAATGTTTTTAAAAAAAGAAAAAAATTTAAGTTGTACATGGTTTATATATATATATGTATATATATATATATATATGTATGTATGTATGTATATATACAAGAAATACAGAGATCATGTCTTATCTAAATTTTGTATCTCCCCCAATGCCTACTCAATGTTTGTCAACCAAGTATTAATTATCAGCAGAAACCTGCCCTAGAAAGAGAGACAAGAATAGCACCTTCAAAAGTAATATGGTAGCTCAGAGGTTGGCTTAACCAATCATCAAGAAATTTCACATATGAAAGAATCTGCAGCTCCTTTTACATTTTCTGTATATAGCCCCAAGAATGCTGTTCAAGTGTCTTCTAAACATGTCCTCTGATTTTCAAAAGTCTTCAACAACTCTGAATCCCCTTCCCAATGAAAGATTTTTGTCTTAGCCTTTGCCCAATTTTTGGTTTATGATTACCCAAGAATTCATTCATTTGTTCATTCATTCTTTTAAAGATAATAAATAACACAAGATGTTCATCATCAAAGAACTTAGGATCGAGGATAACAGAAACACGTACACAGATAAATAGGATATGAAGTAGAATCTGATAAGCAAATAAGGGGAGTATAAATGAGACCATATGAAGGAGAAATTCCTTCCATTGGAGAGGGAGGCTTGTACATGCTGTTCCTCTCGCCTAAAATAGCTTTTCATCTTCATTCTAGTAAATTATAATAACAAAGTCTTGTTTTCAGGGTCAAATTATATGATTTTTGTGAATGTGATTTATGGAATGTAAAGGTGTCATTAATCAATAGATTATTCAAAAGATAACCTATCAATATCAGAATAGAGCATTTCAACAGCCTCCCCAGTCTATGAGTTTTGCTGACTACTGTACACCTTAACTATGTATTAGCACTTATTTCATTTATTTATAATTAGTTGTCTGTGTTTATATGGCTACTTCTCTTAGATTGGAAGTTTTTAAAGGGGGCCCCTTGTCTTTAGTGTTCTTGAATACCTCCTTATAGCCTATACAAGGAGAGATTGTTAAGAGGCTATAAGGATCAAGTGTGTCAATTGCTGAAAATTTTTTTTGAAACTTGAAAAGACTTAGTTATTTTTACTTCATACTTAGTGACTTTTTCTATGTCTTTGTTATAAGTGTTCCTTATTATTCTAAAGACCTTTCAAATAAAGAATGAAGTAAAAACCCATGCTTCTACCAATAAAAATGGTATGGGTCAAATGATGCAAAAGCTTAATTAACATACTGGATGACAAACTCAAGATCCAAAAAGGACCTTGACAGGCTAGAGCACAAGGCTGATCTACTAAGATGAAATCAAATAGGGGTAAACGTAAAGTCTTATAAGTAGATACCAAAAAAATCAAATCCATAAGTACAAGATGAGGGCAGAGGGGAGTTTGTCTGAAAAAGACCTTGGGGTTTTAATGGACCCAGAGTTCATTGTGAATCAGCAAGGTGATGTAGCCAAACAACAACGACAACAATTAATATGATCTTGGGCTATATTAAGAGAGATTCTGATGTATTAATAGATTCTAAGAATTAGGAAGTGATGGTCTTGACCTAGTTGTCAATATCAGATCTCATCTGGAAGATTTGAGTTTAAGAAGAACATTTATAGGCTAGAAAATGTCCACAGGAGGGCAACCAGGATGAAATGGACTTGAGTCTATATAATATGACAATTGGTTGAAGGAAGTGGGGATATTTAGCCTAGAGAAGAGAAGATTCAGAGTCAGACATGACAGCTTTCTTCAAGTGTTTAATACACTGCCATGTGGAAGATCAGATGCACTTTGTTTGACTTCAGAGGGCAGAACTAGGGACCCAGTAGAAGAGGAAAAGAGGCAAATTTAGGCTTGATATCAGGAAAAAACTTCTTAACTATGAGAGCTTTGCAAAAGTAGAGTGGCTACCTCAAGAGATGGTAGGAACTCCCACCCCAATCTTGGAGGTTTTCAGGCAGAGGTTGGATAGCCACTTGTTAATTATGTTAAAATGGAAATTCCTTTGGGGTATGGTTGGACTAGGGAACATTGAGGTACTTTACAACTCACATTCAGTGATTTTTTGGAATTCTGTATCTAGTATAATGCTTTGTACAAGTATAAAATGTTCAACTATTGAAAAAAATTGAGTTTTCAGAGTGCTTTCAAGGAAAAGTATTTTGTTCATTAAAAAAATAAACAATGTGAAGTCATTTGGTTTTTCTTAAGGAAAGAGAATGGAATAATTTGGTATGGGGAAAGGAGTAATTTTCATCTCTCTAGAGTGTGGGTACTAAAATGTTTTTGATTAAAATTAGGATTAAATGAGAGGTCTGGAAGGTGGAATGTGGGGGAAATGAAGCTGGGGAAAACCCACTTGCTTTTGATAACAGATTTGGCTGACAGCAAGATTCTTGGGCCAAAACAAATGGGAACCTAGTTTCAGAGTAGATAAAATGGAAATGTGCCTGATAGAAAGTGGGAAAAAACAGACCTCAAGTACAAGAGCAAGTAAGTTCATGGAAACTTAAACCAATTAGAAAAACTGATGCACTTCCTTAAAATATTCTTTCCCAAGCAGCTAAAAGAATGATAATTCTACTCCGCGGGAGATCAAACGAGTCTGGAGTTGCCAAATTACTTGTACTGTTCTTGTAAATCATGCAGTCCTTCTTCCCAGTCCCTGCTTGGGGAATAATCCCATTCCACCTCCTTAGCAGCAATGTAGTAGACTTTCTCATGTAGATAGAGCGTCGTGTCCGCTGTTGACTTCTCACACTGTCTCACTTGATATTTCTGTTTCATACCTCCTGTGTAGTGGTCTGTCGTTAGGCACTCAACATCGAAAAGTCCTGGGAAGGTAGATAACAACAACAAAAATAGTTTTACACGGTGAAACTCAAGCTTGTGGCAAGCAGCGCGTGATAAGAAATGTATGGTTTAGAATCACACCTAATCCTTGGGTCATGCTTTTTAAATTTTTATTTAAATTTTCCTCTGTCCATTTATAGTTTGGGGGGGCGGTGTTCTCTTTGAGGGAAGGTAAAAGACAGTGGATGGGATGGGATGAGAAATTTAGGATGAGAAAATTAGCTGACAGACATTAAGATGGTAAAACAATGAGCTCATCGTGATCTTAACACGGGATAAGCATAGAGTGAGTGCCCTGGATATAAAGAAAGAGTACCCTGTATTTTGAAAAATTGTGACTTCGGGGTTCTAATGGGAGCCTCAATCAATTAATAGACAAATATTTATGAAATAAATACCTATTATGTGTCAGGATTTGTCCTAAGCTCTAGGCGTACAAAGACAGGAGTGGGCCCTCAAGGAACTTACATTCTAACATGTGAAAGAATATTGAGAATATATACAAAATGAATACAAGATATTTGGAGAGAGAGGGCATGTATAGTTGGGGAGAAGAAGGAAAGATTTTACATAGTAAGTATTGATTTGAATCTGAAGGAAACCAGAGATTCCAAGAAGTGGAGGTAAGAAGGAAAAACATTCCAGGGATGTGAATGAGTCAAAGCAAAGACAAGGAGGTGAGAGACATAGTGCCGTGCATAGGAACACTAGGTAGGCCAGTGTGTCTGGACCATAGAGTGAGTGGATGAGAATAATATGTAAGAAGCTATGAAAGGTAGAAAGGGGATAAATGGCACAGAGTTCTAAATATCAGAAAGTTTATACTTGATCCTAGAGGTAATAGTTAGTTATCTTGTAGTTACCCTCTAATAACCTGGAAGAGTCTGAAAGGTGATAGAAGGATGAGGTTTTTATCTTAAAAATGTGTCACAAACACCATATGGAAATAAGGGGACTATTGTGCCATCTTTGCAGTGGGCACCACACATGGTCATCACTGATCCATCCACCAGATGCATCTATTTTCAGTGTCTAGGGAGTGGATAGAATTTAGGGTAGAATGAAGCATGGGAGACCCAAAGAAAGGGAGTTGTACTGAGGAAGTTCCACTTTCTCTAGAATCACTGAGAGGCTTCTGGGGAAATGGAGGTGTTCACCACTCAAGGACTCTAGGCATAGCTTGGCAAACCAAGCTTAGAGGAATTCATTGGAATAAAAATTATAAAGAAGGGAAATAATCATAGGTCAGATTACTCACCTTCAGAGTCAGGTGTCATAAGGAGTGTAAGAGATGCCTGAGGGAAAAGGTTTGCTGTGTCCCTCCGTTCTCCTCTAGAAAGGAAAGTGTTTCCTGTGAAGTATATCCCATGGATATCAGCCTCATTTCCAGCACTGAATAAATGCCATGAAACGGTATCTCCTAGGCACATTTCAAGTCCAGGCTGATTCCAGTACATGAATCCATTCATAGCTGCAAAAATATTGAAATATTGAAAAGTCTGTCCCAAACTGCTTCCCGGAGTGTTACTTCCTATGTTTGTTATTTTAATATCCCAGAATCAGCTCATATTTATGCTAATGAAAGAGAACTCCCTCTTCCTCACTTCTGCAATGGGAGGAGTGTTTCTACGGAAAGGATCACAGATGGTGGTCCCATTTATGTATTTCCCTGACAGTCCCAGGGGCTAGATGTAGGTGCAGAACAGCCTGAGATGCATACGTATAATAGAGCTGAGGAACACATCAGTTACATTCTGCTGTAGTGTTCTCTGGCTACTCCATCCCTCAATTCTTTTCCTACATCTCCTAATGGTTTTCTCTTCTGGATACAGGACAACCATGCTTCTAAGTCACTTCTCTGAGGCACCAGAAATTCATTACTTGCTCAGACTGCCTAGTAGGAATACATTCTTACATCTCCATAGAATTTAGAGCTGGAAATAAGCTTAGAGATAATCCAATCCAACCACTTCAATTGACATATGAAGAAACTGAGGCCCAGAAAAGTTAGATGAATTGTATGTCCTTTTTTTCCCCCTTTGAGCCAGTTGGGTTTAAGTAAATTGTCCAGGGTCACATAGCTAAATATCTGAGGTCAGATTTGAACTCAGATTCTCCTGACTTCAAGGCAAGTGCTCTATCCACTGTGCCACCAAGCTACCCCCATAAGTCTTAAAAGTAGCCAGTAGCAGCGTTAGGATTTGAATACAAATCCTTTGATACTAAATTGAGCCCGCCACACAGCCCAGCAACCTGCACTGAGAGGCCCCCTGTACTGAGAGGACCCCCGGACAAGGCCTGCTGATCCACCAATCACAAGGGCCATTCCAAGGCCTATCACAGGGTGGGGATCTGACTGAGCTGGGTAAGAGACAAAGGCAGGGCCCACAGCAAGGGCAGCAGTTACTCCCAGGACTGCCTATCCACAGCCTGGAAATTTAAAAAAAACCCTATCTGAACTTTTATGGACCAAGATGGTAAAGTGAACCCTGGCTGCTCCTATTCCCACCTCTGACCCCAAAAAACGGTAATTATTGCCCCAGAGGAAAATTTTAAGCACTAAAAACTTAGGAACCCTGGAGGAAGGGCGTGGCTAAAGTTCTGCCTCAAAATGGGAAGAAAGCAGGCTACAAAGACAAAGGCAAAGATTCTGGAATCCTATTATGGTGAGAGGAGGAATCAAACTCAGAAGGAGAGAGTATTCACTCCACACCCACAGCTGAAGCCTTAACAGGGACTATGACCTGGTCTCAGGCACAGAAAGCATTCCTAGATGACCTCAAAAAGAACTTTGAAATCCATTTTAGAGAGGTAGAGGATAAAATCAACAACTCTTGTAAAAACAAAATTGCAAAATTAGAAAAACATTACAATGAAGAGAACAGCTCCTTAAAAAGTAAAATGTGTGAACAAATCTGAGCATATGGAAAAGGAGCTTCAAAAACTAAGTGAGGAGAATAATTTGCTAAAAAGTAGAATTAACCAAATTGAAGCCAATGACTATGAGGAGCCAAGAATCAGTCAAACAAAACATCAAGACTGAAAAATTAGAAAAAGAGGTAAAATATCTCAATGGAAAAATAACTGACCTGGAAAACAGATCCAGGAGAGACCATCTGAGAATCATTGGTCTACCAGAAAATCATGATGAAAAAATGAGTCTGGACACTATCTTCCAAGAGCTCATCAAGGAAAACTGCCCTGAGATCCTAGAACCAGAGGCTAAAATAGAAATCGGGAGAATCCACCAGACACTCTCTGAAAGAGATCCCAAATTGAAAAGTCCACAAAATGTTGTAGTCAAACTCCAGAACTATCAGGTAAAGGAGAAAATACTACAAGTGGACAGAAAGAAACAATTAAGATATTGTGGAACCACGGTGAGGATGGCACAGGATCTGGCACCCTCAACGCTGAAAGATCAGAGGAACTGGAACATGATTTTTCGCAAGGCAAAAGAGCTTGGGCTACAACCAAGGATCACCTATCCAGTGAAACTGAGCATAGGAGATGGACGTTTAGTGACATAACGGAATTCCAGACCTTCCTGATGGAAAAGCCAGAGCTCAATGGAAAATTCAACCTCCAATTACAAGACCCAGGAGAGAGATAGAAAGGTAAATAAGGAAAAAACACACACACATAACTTGTTATTTAATAAGAGCAGACTGTTTACATCCCCATATGGGAAGCTGATACCTGTTAATATCATGGACTCTATACCTACAGCAATATCTAAAACGGATATAGGTAGATAGAGGGTGTGAATATAAATTATGAAAAATGATTATAAAAATCCTTATTATGGGACTGCAGTGGAAGAAGAGGAAAGAATGAAGCAGAAAGGGGTAAATTATGCCACACAAAGAGGCATAAAAACAATATAGTAGAGTTAAAGAAGGGAGGGAGGTGACCATTATATGAGCTTTTCCCTCACTGGTTCTGGTGCAAGGAGGGAATAACACAACCAGTTAAATATAGGACTCTATTGAGAAGAGACATAAAACTTATCATAATAGAGGGAAAGAGGGAAGGGAGAGGAGCACTGTGTGAGATCTATTCTCGTCAATCTTGGTTCGAGGGAGAAATAACATACGACATTGAATATAAAAATCAATCATATCTTACAGGCAGTAGGAGGGGGGAAGGGCCACAAAAGGAAGGGGTGTTTGGAAGGGAGGGAAGAAGTAGTAAGGGAGAAGGGTAGGAAAAGGGATGGGGATGGATAAGAAGAGAATACTGAGGGAGGCATCAATCAAAAGGAAAACTCTTAAGAAAGGAAGGGAGAAGGGGAAAAATAAAAGCATAAACAGGGGAGGGAATAGGATGGGGGGAAAGACACAATGGTATTCAATAGACCACTTGTTAGTTTGGCACTCACAGTGCATCTTATTGGATTCTTGAAAATCAGCATCTTCTTTATCCACCTGGTCAGGTTCTTTTGTAAACATTTTGATATTTTCATCCAGGTACAGGCTTTCATTCTCATCGAATACTATGGGGAACAAATAGAACTCCTTGTCTATACCTATCTGTGAAACAAAAGAACAAGAGGAAACATCTAATGAAACCTGAGCAGATGGCCTCAGATAATTACATTTGTGTTGAGACAAGTATCATGATAAGCGTGTCCTTTTTCAGGGTCTCCTAGAGCTTTTTGCAAACTGAACCTCAAGAGCGATAACCACTAAAGCTGGAGTTCTTAACCTGAGATCCACAGATCCCCAAGGGGCCCGTGGATAAATTTCAGGGGTCCATGAACTTGGATGAGAAAAAAATTACATCTTCAATTTCACCAAACTTTAAGTTAAATTTCTGTTTCCTTCAATTACGAATGTAGGCAACATTCATTATTTTGAGGTGTTCATAGGCTTTATCAGGTTGTCAAAGGGCTCAATGAAACCCCCAAAAGTTAAGAACCCCTGCACTAGAGGTTCTCATTTAGAGCAGACCTAAGGGCTGGAGACCCAGAATTAGGTCTCCCTCTTAATTGGAAAATGTGTTCTCCCTCCTTGAATTTCTCATGATGCTTTTGCAATTGCTTCTAATTTGCATTATGTGAATCAATGTGTTTCTTCTTCTACTCTTTTGCAGGCTTTCTTTGAAGAGTGAAATTGAGACTGGGAAACTGGAAAGAGTACTGCCTGGAATCAAAAGACTTGCTTTCAGCTCCTCTTTTGAGAACATTGAAGACAGTAACAGCAACATTGTGTGACAACCCACTTTGTTGATAGACTTAGCTCTTCTCAGCAATGCAATGATTCCAAAGGACTCATGATGTAAAATGCTATTTGCATCCAGAGAAGGAAATGATGAACTCTGAATGCAGATTGAAGCAGACTATTTTCACTTTGGGGGGAGGGGTAGACTGTTTCTTCTTTCAAACATGACTAATATGGAAATAGGCTTTACATGATTGCACATATATGCCAGATATCAAATTGCTTACTGTTTTAGAGACCAGGAAGGACAGTGAAGGAAAGAGAAATTTTGGAACTCAAAATTTTATAAAAAAGAATATTAAAAATTGTCTTTACATGTAATTGGAAGAAATAAAATACTATTAAAAAAAAACAACAAAATTCCTCCTTTGTTGCTTACCACCCATGTGACCCTGGGCAACTCAATCTCTCTATGCCTCAGTTTCCTCATCTACAATCCTAGGATTTTGGAGAAATCCCTTAATCTTCCTAGATCTCAGTTTCACAATTGGTTAAAAAGAAGGGATTGGATTTAATGGCCTCTGAGATCTTCTTGTAGCCCTAAATCAGGATCTAGAATCTAGATCCAGGAGCCTATGACTCGTAGAGGGGTACAACAGCAAACATTTCTTAAACCCCTAACGTGTAAAATCACAGGATCCCAGATCTAAAATTGGAAGAAGCCTCAGAGGTCATCTAATCCAACCACATAATTTTATAGACAAGCAAAATAAGGGTAAAAGAGAGTATATGACTCGCTCCAGGTCACAGAAAGAGGGAGTCAGTCTTTGACCCTAGGTCCTCTGACCCATTTCACTGTGCACTTGTTGAAGGGCTTTGTAAAGTGCTCTACAGATGAGAGCAATTTTAAAATATTTTTTTCCAACTGAATTGAGGTCATCCTATTTACTGAAAAAAGTCTGACATGCCAACAACTGTCTGAAACTGATAGATGAATGTGCTGATATTAATTGATCTGTCAATCAATAAGCATCCATTAAGTGCCTATTATTTATCCAGTATTGTTGAAGGGTTCTGGAGCTACAAACAAGAACACAGGTGTCCCTGCCCTCAAGGAATTTACATTCTAACAGAGAATTCAAATATTTAGAACTGTAATGCAAATATTTCAAAAGCAGGTGCAATGTAATGTTGGGGTGATGGAGTGTTCAGGCACTATGATAACATGCATAGGGCATGGGAAGAGATTATGATAAACACACAATAAAAGGTGAGAGTAGAGAAGGGAAATACAGTTCTTGCAATCATATCTTCCTCAAATTAAGAGGTAAAAATAATGATGAAGTCAGGATTCAAAGGAATTATGGAACACAGCACTCATGCCCTTAGGGCCCGTCTTTTCCTTGCTTAGAAAGGCTGTTTTCTAATACTGGTTCTTTTTTGCACTTTGTTTCTATCCAAGCTTCTAGCTCCTCATTGGTGGGTGATTTGTCTTTCTCCTTCCTGCTAGCAAAATGTGACCACCAATGAGGAAGAGAAAGTTAAACAACATTTCCATATTTAATTTTTCTAAATGGAATGAAATTATTTGATAGCAAAATGACTGATTCTACAAACTTAGGTTTTCAAGCTCAAAATGAATATTGTTTTCATATTTAGATAGTGCTTTTTTCTGTGATGAAATTGGTGATATCCCTTATATTAAATCATAATCTAATCTGATTTAGTCTAATCCAATTGTATGACATAAATAACTTGGATTTCATGGAAGACCTCATTGCCAACTGAACTTAGAATAAGCATATTCAAATGAAGAAGATAATAGAATCAAAGGTCTAGAAAGGGATCATCTCAGAGACCATCTACTCTGGCTTCCTTCATTTTACAGATGAGGAAACTGAGGCCCAGAGAGTGAAAAGAGCTGAAGAATCCTTCAAAGCTTCAAAGATCTATGATTTCTCAGTTGGCATACACTCGCCATCAATGTAGATGGCAACTCCTCCACCTTTTGATACACAGTCTTTGCTGGTTTCTATAGTCAAAAAATTATCACCAGTAGTCAGCTATCTGGTGATGAGCCTCCTTGTACATAGTTAGGTTGATTTTTGGATGATAAATACATGGGTTGTCACCAAGATCGTAATTGAAACTTTTCCAGCTTGTTATAACCTACCAAACTCCTGCTCTGCTGGAATAGCCTTCAAGAACTCACAATGATACTGAGTGGTAGAATTTTAGAGGAGCCACATAATATTTATGTCAGTAATTGTGCAATGAACTTCTTATTGGATTATTCTGAAAGAAAGATCTAAAAATCTCTAGAATTCTCTCTTTTGGATGATGTCTCTAACAGATGGTTGGATGATAACAGAAACAAATCCCAAAGAAATCAAACAAAAGATCTAGATATTCCAAAGTATTTATAGCAGCTTTTATATAGTAGCCAAAAATTGGAAATTAAATGGTTGTTTTTCTACTGAGCAAGGGCTAAGCAAATTGTAGCATATTAATGTAATGGAAAATCATTATGACACATTATTACAAAAATGGACAATTTCAGAAGAATCTAGGAAAACCTCCATAAACTGATGCAGAGGAAAATGAACATAGGGCAATTTATACCACAATTTATATGATATTGTTTATATAACAACATTATAGAGAAAAAATAACTTTGAAAGAATTTTTGTAAAAAGTTGCTTCTCAATTAATTCTCCTAAACATGAAGGGAGCCAGCAAAAAGAATTTACTTGGAAGTTTGGTGGAAAACATTCTTAACCACACAAAATCATAAGAGCAAATTCTGTTTTTAGTCAATTTTGTTCAATTTAAAAAGGACATATGCAAGGAGAAAGACTTTAGAAGTCTTATTAGCGCAACAATAAAACACTGGTAAAGATGAAGAGCAAATACACTGCTTGCCACCCAACAGATATGATAATCTTAAAATGCAGAAAGAAATAGACATTTTTGATTGAACATGGCTAATGTGGAACTATATAAATGCTAAAAGGGGAAGGGACAAATTAATAAAAAAAATGCTTGCTACTTAAAAAACTAAAATAATAACCTGAAAAAGAAAGAAAAACTGAGACATTAATAAACTCTTTCTGTTGTACCCCATTACTACATTATAACTTACCTGTCTTCCTTCAGAATTCAAACTTCCTTTCCTACATATGATGAGAGGACCAACAAGCCCAGTAAACATATCTTTAATGGGATTTACTCCAGAGTAGTACATCTTGGTTAAACAGTTGGGATCATCATATGTGGGTCCTACTCCATCTGGGACAGTCCATTCATAGGTAAACTTTGTTTTGGGTGCCACGTGTGAGGAAGGAGAACGAGTGGAAGCAATGCCTAAGACAAGATGAATATTAAGAGGGTTGAAATGTTACCCAGTATTCCAGATGGAGTATAGGCTATGTCCATACTACAGTAACTAACTTCTGGGCTCAGTCATTTGGATTAGAATGAACAAGAATCTTAGAGATCATCTGGAGATTGTAGGTGGTTAAGGGATTTTTGTCACGTCTAAAAATATATGTCTCATTCTTCACCTTGAGTCCATGCCCCCTCTGTTAGGAGATCCCTATCAAAAAGTGTTAAATCATTATAAAATATTGGGGAAAGGGCTCTCTCCTCTTATTGGTAGTATTTTCTTAATAGAACCCTAATCTGGTCATTTGGTTAAGCTAGAAAATGGGTTAAATCTAGTTCTGAGCACATAGTGGACAGCCCACAAATACTGACTAATGAGGGCTAAACTCACCTCCATGGAGTGAATTGTAATGGGATCCTTCATTACGCTTGTTAAATCTCACACCAGTTGGTTGAATGCTGAGAGGAAAGGGACTCTTATTAAAGAAAGTAACTTTGATGGTATCTCCAACTTCTGTCTTAATGACCGGACCTAGAGTTAAACAAAGAGTGACTTTTCCTCACCATTTTAATGATATGAAGGAGTTATGATCATTCCCGCTTTCTCCCCATTTACCTGGAATTTAGTTTGTGTTTGTGTATACATACATAGTACATATTACACAATACATACATACATACATACATACATACATACATACATACATACTCCTCTCTCTTAACAGAACTTCCTGGAGGAAAGGGATGGTTTCATTTTTGTCTTTGTGACCTTAGTGCTTTTTACAGTGCCCAGCACATAGTAAACAAAACATTAATAAACTTATTAACAAGCATTGAGAAATGCTTGTTAAATATTTTTCCTAGTTCTTTTTTTGAGAGAAATATGATGGTCTATGCCAGTGGTTCTCAACCTTCCTAATGCCGTGACTCTTTAATACAGTTCCTCATCTTCTGGTGACCCCCAACCATAAAATTATTTTCATTGCTACTTCATAACTGTAATTTTGCTACTGTTATGAATCTATCTGATATGCAGGATGTAGTTTCATTGCTACAAATTGAACATAACCCACAGGTTGAGAACCGCTGGTCTATGCTATAGATAGGTCTATTCATCTCACATGAGGGTGGCAGATGGTTTGGGTGAGTGTTGACTTTGACCCAACCTTTATTTTGATGCTATTAAAACAAAATAGATAAATTCAATACTTTAGTGGGTCAACTAGTTTTCAAACATACACACCCAGAAAATTCTTTCAAGAGTACAAGCTGCTCTCCTAACCCATGGCTACTCTGTTATAAATGCAACCCTCTGGTTGCAAGAGAGAGGAGAGAGACCTCTAATGCTTCATTATCGAAGGCATGTGACCAAGAGCATTGTCTTTGTATGTTAAAGGTAACACTTGTGGGGGTGGAGGTAATATCCCTGTTATTAATATCATTAATTCAGTTTGACAACATCTTACACAATAAATATTGAATTGGACAAAATTTGGTTGGGAGGTAGAGCAGGAGGAATAGGGAATTAGTAACACTTCAATATCTTTGTGAACTCATCGATGCATATCACTCTGTCAATGCACAACTTAGGAACACTGATAAAGAACTAGAAGTTACCATAGACATTAGATTATGGAGTCCAGTGGAGTTAAACTCTTTTATGAATAATATATTATTTTTCCCCAATTAGATGTGAAAACAATTTTTAACATTTTTTAAAATTGAGTTCCAAATTCTCTCCTTCCTCCTCCCTGAGACAGTAAGCCATTTGATATAGGTCATACATGTACAATCATGCAAAATATTTTTCCATATTAGTCATATTGTGAAAGAAAGCACAGGCTGGGAAAAAAAAAAAACCCAAACCCAAACCAAATAAAACCACCAGTGGTGTCAAACTCCAATAGAAACAGGGACTGCTAAAATGTACATAAGAAGCCCTGTGGGCCACACGTTGATTTGGAAAACTACACATTGTTATTATCTATATTCTATTTTATTTCCATTTATCTTGTTAAATATTTTCCTATTACAGTTTAATCTGATTCAGGAAGCCCTTCAAAGTGTTACAGCCTCGGTGTGGCTTGTGGCTGTGTGTCTGACACCACTGATCCAATCCTTTCATTTTACAGATTAGGAAATTCATGCCCAAAGACATTAATACAGATTGGACCAAAGTCACATGGGTAGTAAGTGGCAGAACTGGAATTCAGATCTCTCATTCCACATCTAGCGCTCTTTCCAGTGTTCTCCACCAGTCCTACCTAGGATGCCCAGATGTTCTTCTTCAGGGAGTCTGTCTTTGCGGTCAGTGAAGCTGTCATCTCTGTACTCGCGGAAAACCAGCTTTTTATAAATTCCTCCAATTCTATCAGCTCCTTGTTTGAAAAATACCTCCGAAGAGCTGTGCAAATAAATCAGCAATGAACAGTTGCTTACATACCAAAGTTGAGTATCAAGAAGAACCAAGAGTTCGAATGGGAAAGATGACAGTTGTAGAGGCAAAGATGACCTCGTTGGCCAATGACCATCTTAATAAAATTTGAGCTCTTGGTTATTTCAAATACAAGGCTATGGGAGCACATCAAAGAGATTTCTAACCAATGCTTACAGATTGGAAGGAAACTGATGCCGGGGCTGGATGCTGGACCTGGGTTCTTGACCTGGTTATAAATTCCATGTATGACGTTAATTCTGTGAGCATCTAATCTCGCTGAGTCTCAGATAACTCTCTAAGTTTTGTCTATTAAGTGAGAATAATCTACCTTATTGGTAGAGGGAGTTTATATAGTGGTGAAAAGAGATAATTAGTGTCTATAATTTATAAGTCAGCATCGAATAAGAGGAAAGAACCAAGCATTCAAATGTAGTAACAATAATAAATAACCAGCATTTGTATAGAAACTGCTGTGTGTCAGGCATTAGTTAGTGCTTTATAAACAGAATCTCATTTGGTCCTGACAACAACCCTGTGAGGTAGATGACAGTGTTATCCTTATATTACAGTTGAGGAAACTGAGGCAAACAAGTGACTCGCTTAGGGTCACAGAACTAATAACTATCTAAACCCAGATTTGAACTCAGGTTTTCCTGACTCCAAGTCCAGTGCTTTATCCACTGAGCCACCTGGTCGCCAGTAAGGGCTGGCCCTTAAAAAAAAATTGTCTTTACTGCAGCGATATCACTAAGGGATTTGAGGAGTAAAGGTTTTTCCTGAAGGGTTTAATCTGGCATCTGTAATCTTAGTTTTTTTAAAAATATTTTTATAAATGTATTTCAACATAATTGATTTTCTTTCTGCTTCTATGTATTTTGTTTTATGCATTTAAAAAATATTATTCTAAGAAGGGGTGAATAGCTTTCATCAGACCTCCACAGCAAAAGGGCTAAGAACTCTTGGTGGAGTGGAATAAACCCTAAACTTGGTGTCAGGGGGATCTAGGTTCATAATTCCAGCTTCTCTGTAACTTCCTTGGGCTCGCCTCAAACAAGGAGGGTCAGGTTAGGGAATCTCTCAGGATCCTTTCAGTTCTAAGCCTATAATCTCTAAAAGCACAATTAACATCATAGCTTTTCTTCTTCAGGTATGTTCCCCATGCAAGTAAAACACTAGATGAGATAAAATTTACCCTTAAGGATCCAATGCAAATTTTTAAATTGAGTGGTGTAGTGCAATTACCACACATTGCAAGCTTCCTGTTGTGTGTCTCCATGCCAGGTGAAATGGGGAGTGTAAATATTACTAAGACATAGCACCTGTCTCCAAAGAGCTTACCAGTAGAGATTACGAGGTGTGACGTGGTGATGCTTTAAGAAATTTACAAAAGGGACTCTCAGAGGAAGGATTATTTCCAGATGGGTATAAGAAGGGGAGGGATCAGGAAGGGATTACATGTGATCTGACCCCTGAAGGAAAGGTAGGATTTTGACAAAGGGAGAGGGGGGCGTGAGAAAACCCGGATGACTTTATTTGAACCCAGCCCTGTCAGTGGCTGGGAAACCAGACTGTTTCTTAGAGACCAGATTCATTTGATGCTTATCTCAGCACCTAGATTATGTTGGCCAGAAATCCAGTCAGATCAGAAGACTAAGGCAAGAAATGTAAAGACTTTTCTCCCATTATACATCTCAAGCATTCCACGTCTTATCTGGAAACTGTCTCCATGCTGGCCAATCGACCACTGTTTCCTTGTTCCTTCCTTTGAATCCCATATAATGTGAAACATACTAACACTGAGAGGAGTGGGCCACTCCTTTTTCGGCTGTCTCCTTTGCTGGACAACTCAATAAACTCCTTCCTAAATTTTTTTAGTTTAGGATTATTTTGTTCTCAGTTAAAGAGTACAGGCACACACAAAAAAGGCCAAGAATCAAAAAGTCTTCAGGGAATGATAAATTGAGATCATAGATTTTTGTTTTTGTTTTTGAGTCACGTCAATCATGTCTGACTCTTCCTTGACCCTTTCTGGGATTTTCTTGCCAAGGGTACTGGAGCTGGTTGCCATTCCCTTCTCCAGCCCATTTTACAGAGGGGGACTGAGGCAAACAGGGTTAAGGGATTTGCCCAAAATCACATAGCTAGTGTCTGAGGCCAGATTTAAACTCATGAAGATGAGTCTTCCCCATTCTTAGCCCTATGCACTATGGTGCAATCTACTGCCCTAGAAGCATAGTTTTAGAGGCTAGCTAATACAACTCCCTTATTTTATAGATGAGGAACTGAGCCCAGAGAGGTTAGATGATTTGTCTAATGTCACACAGCTACTAAGTGGGTGAGATGGGATTTGAACCCAGGATTTCTGGACTCCAGTTAGTTTTCTAGCCACTATTCTAAGTTGTCCACTTTGGCAAGAGCATAGAATTTGGGAATGGACAAAGTAGGAGTTAAAACTAAATGCTTAATAAATATTTGTTTACTGAATGAATGAAGATAAAATTTCATTAAACATTGTTACAGGATTATTAGCCATAGGAAATCAGTTATCGTTACAGTTTTTCTCAGAAAAATAAATTATTTGATTTAATTGTTACTTTGTCATATTATTTGCTTACTAGGTAATTTTTAGAACTTTTCAATGTACTTCAAATTCTTATACAATTTCCTAAACTTCAAAACTCCCAACAGAACCATAGTGTTATCCACATGGATGTTTCCTCCAATGATACAGATCACATCCCATCTATACCTGCCTGACTAGTAAGACTCCTATTCAGTAGCATGCTGGAGCCAGCTGAAACCAGTGCAAATCAACTCAGGAGAGCCAAGTAAAATTTTCAGTGTGGGCACTTATACCTCAGAAATCAGCAAAGCTACCCATCAAGGTCTGATTTATTGTTTGTTGATTATTTAAACTAAAGAAAGTGATGGAAAATGTTAATAATGCAGATTAAACTGAAAAGTGTGTCACAGTATATTTGTGGGGAGAGAGAACTGGTTATTAAACAGTTATGAGCATACCTTTGCCCCTAATCATAGTTTATCATAAGTTTAACTCAAGCATTTCACCTAAGGGGAAACAGAAGGCTCTCCCTCTGTTTCTCTTGAAGTTCTTATATTTTGAAAAATGAATTAGGTATAAGTAAAGCTAAGTTCCACAAGTTAAAATAAATTACTTCATTCTGAACTGATTCTTTAAATATTCGATCACAGTTAAAAACATATTATTGGTATGCTTAATAAACCTTTTTTTTTTTTTTTTTTTTTGCTTTTTGGAGGTCAGCTGGGGTTAAGTGACTTGCCCACAGTTACTAGGCTAGTAAGTGTGTCAAGCATCTGAGGTCGTATTTGAACTCAGGTCCTCCTGACTCTAGGGTGCTCTATTCACTGCACCACCTAGCTGCCCCTGAATAAACCTTATAATATAAGTGATATTAACATTGGGAGAGGGATGGGATAAATTCCATGATATTTGGCATTTATTCTGAATTACCTTCCAGGTGCATCTAAGTCTTCACCAGTAGGGGCATAATTCCAGATGATTTCTTCAGCTGCGATGTAATAATGCCTAATATTTTTCCCATCAACATTATCAATTGAAGGTTTTTTGCAATCCTGCACCTGGAAAAAGGCCTTCAAGCCAGCTGAGAACCAGAAAAGAAGAATGGCATTCAGGAGACAACAGAGAGTCACTTTGTTTTACAATTCCCAGTACTTTCCTCCTTATTCTCATGTTGGCATCAGAGAAAGACAGGAGTCAACGTTTGTAAACACTTTATGTTCCAAATTTGGACATATTGGGGATAACGATCACCCATGAACAAGACAGTTAATGTTGAGAAGGATGCTCATGAGAAGGGGTCCTTGGAGAGGCGATATTGAAGAGAAAGAATAGCCAGAAAACCTCAGGGTAAGGATGGGAGGAGGAGGTAGTGAATCCTCTTAGGGATATGACTAGCAATTTTGGCTCTAGGGTAATTCAGCTAGAGAGGATAACCCCAGGACATTGCTATATGATGGGAACGGGAAGGGGAGACAGAGACCCTTGGGTCACCCTTGCTGAGTAGGCCACCACACAGGAGACTGATTAAAGTGGCTAGGTCATGCAAAAACACACCTGTGTTGTGGCTATGTATGGGATGAGTGAAAACTTCTCAGTTTGGGGGTGTTAACTTTCCCTTCCCTCCCTCCTCCTTCATTGCTGCTGTCAATCACTTTTATCTTCCTTTGTCTGTTTTCCCACCTTAGTGGAACCCTCCCTCCCTCTTTCCTTGCTGTCCCATTTGGGGAAGAATTTGGTGAAGTCTGCCTCTGTACCAATGAGAG
>CM053580.1:39822608-39852679 GCA_028627135.1 Pseudochirops cupreus | reverse complement strand
TATTCCACCTTCGAATAGATGTCACACTTATCTTCCTTAAGCATATGGTCATGTTGCTCCTCTACTCAAAAATCTTTGGTGGCTCCTTCCCTTAACCTTCTGTTACCTACCTCAGACTCCTTGGCTTGGCTTTGCAGACTTGCCATAGTATTATAGAACTCTACCTTGCCAACTCCATCTCTTGACACCTCTCTCTCTGTAGCCTATACTCCAGCTAACCTGTATCACTCCCTGTTCCTTAAATACGTCCTCTGATTTTCCCCACCTCCTAGCCTTTGCTGAAATTATTCTTCAAACAGGTATGTGCTACCCCTCTCTTTCATGTGTTGAATTCCTACCTGTCCAAGTGCCAAATCAAAAGCTGCCTTCTACATAAAGCTTCTCCCAGTAATTCAATCAGTAACGACCTTTCTCCACTTAGACTGCAAAGCACATTGTTTGAAACTTCCTGATGCACATGTAACGTATTATTGTGTATTATAATTTTCTGCATATATATACTTTATCCCTATTGGATTATAAGTTCAATTAGGTGAAAATCTTGGCATCTAAACTTGGGGTTCCACCTAGCACAGTGTTTTGCAAATGTTATACACTTAATAAGAAATTTTGAAACTGAATCCATTTGAAGGTAATAAAAGAATTATTTAAATATTCTGAAAATTATTCTCCTTGGGACATATATTAAATATCTGCCCTTGTATTTTTGAAATTATTACTACCACAAACATTGTAGAGCCTGTTGGGTGACATCCTTCATCATTCAAAAGACTTTAATCTGTTTACTTATTCAGTGAAATACCAATCAAACTACCAAAGAAATACATTACAGAGATAGAAAAATTTTTTTTTATTAATCAAAATCTTCTGGAAGAATAAAAGGTTAAGATTATCAAGGGAATCAGCGAAAAAAATGTGAAGACAGGGGGCCTAAGAGTAACCAAATCTCAAACTATAATTATAAAATTTTAATCATTAAAACAATTTTCTTCTGGACAGGAAATAGAGTGGTTGATTCATTAATGTTCTAGGCTATGAACCCAACATACAGAAGCATTTAAGCACTTGTAGTCTACCCAAAGATCTTAGCTATTAGAGCAAGAACTTACTATTTGCTAAAAACTGCTGAGAAAACTGGAGACTGGTCTGGCATAAACTAGACATAGACCAAGATACCAATATAAGCTCAAAGTGGGCGCACAATTTAAACACAAAGGATATCATAAGCAATTTAGGGAAACTTGGAAGAAATTATCTGTCAGATCTATGGAAAGGAGAAGAGTACATGACCATACAAGAGGTAGAGAAGTTCAAAGGAAGAAAAATGTATAATTTTGATCACATAAAATTAAAAAGTTTTAGTACCACCAAAACCAATGCAGTCAAAAATAAGAAGGAAAGCAAGAAACTTGCAGGGGAAGACTTGTAGCAAGTTTCTATGATGAATGTTTCATTTATGAAAATAGGAGCCATTCCCCAATTGATAAATGGAACACACTGCACGGACAATGAACTGGGTCCAGAAATGAATAGGAGGAGGCCAGTAGACTTTATTGCCTTCAGCAATAATGACCCCCTCTCCAAATTTCTCCCTGAAAGACCTGTCTTTTGGGTACAAAACTCTTTGGATGATTCTTCATAGTTACAAGTCATGGAATGCAACATGTGCCAGGAACCTGGGCTGTTGCAATTTCAGGGGCCTGGCTAGTCCTTCTCCCCTCCCACCATCTTAGCTGGCTGCTGTGATATTCTACAGAACAGGGAGTTTGAAATAGAAAAGGATCAGTGGGGTGAGGAAGGTCATTTGAAGGCATTTCCTTAGCTTAAAATGCCAGGAAGTAGCTTTTTTGAGCTCTTGATCTGAGGATTGTGAAGGGAGTATTTTATCTTAACAGCCTTATTATTTTTGGATTGTCTGTGTTTAATGTTTATTCATTAGTCATTTTAATTGGATTTTATGGTTGACAAGTGCCTGTTGCATAAAAAAAAAAAACTCACAAAACCTTGAACCAAAATTAAGCTGAAATTAAGCCAAATTTAGACTTAGTCTACAATGCCACAGTTCCTAAAGAATCAAAGTCATATATCTCTAAAAAGCACTGGACAGGTGCATGGAGGGTGTGAGTAGACCATAAACATAGCACCAGTAGAGAAATGTATAAGAAATAGAATGTAAAGGATTTTATTAAAGAGATGATCAGATGGGGGAAAAAAGGTAGGTTGGCCATGGGATGAAAGCAAGGCTAAATCATGGGCAGTTTATGCCTTGTATTGGAATCTACATAACAAAATGAGAATTACCTGTAGAGGAGGGACTCTCTCCTCTCCAAGTGCATTGTAGGGATCCTTAATGGAGGATTTTCAGGATAATATGATTATGAGGATGAGAGGACATGGGGAAAATGGCTATTTGAGTTGTTGGAAGAAATACACAAGCAAAATTTATTATGTAATTGAAATCCTAGAATTTGTCCCATAGTCTTTTCTGTTTCATGAGCCATCATAGGCAAAAAATTAATTAATTGGTGATCAACATACAGGTCAAAATAATTGTTTGATATGATCAAAGTCTTTCATTGAGTCATTGGGAGTTTGCCAGAAATTGTGGAGACATGGGACTCCACGCTAAAATGAAGCGTTGAGGTAGGACTCTTGTGTGGTAATAAGATTATAGATTTTTTTCCCTTTTTTTTTAACTTAAATTATCTTTTAATGGTGACTTTAAGGAATCCCAACGAATGTGAATATTTCAATATACAAATAACAGAAAAGAGCATTGTGTATGAAAATGTAAAATTCTTTCTGTACATCTTTGTTAAGTCCTGTTATTTGTTGGACTTTCCAACATTCAGAGTTTTTCTTAGTTTTATTCTGACCTGTAATCAGATTCTTCTACCTTCCCGTAATATTGTGAAACCAAATTTATTCTGAATGAAAATTTGTATCAGGCAGTGCTCTCTCTACAGGAGGCATATTTGCTTACACTCTACGGCAAGATCAAAAGGCCACAGTTTGGGGACAAAGGGAAAGTTACAGGGAAGAGGGCAAGAGCTTTTGCCAACTAGCTATCAAACCAGAAGAATCAATTATAGCTGTTCAGTCAACCAGATAAATAACATTCCTCTATAATTCTTCCAGTTGGCAGCTGAACACATTGCATAATATCACCACAAACCCAAAGCTCCAGTTGGGGTTCCTGGAAGTGAATTCTCACAAGAAGTGAAATAAAAAATACATAACATAGCTACAGTTTGCCAGGGAGTTACTTAGACAAAGGAATAACGTCCTCCCTCCATGGGTAGGTCTTTCAGGCAGAATCCACTTTTAATTGTAACACATTTGGTGGTCTAAGTCTAGTATCTCCTAGTAAAAAGGGATTTTACATACACACACACATGCATGTAACATATGCCTATTTTGAAAATATAATGTATGTGTATACCCACTGGTATGTTATATATCATATTAAATTATAGTATATTGTGTTGCTACATCATGCCATGTCTTGTCATCTATTAGATATCATATCACGTCACGTCATGTCATGCTACATCATGCCATGTCATGTCACACCATGGCATGCCATATCTCCAGGACCCATGACTTCACATACTATAAATACATTCTATATGTGTTCACATATCTATATCTACACCTACATCTATAGCTGAACCTCTATTTCTGTCTATGTTTCTATCTATCATGCCTACCTCAATCCTATTTTTTTCCAACCACACTTCTAAGATGATTCTTCTAATCTGTGGTGAACTAGAATTACCAATATTCCATTGTTTTGGAGACAGGATGGATTTTGCATTGGAGAGATATTTTCAATATGTGGGGATGATTGTAGCTACAGCTGTATGGATAAAGTGAGACTTTTATTTTCATAGATATGGGCAGAATCAGAAGGCCCAGTTTCAAATCTCATCTCTCCCACTTCCAAACTGGGTCACTTTGGGCAAATCACCCCAGCTCTCCGGACCTCTGTTTTATCACTTACAAAATGAAGAGGTTGGATCATATGACCTCTGAGGTTCCTCCAGTTTTCAATGCTATGAAATGAGGTATCCAAGTCCAGCAGTCAACAAAGGTTAATTAAGTGCCTACTGTGTGCCACACATTATGCTAAGCCCTGGGGATATCAAGAAAGGCCTAGTGAATGAGGAAAAATACGTTAAAACCAGCAATGGGTCATGACTCTGACCTGAGTTCAGAAACTCTGGGACAGTAATTACACTCAAAGCTTCTTTCAGTAGTCAGAAATATAATGTGTACAAGTGGAATATTATTACAATGATACTACAATATTGTATATAATGCTATTTTATGTATAATATGTATGCTTATATATCATTATTGCTATGAAAGATTTACTCTTTTGTGTGTGTGAGTACTACTGCATTCCCAACTGTATTGGAAGCTCCTTGAGGGTAGGGAAGAGCTTCAGCTACCTCTCTGTTACCTCCTACCAGTGAGGATAGTGTTAGGTGTGTATTTGCTTTGGTCTATTTTTAAGTGGGGGGGATTGGCCTGTGATTTCATTTGGCACAGGGAAATCTTAACCCAGGGAAACTCTCTCTACCAAAACCTGTCAGGAAATACCTTACAACTGGGACACCGGTTAAATGACTTATGTGGGCCAAAGGTGGGACTTGAACGGAGTTCTCCCTAACTCTAAGCCAGGTCTCTTTCCACTACTAATGGTAATGTCATCATCATCATCATCACCATCATCATCAAAACAATAATAATTATAACAATCGTTAACCTGTATATAGTGCATTAATGTTTACAAAGTGCTTTAAATAGGCTATTTCATTTGGTCATAGTGCCTGATGGCATTGTGTCATCTAGTAACGAGATGAATGTGCTGGAAGGTTCTTTCTAACTCTAAGTTGATGATACTGTGATCCTATGATCTGGGATCTAATTGTGGATTATAGTCAATCTGTGATTTGTACAGTGCCTGGTACTTAGTCAATGATTATTGATTTTAGAAATTTTTTTTAAAAACTTAATCAGCTAGCACACATGAGATAATGGAGCAGTTGAGCCTAACAATCTGTTGAATTTACTGTTGTGTAACTCACTGATATTAAGAATCACGTTAAAGGGGTTAGATGATTCAGTAATTATTATCGAAGCTGAATGTAATTGTTTATGTAATTGAATTATATTCAGCCGTTGTCTTCAGGGTCACATTCCTCACACCACCCACTCAATATGGATTTCTGATCATGTGACTCATAACCAAACACTTTGGACATCCCTAATGTAGGTTAATTATTGACTGCAAATGGAAAAAGTTGGTATGAATAACTTGGGGGAAATAAGAAAATATCTTAACACATCTAAATACCATAGTATTGGCCCCATATTTAATATTTACTCTTCACACATGGAAGGGAAAACACAGATATTCTGAGTGATCTTTTCCCTCCCTTCCTCCCCCACGCCCCCAATCAACTGTATAATTAGAACACTGAATGTAGTCACAAGAGATTGCCAGGGTAGTGAGGGAGACATTTGAGCCTGGACCCACACCTAGTAAACATAGAGGTTATTCATTACACTAACAGTTGTTTCAACTGTCCTTAGTAACAACCAAATCCAGGAACTTTGTGGTCACTTTATTTCCCCTATGCAACAGACAAACTCTAAGAATAATCTCATATAATGGATATGTAACAATAGCTAAGTACTTGCTTTCCCATAATGCCTGGCCCCAACATTCATTCTCAGTAGAGAGGGAGATGTATTGGAGGGAGGAAATTCAGGGAACAGCAAAAGCAGAGGCTGTCTTCTCCAAGGTTCCCAACTCCACTCACAGTCCTGGGTTTGTCTTTATGGTGTTAGGAGTTTTGCTTCAATGGGGATAGGGAATCAACCCTTTTTTAAAAGGAAGAAATTATCTTTTCCCTTGCTAGATGATCTCGAGATTCATGTTGCATTTTCATTATGTGCTTTATGAAAAAGATTTATTAGGAATTTATTGCTTGTGTGTGGAGGGAGGGACTTTGACTGAGTCAAGGAGAGAACTAGGAATAATCCAAATTCAGATATTCCCAGAGAGAATTTTGGGTAGGGACAAAGGCAAATCACATCAATTGCTATCAGGGAATTTTTCCGTGGTCAGATTTAATTAGTGTATCTTCAACGAACACTTGTTTGCAATAGAAACACATATATGCCTACACACTCACATGTGTCTATGCACACAAACATCCAAACAAAGCAACACTTCTGATTTTTAGTCTCTAATATCTGGAATTAGACTCCTTTTTGGTTTAAAGTATCTAGCACAGTGCCTCTCATGCAGTAGGTTTCAATAAATGTTTTTAATTTAAAATCCCAGAAGCATGTTTGTTCCCCATAGTATAAGAGAAAGAATCCCAGACTTTTAATTTGGAGGTGCGAGTTTTAGCCTGAGCTCTACTCCTTACCAGTTGTGCAACTCTGGGCAAATCAATGAATCTCTTTAAACTTCAGTTTCCTCATTTGTTAGAAAAATAAAAGATTATACTGAGTAATTTCTAAGATTCTGTTTAATATTATATTTGGTTAATTTCCAGGGTCTTTCTGTATGTTTGCTTTTTTTTTTAATATACAAGGTTCAAAACTGATGAGGTCTGGGATGCTTTGTCTGTAACCTCAGTTTGTAAAATCTTACTTGTATTCAGGTACCTATGTATGTAACATCAGTTTGTAACAAGCCTGTGCAATTAAGCTGTAAAGGTCATACTTACCCCCCAGCCATAAAGCATTAACTCTGTCTCTCCCCTGCCCCCAGCCTAAAAGCATTTTCCCTGAAACTATTAACTCTATAACTATCTATCCTTGCTTGGTATAATAACAAGACATACCTATGAATCCTTCAAAAGCATTCTATAAACAAATCCTTAGTTAGAGAAATGTATACCTCCTTTGTTCTAGTGGCCAGCTGCTAACTACAAATCCTTCAGTGCATTATCAGTAAGATAACTCCTCACAATCAGACTTATCCTAAATCCCCAATTAGCCCAGCTTCTCAAAATCCATCTTGTCAAAAGGGACTTTGATGGCTAACAGGCTGGGTAGTTCTCATTCAAATTTGACCGCTGGCTGACTTTGTGACGTGTCAAGGCAAAAACCATACCTCCCCTCCTAGTCCCCCTCGAATTTTTCCCAGTGAATTATGGGCAATACTCATGCGCAGTTGATATAAAAAGTGCATGTTCCTTTAAGCACTGACCACTCCCTAACTCCTCCCTAACTCCACCTTTGCGCACCTAGTTAGCATAATTGATATCAGATTTATGGTTTTATTACTATATAATCAGTACCCCTAATTCCTACATTTTGCAGGCTTTTTCTATCACCCCCCCCTGCCTGCTGCAAAGCGTAACATAGAACTTTATAACTCTACCTTAAATCCCTGTCAGCTTGTAGGTCCCCTTACCCCCCTTCTCTTGACTGCTTCAAAGTCAGTGTAACAATAAACTTTTATAACTCTGCCAAAAGACAGCTGAGTCCAGTAATTCTTTGCGGATGACAAACCCTCAAAGGATTTCAATAGAAATCCCCCATCTCTATACCTCTTCAAAACCATTATATAATTTACATTGTATTTAAGTGGGAAAAATACAAAAAATATCCATAGAAGTTCGATTCTTGGAACCATTTAGAAATATTTGTACCCCAAGAGAGATGGGGAGGCATAACATCTCAAGGACTGACCTTGCTACTTTCTGATGTATTGACTGTGTGATTCTCAGTGTGCCTACTTCTCCCTTCTTTCATGAAATCTTCTCCATAGCCACCACATCCCAGTCCCTGACAGATGACCTTAAATTTATTTTTTTTATGCTTCTATGTATCCCTGGCTTATTCCTGTGTAGAATATGAGCTCCTTTAGAGAAATGTTTTTTGTATCCTCAGTGACTAGGACATTGGTGGACGGAATTTTCTTACTGGGCAATTCCTATAATGACAAAATCAAAAGTTCAATGTCAGCCTCTCCAGATAGTGGCTATCATAATGCTTTAACTAGCATTTATTTTAAAATGTAGTGATATATTTACTCTGATTTTGTCATGGTATGGAACTTTCAGTGATGAAACTCTCTCCACCAATACAGATCTCTAAACATTCAATCAATCATATTAGAAGCATTTCTTCAACACCTACTATGTGCCAGGCATCATGATTTTGGAGCTCAATTGCCTGACAAATATAACACTAACATTAATAATGGTACTAGATTTATCAATCAGTTAAGCAACAAGATTTAATAAGCATGTACTATATGCCAGGCACTGTATTAGGTGCTGAAGATACAAAAAAATAAATAATGCAATAGTCCTCACCTTCAGGGAACTCATGTTCCATTGGGAGAAATAGTAGGTGCACTTATAAGTACATAGAAAAGAATAAATGCAAGGTAACTTGAAGGGCTGGAGGCACTAGTAGCTATGAGCAAGAAATTGGCAATGTCTTCAAGCAGAAGATGGCAGCATTTGAGCTGCTTTTTTATTATTTTATACCATTATGGGTCAGATTCTATTAGAGCAAACTTTGAAGGACATGTATTGAAAACTAATAGAGGGGAGAGGATTCTGGGAAGTTGGCAAAGTAGGTCGGAAAACTTTTGTCTCTCCAAATTTCCTACACAAAAAAAGTCAGAACATCACTTCAGAGCAACAGAAATAAACACAGTAAAACAATCTAAGAAGACCACAGGAAAGACCTGACCTCCAGGGGCAAAGGTTGGGCTTGAGTAAAGTAGAAACACCTCCAGGATTATTCAGTTGGGATCAGCAAACAACAAGCCCTAGGGACAGCTGGGTTGAGAGGCAGCCTCAGCCTTAGAAACCCTTATTTTGCAGACAATGTCAAGGTCTGACAGCTGAGGAAGAGAAGACTGAAGGACCTTCCACTATTGAGGGTTGCCATGCACAGCTATGCTGAACAGATGCAGCCTGGGCTGTGGCTTCAGGGAGATGGAGCTAGCAAATATCTGGTGAGTGCAGTATTGAGGGATGGGGATCCTGTTGATTATGGGCACTTGCAGGAGGACAGAGTCCTTGATTTCAGTTCCACAGCAGAGAGGACAGTTGTAGTTTGCAGGGGGAGCCAATGGGAGCAAGATTCTTTGCAGGACAGTGTGGCTGAGGGCTCTAGCTATGGCTTAGGAGTGGAGAGGAGAACCCTGAGTTGGACTCAGAAAGATCTGAGACTTGGGACATCATTACCCATAGCTTGCGACTACAACTTGATTACACTAATAGCTGCTAAAAACAAAACAAAACAAAGGAAATAAATAAAAATGAGTAAGCAAGGGAGAAAGAATCCAATCATAGATAGCTACCATGGGGATAGAGAAGATCTGACTTCATATCCGGAGGAAGATAATGGAGTTTAAAAAGCCATTCCTTTTTCAATGAGAAATATGAAATGATTCCAAGCACAAAAAGAGATCTTGAAAGAACTTAAAAAGGACTTTAAAAATCAAATAAGAGAGAATGAAGAAAAATTAGGGAAAAAATAAGAGCAATCCAAGAAAATTATGAAAAGAAAGTCAACCAACTTCAATTAGAAAATCAAAAACTTAAGGAAGAAAATAAATCCCTGAAAACTAGAATTGGGCAAGGGGAAGCTAATGATGTTCTAAGACACCAAGAAATCATAAAACAAAATCAAAAGAATAAAAAAAGAAGAGAATATGAAACATCTCATCAGAGAATAACTGATTTGGAGAACAGATCAAGGAGAAATAATGTAAGAATAGTCAGACTACCTGAAAATAAGGGTTAAAAAAGAATCTTGATAAATATTACAAGAAATTATTAATGAAAATAGCCTTGAAGTTCTAGAACAAGAAGGCAAAGCAAAAATAGAAAAAATCTACCTATCACCACCTGAAAGAGATCCTAGGAGGAAAACTTACAGGAATATCATAGTCAAGTTTCAAAGCTCCCTGGTTAAGGAGAAAATTTTGGAAGCAACAAGGAAAAAAATTAAATGTCATGGAACTATGATAAGGATTACACAAGACCTAACCTCCACTATGCTGAAGGATCATAGATATTAGAATACTGTATTCTGTAGAGCAAAAGAGCTCTACAGAGTTGGGTAACTTACCCAACTACCCAATTACAAAGTTGGATAACTTACCTAACAAAGCTAAGTATAATCCTAAATTAAAACAAACAAACAAACAAACAAAAACCAGACAGTTCATGAACCAAAAGACTTTCAAGTTGGTTTTTTGTTTTGTTTTGTTTTTTGTTTTTGACAAAACCCCCAGAACTTAAGGGAAAATTTGACCATATAACTTCCAGGTGAAATATAAAGTGAACATTAAATACCAATTATAAGTGAATAGAGCATGGGCCCTGAAATCAGGAGGATCTGAGTTGAAACCCAGCCTCAGACACTTGACACTTAACTAGCTGTGTGACCTTGGGAAAGTCATTTAACCCTAACTGCCTGGTTTTCCTCCCTCCAAAAAAAAAACACCAATTATAAGGGACTCAATAAGGTGAAATTGTTTACTTCATATCTGTGAAAATAATGGCACAACTAGTTTTGTGATTGTCTTCATTATTTGAAAGAAAGGCTTGGATTGAGCTGAATATGATGGGGTGATTCTAAAAAAATAAAACTGTGTAGCTAGAGATAAAAAGAAATAAAAAGGAGAATTATATCATATAAATAAGGCATAAAAGGAAAAATTTGAGCAGAAGAAATGAGTAGAGTGGAGGGTAGGTAGTGCAGGAACCTTACTCTTGTTGGGAATGGGTTTATAAACCGATTCTAAATTCAGAAAGAAATAAGAGGGCAAGGAGATAGGGAGCGGGGAGAGGATAAGGTAGGGATTTTTAGAAGGGTGGGTAGGTTAAGAAATAGGAGGGCAGGGCAGCAGGTAGAAGTAAAGCAGAGGAGTGAGGAGAGATAGTGAAGAAAAATAGGAAGGAGGAAAATATACAAGAAGTAACTGCAGTTAATAATGTAAATGGGACAAATTTACCCATCAAACACAAATGGACAGAAAATTAAAAATCTGAATTCAACAATATGCTCCTTTTAGGAAACATTATAAAAATGAGATATCCACAAAGATAAAAGAGAGTAGAATTTATTATATGAAAAAAAAGCAGGGATAGTCATTGGGATCTTAAACAAAGTTAAAGTTAAAATAGATTTAATTAAAAGTGAAAAATAGGGACAGCTAGGTGGCTCAGCAAATAAGCACCGGCCCTGCAGTCAGGTGGACCTGAGTTCAAATTTGGCCTCAGACTTACTAGCTGTGTGACCTAGGATAAGTCACTTAATTCCAATTGCCCTGCCTTCCCCCTCCAATAAAGATTTAAAAAAGTGAAAAACAGAGAAACTACACTATGTGTCAGCAATATTATTCAATATTTTAGATCATTTAAAATACCTAGAAATATAAAATACCTGAGCTTATGCTTTCAAAAACAGACACAAGAACTATATGAACATAAACATAAAATACTTTTTATACAAATAAAACCAGATCTAAATAATTGAAGTAATATCTATTACTCATGGGTAGGCAATGCCAATATAATTTTTAAAATGACAATTTAACCTAACTAATCAATCTATTCAATGTCATCCCAATTAAATTATTAAAAAAATCATTTTACCAAATTAGAAAAAAATAATAAAGTTCACTTGGAAGAGCAAAAGGTCAGGAACTTCAAAGAAACCAGGAAAAAAGATGTAAAGGAAGTAGACTCAAGCAGTATCAGACCTTAAACTGTATTATAAGGGAGAGTATTGTTGAAACATAAAAAGGATAATTTTGATTATTTTAATTTAAAATTTTCTTGTATAATAAAACTTACATAGCCAAGAATAGAAGGAATGCAGAAAATTGGGAATAAATTTTGATAAACAACCTCTCAGACAGGTCGTGGTTGGGTTGGAATATTACTGTGGTGTAGGAAATGATGAGCTGGTTGAGTCAGAAAAACACAGAAAGACTTGGATCTATGAAGGAAGATGCTCTCCCCCTTCAGAGAAACAGATGACAGGTGGAAATAAGCATAATATGGTCTTACATATATGTGTGTGAGTATATATGTGTATATATGTATGCTTATAGGCATCTGTGTATATGTGTGCTTTTATATACCCACTTAATTATAGACTTCTTTAGGTGGGGGGTAGGGAAGGAAAAACATAATGTAAAAAGTGTACAGTAGAGAACAAAAGAAAACCAATAAGGGAGAAAGAAAAGCTGGGCAGCTTTGAAAACAATGTATAATATTTATTATATGGGTTTTCTTTTTTTGGGGGGGGGAGGTGAGGCAGTTGGGGTAAAGTGACTTGCCCAAGGTCACGCAGCTAGTAAGTGTCAAGTGTCTGAGGCCATATTTGAACTCAGATCCTCCTGATTCCAGGGCCAGTGCTCTATTCACTGCGCCACCTAGCTGACCCTTATAGGTTTTCTTGAAATGGAAATTTATCATCTTATATTGAATCCTCTTTTATGGTCTGCTGTATGCATGGTGATGTTTTTTTTTTCAAAACATTAAAAAAAATTACAAAAAAAGGAAAGAAAACTAGTAGAAATAGATGTGCGTTGGACAAAGATACAAACTTTTTTTCTTTCATTTTTCTGTTGCTGCCTTTTTTTCTAATGGGATTTGACCTGTATTCATCATTTTAAAAAGAATCTTAAAGTGTATTAATAATGAATTCTAAAATGAAACAAAAGCTAAAATTAAGCCCCAAAGGATTTGAGATTGTTCCTAATAGGGATTTGTAGCCCTGCTACCTAAAGTGAACATAATGCGAAGATGAACTAACACTCGAGAGAGAAAAGAGAGGGAGGACAAGAATTCTAGGAAGCAAAGAGCCCTATACTCTTAGAAATTAGTTAATAGGAGACGAACATTTTAAAATACAAACTGCTGATGATTCCCACACAGGTGTATATATACACATATATGCACATCCACGCGGATGGGGGGTATGCATGCATTCACAAGCTGATAGAAAACATTAACTTACAAGTCTTCAAAATGTGATTTCTTCTCGTCACTGATGGGAGCATAGTTCCAAGTTGCTTCAATAATCCCAATATAGTAGTGCTTCTCTCTTGCCCAGACTTGGGTACTGTAGAAAAACAGAAAGCCGACAAGCAACAAAAGCTGCATTTTTCAGGCTTGGAACCTAAGAAAGAATGAAGTGCAAACTGAAGCAGGCCATTTTTATGCAAGGGTTTCTTCCTTTATTTGCCTGATTGACACAGTTTAACATTGCACAACTGTCAGTTGCAGTTTCAGTAAAGCAAACACCAATTTTCTTTTTTGTCTTTTGGTCCAATTCTCAGAAACAAGCTGGGGGAAAAAAACCAAACCCAAAATAACCCTAACAACAACAACAAAAAATAGGTCATTCTTTGTCAATCCATTCCCGTTACTAACAAAATCAGCCGTTATTGTTTTAGGAATCAGAGACTGCTTAACTCTATCCTTTCTTTCATTTGCATTGGCAGGGATGCTCTGTGTTTTAGCTGCAATTCCCACAGTGCCAGGCATGCGCTAAATAAACAGAGATGATGATGGAAATGAACCCAAACATGGAACTGTTAGTCATCACCAGGAAACTGATGGAAAGAACAACTTGCTTATTTGAGGATGTAACAACACCCAGACTAATTGGATTAACTGAAAATGAAAGTTTCAATACATAAAGCAGGCCCAAATTTTGTGACCACTAGGACAAGGAGCCATCAAAAAGCAGTGGATTGGCCAGTTCCCCAGTTGGTGCTTTATGCAAGTATCGAGACTTATTTTGTTCTCTTTTCACAGTCCCCTTTTTTTGCTGATGTTGGTTAGTCAATTAGTCATGTCTAACTTTTAAAGGCTCCATTTGGAGTTTTCTTGGCAAAGATACTGGAGTGGTTTGCTGTTTCCTTCTCCAGGTCCTTTTACAGATCAGGAAACTGAGGCCAACAAGGTTAAGTGACTTGCCCAGGGTCACACAGTAAATATCTGAGGTCAGATTTGAACTCTGGTCCTCCTGACTACAGGTCCAGCAGTCTATCCACTGATCTACCTAGCTGTCCCACTAGATGCTTTAGGCCAACGGTTCTCAACCTGTGGGTCTTGACCCCTTTGGGAGTCTAAGGGGGTCGCCTAAGACCATCAAAAAACACATATTTCAGATGGTCTTAGGAACCTAGACACCTCCTCTATCTGTCTCCAGGCAGTCCACCCACATGCAGATATACCCACATAAGAGTATTAAAGGGTCACGTAAGGAAGGTTGAGAACCACTGCTCTAGGCAAAGCTTAACAAGTACTTGAGTTCTTTAATAAACTCTTATCTATTGATCCTTTTCTCCCAAAGGCAAAGATTCCCACTCCCACCCAACCCCCAATCACACTCAAATGGAATGTTAGCTCTTTGAGGTAGGTTCGGTTTTACTCGGGTCTTTGTGTTCGCCCAGTCTGAGCTCAAAATCTTTTTGAATTGAATTGTGAATAAATAAAAAGAGTTTTGTAAGTCTAGACCTCTTTGTTTTTGGTCTACCTTACAAACACATTTCATTAAGAAATAATTTTAGTAATAACAGTGTGTATAGTTTTATGCTTTTTCTAGTTGTAGGGGAGGTTGAATTAAACCATAAGGCCATTACATGGACCACGCTCAAAGTTACCCTTCTCTCATCTTGCTGACCATGTAGTTGTTTTAAGACCTGCTTCTTGGTATGTGGTGGTATCCCAGAGCTGAGAGATCCCTTGGTCCTCTCCCCACTCAGGACTGTGACAGGAAGATGGGGGGCTGTGTCAGGTAAAAGAAGAGGCAGCTTCCTCTTGGCCTCTGAATCATGATGCTCTCCTGTGACAAGCAGCACACTCTGTCTCTACATTCCTCATGGTGGGGTTGGAGGGATGGAGCTGTAACCCTTCCTCTACCCTGATACCACTCTCACATACAGTATGGTCTCAAACAGAAAAACTAGTTCCTGGACCCCAGGCTGTTTTTTTCTCTCTATGTTTCCTTTCCTGAATGAGTGACTGATCATCAACAACAAGGTGCATGTGTCCAAGCTTGGAGGTAACCCTGTGAGTTAGGTCCCTTCAAGTTGGAGTTTATTGGTGGCAGGGAAGGTTTTTGCAGGAGACAATATGGCCACTGACAGGAAGGTTGATCTAAGCCTGATAATTTTATTCACTGAGCATTATTTAGACTGTGCAGAGCTGAAGTGGAATATAAAATCTTTAAGTACTTCAAACTTCTTTATCTTTAGATAAGATATACGTATTAGCCTCCCAAAAGCCTGAAATATTAGTAATTTATTGAATCCAGTTTTGTTTGTTTTTGTTAATGTGCCTCGTGAGTTTTGTACATTTAGCATTTCCCATGTGTGTAGAAATAAATTACCTGTCCCCTACCTGATTCATATTGTAGACTGACAATGTCTTTCCTCTCTTACTTTTGGGGAAATCTTTCATGTGAGCCGTAACCTAAACTACAAGTAAAATCTTCTCCAGGATGTTGGGGGTAGATGTTTAATGAGCCCATGAATGTGAGAAACAGGAGTCCCCTTTCAGTAGAGGTCAGGGTCTCTAGGACTGAGCCAGACCAAGACCTCATCCCTGGATATGGAATAGGGAATGGGCACATTGTTCGTGAGCAAAGAAGAGATTCTTCGAGTTTAGATGTTGTTGTTCTAATTTTTGTTAAATTCATAGACCCGACAAGTGTGATAATGCACTAGAATGCCTGCTTTCCCACGACACCCCCAACAGTAAATATTTCTGTCTTTCATCATCTTTGACCATGGCCTTCTTAACTAATAATGATAAGACATACTTGGGTCTAATGGAGCACATTGCATTGGCGACTCTTGAAACATTATGTGTTGAGTGATGTATCTGTTGGTTTTGTTGAACTGCTTTTCCTCCCTTTTTTCTTAGTCTTTGTCACAAGGGATAGCTTGCTGGGGAGGAAAGGGAGGATGGAAATATTTGGAACAAAGATGATGTAAAAACAAAATATACCAATAAAAATAAGATTAAAAGGACAAAAAAAAAAGAATTCCCCTTCCATCCTTTTTCCCCTGCTCCCAATGAAACTTTGTATAAATATTTTTGCATGTATGTTCACAGCAGATATCTATCTGCTAAGGAGAGAGTAGAGTATTAAAATATTTAAGGATACTAGCTATAAAATAGCTGGAATTAGAATATGATAAACCTGTAGACATTTGGGGGCAACCAGGTGGTATAGTGGATAGAGTGCTGGGTTTGGAGTCAGGAAGAATCATCCTCCTGAGTTCAAATCTGGCCTCAGACATTTACTAGCTGTATGACCCTGGGCAAGTCCCTTAACCCTGTTTGCCTCAATTTTCTCATCTATAAAATGAGCTGGAGAAGGAAATAGCAAACTACCCCAGTATCTTTGCCAAGAAAACTCCAAATGGGACCATGAAGAGTCAGAAAGGACTGAACAACAACATAAGCTTTTTGGCCTCGGTTGATAATGACCTGTGAGTCATTCTGTCATTTCAACAACTCCCTTTTTCCTGTCTCAAGCTATGATTCCCAGCCAGACTCTGAAGAGCAGAACTCAAAAGATGAGGGATTAGAGCTGGAGTCCTTCCTTGTTTTGTGTCTTGGACCTTTTGGCAGTCAGTCTGGTGAAATATATAGATCTCTTCTCAGAATAATGTTTTTAAACACATAGAATAAAATTAATAAAATTACAAAGGAAGCAAATTTTATTGAAATATAGTTATCGAAATAGGAAAAAAATTCATGGACCCCAGGTTAAGAACTCCTAGAAGTCAGTTTGGGGGAAGGGAAGTAGAATATGACTACACATAGTTGAGCACCTACTATGCCTCTAAAATGTGTCAGGATACATGATAATTCAAGCTCCAGCCCTGAAGTCCTTTAGGCAAGCTAGGTGGCACAGTGCATAGGGTGTTGGGCCTGGAGGCGGGAAGATCTGAATTTAAATTCTGCCTCAGACACTTACTAGCTGCAAGACCCTGGCCAAATCATTTAACCTTTGTCTGCTTCAGTTTCCCCAACTGTAAAGTGGGGATGATCACGGCACTTACTTTCCAGGGTTATTGTGAAGATCAAATGAGATTCCCCCATGTACAAAAATATTCATAGCAGCTCTTTTTGTGGTGGCCAAGAACTGGAAATTGAGGGGAGATTGGGAAATGGTTGAACAAGTTGTGTTATATGAATGTAATGGAATACTACTGTGCTATAAGAAATGAGGAGCAGACAGACTTCAGAAAAACCTGGGAAGACTTATATGAACTGTTGCCAAGTGAAGTGAGCAGAACCAGGAGAACATCATACACGGTAACAACCACATTGTGCAATGACCAGCTTTGGTAAACTTAGCTCTTCTCAGCAATGCAATGGTCTAAGACAATTCCAAAAGACTCATGATGGAAAATGCTTTCCACATCCAGAAAAAGAACTTCAGAATCTGAATGCAGATCAAAGCACACTACTCTCTTTGTGTGTGTGTGTGTGTGTGTGTGTGTGTGTGTGTGTGTGTGTGTGTGTGTGTGTGCTCTGTTTTGTTTCTTCTTTCTGTTGTTTCCTCCCATTGGTTCTAATTCTTCTTCACAACATGACTAATGTGGAAATATCTTTAATATGAATGTATATGTAGAGTCTTACTAACAGATCAGACATTAATAGACATTGAAATAAAATTGATTTAATTGGCACAAAATTGCAAATTAAAGTATCAAAAAGAAAACATTTCTTTCATTTGCGACCCATGTGTCATTGGGCAAATCTCTTGACCTCTCTGGGCCTCAGTTTCCTTGTTTGTAAAAATAAAGGTTTTGGACTTCATGAGCTTTAAGGTCCCTTTTAGCTCTATACCTTTGTCACTATGATAGAAGTCATTTTTACCTTTATAAGCCTCAGTTTCCTCTGTAAAATGAGTCATAACTTCTAAAGTCCTTTCTGGTTCCAAGTATATGATCCTTTTTATGTCAAGCCTGAGAGTTCCCAAGTGCTCCCTTCTGACTAGAATCACTCCTACAGCTTGTTCGATGAGTTTCTGGGCTAAATCAGTAGTGGCCAGTATATTATCTCAACAACTGGATGAAACACTTTTTAGGGTCACAAATTCTCCACTTGACTTTTACTACTAGTTTATTACTTTCAATTATACCCCCAAACACAGGGTTTAGGTCAGCTTTGAACCTGGATTCAAGTTTTGTCTCTGAATAATATTGGATGTATGACCCGACATAAAGTCATTCAGTCTCTCAGTGTCTGAAGAAATTCTCTAAGAATGTAAGTGGCAGATCAGTTGGTGATCACCAATAGGCTATAAGCTGCTTGAGGGTATTGGGCAAATTCTTCCTTTGTCTTTGAGTCCCCATGTTCCAGCACAGTGCCCCAGAAAAAGTAAAGGCTTAATAAATGCTGGTTGAATGTCAAACGGATAAATCTGCATCCATGGAAGGAATTTCCACACTGATGAAAACACAGGTCCAGATGGGGAAAAAATAACGTTCATGAGCAGATTCTTTAAGAAAGTTTCAATCAAGGGTATAACTAGCATAGGGTGAGAGGAGCAGCTGCTTTGTAGTTCATCCTAGAAATGGATGCATGGAAGAAATCAGAACCAAGGTCAGGGTAGTAGAGTAGGCGTTCGTGACCACACCCTCTACTGTTACATGTGACTGTCTACTTCTCCTGTAGCATATGAATCAATTCTTACTGATCTTGTTGAATAAATGAATGTTTACGAATGAAGTTCTAGCTTAAATAGTACAATGCATGCTCTTTTGTGTGCTGGAAGACAATACTTGCGTGGTGACCAGAATGCTAAATAAGAGACAGTGATTTTATTGGTAGTGGCAGTCATGAATAATAAAGACAGGCATGTGGGATGGGAGTGGGATGGGAGTGGAGGCTGGTGTGTACAAGACACCGGCTCTGAGATCAGGTGATTTAAAGAATGCTTTATTGGAAGGATGTGCATTTCACTTTATTTTATTTATATATTTTTATATATAAATTTATTTTATACATAAATACACTTATATATTATATATATTTTTTGTTTATTTTATTTATTATGCCCATTTGAAACAGCTGAGGGTGTTGGATTTATTCAAAATTCACATTAGCCAGACAGAATAGCTTTAGTTCATGCCTTCAATGAATTCCTATGGTGGGGTCAAAGCTGACTTGCTGCGGGTAGAATTCTTCAATAACAAAGTGAAAAAGATGTCCTTCAATTTGTAGTAACCATGGAATTTCTATGTAAAACAGCCAATTGTGGAGCCTGCCAGCAGCTGGTTGCTCCAAATTGTTTTCTTCTTACAGGAAATTGTGTAAAGAATTGAGTAACTCTGGAATTTTGTCTGAGTGTCCTGTCACATACAGAACTTTGAAAACTCAGAGGTAAGGTGAAAGCTTATTTACTAGGAACCTTTTGGGGGAATCTAGATGAAGTATTTTAATATGATAGTGTAGTATTGACACGACTATTTTTCCTCTTTGGGGGGTTCTATTCAAGCTGGTTCTTGATTTTTCAGTGATTGATGGTGACCTAGTTTGTGAATTAAATAGTTCCTCTCTTTCTCCTCTCTGTGACTATTTACTACCAGTGTGACCCTGGGTAAGCCATTGTACTCCTTTATACCTCAACTTCCACGTTTATGAAGAATGAAGACATTGGTCGAGGGTCAGCTCTGAGGTCCCTTGAAGATCTAAATTTATGATCTTTTTTTTTTTTGGAGGGGGGGAGGCAGGGCAATTGGGGTTAAGTGACTTGCCCACGGTCACATGGCTAGTAAATGTTAAGTGTCTGAGGGTTGTATTTAAACTCAGGTCCTCCTGACTCCAGGGCTGGTGCTCTGTTCGCTGTGCCACCTAGACACCCCAATTCATGATCTTTTTAAGCATCCCTCAAGCATTCCACTGAATTTTATCCCCTGGAATGTAATAATTCCACAGGTAGAGGAAGGGAAAGACAAAAAACAATTTAATCCATTTCCCTACTTGTTTGTAAAAGATATGATGTGGTGGAAGATTAAACCTACTGGCTAAAATAGATTCTTTAAAATTATGTGAAGATTGCAATTATTCATGCTATTTTTTCATTCATTCATTCATTCATTCATTCAACAAGTATTCATTATGTACCTGCTACATGCTTGCCCTGTAAAAAAGGAAAACGCTTCCTGCCTTCAAGAAGCTTACATTTTATTGGGTAGAAATTGGGTAGAAATAACATTTACTCAGAGAAGTAAGTACAAATTATACATAATTTTTGGAGGCAGGCAGGGAGAGAAAAGGCTAACAACTGGAAGGTCAGAAAGGACCTTTTATAGGAAGAGACAGGCACTTAACCTGAGTTTTGAAGGAGTCTGAGGATTTCGACAGGTGAAGGGGAGAAAGAAGAACATTTTAGGCATGGCAGAGGGTTTGTGCAAAGGCACAGGAGTGAGAGACAAAATATCGTGAGTGGGATCTGTTTGCTGGAATGTAGGACACATGAAGAGGACTAGCAGGGAATGAGTTCAGAAAAGATAGACTATTTTATATATTTATTTATATACTTTAGAAGAGTCTATATGCTTCCATATAGTATAGAAGAACTTATATACTTTAGAAGTTTTTTTCAACAGGGGGATGAAATGGTCAGATTTGAGCTTTAAGGGTATCATTTTGGCAGCTGCATGAAAGACATACTGTGTGTGTATCTATAAATATATGCATATCTATATCTATGCCATAATCACACTGTAATACTTTCAGATGCATCTCTTTCTGATTCTGAGATAGTCTGTGGATTCAACCCTTCCTTTCCTGGGGGAAGAGGTCCCTATGTTTCTGGAGAAGCATCTCACCTGACCTCCCTGACCCTCCAGAGCAGTGGTTCTCAACCTGTGGGTCGCACCCCCTTTGGGGGTCGTATGACCCTTTCACAGGGGTCGCCTAAGACCGTTGGAAAACACATATTTCCGATGGTTTTAGGAACAGAGACACCGCTCCTCTATCTGTCTCCAGGTGGGTCCGTTCACATGCAGATACACCCACATACCAGTATTAAAGGGTTGCTGCATTAGGAAAGTTGAGAACCACTGCTCCAGAGGGTGCTACTGCGAAATGTCTTTGTTATTTGAATCCTTCTTTGGATCCTCTCTATATAGGCATTTAACTCTAACAGTTGACCTGTAGTTAGTGGTTGGGCTCTTCTTGGAAGTTGCTTGGTTCTCTCCTTCATTATTCTTTTTCTCTTAGCCTCTATGGCCTCTAACTAACTTCCTTAGTCAGCAATGGGCAAATGCATGTGATGTATTGTCTTTGTGAGACCCCGATTGACCTCTGGGATTGGTCTTCATGGGTATTATTTTGCATTATGTTTCAGATATCCTTACAAGACTGCAAGCTTCATGTGGGTAGGCACCATAAGCCATATATCTAGAGAAAGGGACTTTACTGCTCTAAACCCAACATTCCAGAGCATTGATAACTACTTACTTTAGGTCCCAGAGTTAGTGAGGGTCAGAAGTAGAATACAAACCCAGGTCTCATGCTCTTTCCATATGTTGCCTACCTTACCCAAGAGACCTTGTCCCATATTTGGCTGCTATCCTGGTATGGCAAAAAATCAGGAAAAGGGTTCGAGTGAGACTGGTTAAACCTTTATGGAGAATTGGATGAGTTGGGGGCACTACCACTGCAAGGAATACCTTGATAGGTGGAATTTGAGATCCATTGAAACATCTGCCCTTCCCAAGAGCCCAGCAGAGGTGCTCTGCTCACAATGAAGTATTTAATAAATGCTAATTGAGTGGGAAGTAGTCAAATACTTGTGCCCCTCAAAGTATGTTGGAATGAAATAGACAGCTTTAAAAGCATTAGGAAATGAAAATCACCCTGAAAGCATCATTTAGTTTCCGTGAGATAGAGAAAGGGATTAAGACTCAACCCAATATCACTGAGATTATCCTGAAAAGATGGCTAATAACCATATTTTTTTCTCTCTTTATACTAGAATTTTATTATCTCCAGATAAGTACAGACAAATGTTTTGCCATCTGGGCAAGCCTTTCCTACCTTTTTGTCATTCACTATCCCTAACCAGAAGGGTTGCTAAGTGGAGCAGTGGATAGAGAGCAGAGTCTAGAATCTAGAATCGGGGAGACCCAAGTTCAAATCCTGTAGCAGAGACATACTAGCTGTGTGACCCTGGGCAAGTCACTTAATTCTATTTGCCTCATTTTTAAAATGGGCAGGAGAAGGAAATGGCAAACCACTCTAATATCTTGGCCAAGAAAACACCAAATTGAGTCACAAAGAGTCAGACATGACTGAAACAGCTTAACAACAACAATCACTAACAGTGTCACACTCCCATGATGTAATCCTATTTAAATCTCTAGCAGCTTATACCCAAAGATTAACAAGAAAGTTTTTTTTTGTGATTTTTTAAAAACACTCCCTTACTAATGACACATTGATAATCTAATTTAACTCCTGCCATGTTCTTCTGCAGGCTTGAGTTTTCGGTTTTCTTCTTTGCTAGTACCATTGATGTAGGCTCATCAAAATCTCTTCATGAAGCCTTTTGTGCTGTAGGACAGAGAGATTCAAAGAAAAATTCTTTATTAAAAGTACCCAGAAACCTAGTTTACACACTGGAATATTGAATTATGGAATAAAGTTGTACATATTTGAATAGAAAGATTATATGGCATGTCTGACTTCCATGTAATTTCTTCAGTAGTTTTTTTGTTTAAAATGTTGCTGCTCGGGGGCAATTTGGTGGCATGGTAAATAGGGTACTGGCCCTGGAGTCAGGAGGACCTGAGTTCAAACCTGGCCTCAGACACTTACTAGTTGTGTCTTTGGGCCAGTCACTAACCCTGATTGCCTCCAAAATAAAATAAAATCTTGGTCCTTAAACCGATAAATACTTTGGTGTTTGCTAGTAATCAACAGACCTTCCACTTCCTCCTAGAATGTGGTATCTGTGCATTTATAGACAGTTTCTAATGTGTAGGTTGTGTTCCAAAAGGCAATTGTTTGGAACTAGGAAGAATTTTCTCATAGAAACCCTATAGGGAAGGTCATAAAGGCCTGCTTAATTTGTGATGTATCATTTAATCCATGACACACATTTTTCATAAGGCTTTACCTTCTAATATAGATGATAAAATCTGAAAGGTCATTCAGATACAGTGTCACATGAGGTTTCATTAGTACTTATACTACTGCTAATATCTAGTTACTAGTGAGTCTATGTTTTATTCATATTGTGGGTGAAATTGGCTTCTGTGGGAGAATGTCTGTTTGTCTAATCAGAGAAAAGGGATCTTGGTGGCCTAAGAGCAGGTCATTATATTCAGTAAGATATGAGGTCATAGTATCTCAGGTAGGAGAGAACAAGATGGGTTCTTTGTTGCTCTCTGTGGTTCCCAGTGGAGGCTACCCCTCACTCTTAATAAAGTATGACTAGATGTAGCTCAGAAGACTCTAGGTATAATAGAGTATTCATAAGTTGGCGGAAATGCTCATCACTGTTAATCACCTTATATAGCAGAATTTAAGTTCCTTGATAGTAGGGACTTATTATTTGACTTGCTATCTGCAGTGACTAGAATAGTACCTGTTACGTGGTAGGCATTTGTTGAATTGGTTTGAATTTCATTCTGCAGGCTCACTGAATATTAGAGTTTAATTTCTTAGCCCTGCTATTGAAGGAAGCTCTTTGGGAGTTGTTAAGGGAGGTTTCTGGTGGATAGTGAAGACCTGGAATGGAAGCCACCTAAGAAAGTAGAAACCCTGACACATCCTCTTGAAGTCACACGGGAGTCTGTGCAGTATCCCTGGCCATTATCCCTTCTCATTCCCACAAGGCTTTAGGGATATATCCAGAGGCCTCTGTCAGGGTGAAAGTCATTTTCCCCTGTGGCTGAAGAGAGGCACATTCTAATCAACATATGAGTATGAGAGCTGTGATACTCTGTTGTGAGGCACTTTTAGCTTTGAGCTGACTGAAAGAAGTACCAAGACTTTAAGTCCTTTACCCCATTGGTTAAATATCAGAGTTGAAAATTGGCCTTAGGATTTCCTGACTTCAAGCCTACTCTTCACATACTGTGGCATTACTCTGCTACTACACCTAAAGTCAATAAGAGTAATAACTGTTGATGATTTAATAAATGCTTTGAAGGTCTGCAAAGTGCTCTGTATACATTAACTAAGAAGAGAGTTCATAGAAGAAGGGAGAGAGTTTTCCATTCTGGATATTCTTACAGTGTGAATCTCCTTAGATCGTAGAACCATAGACCTTACAAGAGGAAAATTGGCCTCATTGACATGTAAAAAAGAAGAAATATATCAGAGGCTTTAAAAAAAAGTCCATTTTTGAATTCTAGATGAAAAAGAGTTTTCTTTATTCTTGTTTCTTCTTTTTGTAATTTTCCAAGCAGATATAGTTAGTCCAACCGAAACAAATAAGACTTTGAAGGTTTTTTTATGTGGATACCTATGTGTCCCCAACAAAAGAGGTGGTAAGACGCAGCAGGCACAGAGGAATGTGTTGAATAGATGTTTGTTATGTTGTAAATCTTGGCACTTTTTTCTATTCTCACATTTTGTTGTTGTTAAAACCTGTGATTTTATCATTCTAGGGGACGTCCAGTGTGGAAAATTCTTTCATGTATGCAAATGAACAAATCCTCCATAATTGATAGAGAGTTGTCTGGAACATGGAGAACTTTAAGTGACTGGCCAGGGGTCAAACAGGTGGCAAGTGTCAAACATTGAATTTGACCTCTGTTCTTCCCAATTTTGAGGGAGACCCTTGATCCATTACACAATGACTGGATTTCATGAAGTTCCATATATTTATCTTGGATTATTTTAGGCTGTATTCAGAGGATTCTAGATCTACAGCTGGAAGGGACATTGAATCCTACTGTTTAATTTTTACTGATGAGGAAATTGAGATCCAAGGAACACGGAAGAATATTTGAAAATTTTTAGTTTCTTCTTTTTGGTTTCTCTAGAATATTAAGAAATAGTATTCCTCCTGCCAAAAGATAGGATAAAGACATTTAAAGATAAGGTAGGTCAGGAACAAAAGGGCCTTTTTATAAAGAAATGGAATAAGAGTGGAAATCAACCTTTTAAAAAACGGTAACTCTGGTCATGTTAAGAGTATTATCTTCCAAGAGTGGATCCAAGATGGCAGAGAAAGGACAAGGAGTCTCCTGAGCTTTCCCCTCCAAATAACTCTAAAAATGCCTCAAAACTAATTATATAGGGGAAGAACCTATAAAAGGATGGGGTGAAAAAATTTTCCAGCCCATAACTTAGAAGGTCAGTAGGAAAGATCTATTGCACTGGAATGTTAGTGGAACACAAGCTGTGTCAGCACAAAGTGGACCCCAACAAACTAGCAGCAAGCCTTAGGAGCAACCAAATCAATAATGCCAGCATCTGCTTCTGGAGCTCTCAGCCAACAGATGGTAAGGGAGTCAGACAACTAGGCAGAAGGAGATTATGGGGGCCTCTTTGCTAGCACTGAAGCAAGACTCTGTTGTTTTGTTCATATTCAGATTTGGGAGTCCTGGCTCAAAATTCCAAGGTAAGGACGAGCACTAACACACCAGAGTTTGTGGCCTTAGAGGAGCAGGGACTCTGGGAACTGTTCCAGCACAGAAAAGAGTGCTTGTGGTCACTCACAGATCAAAGCACAAGCCAGGATAGTAGTTAATGCACCTCTCCTAAGATCATATCACCTTGGAAGAACTGAAATCTTACAGACCCCCAGGACTAGCTTCAGAAAACCCAGAAGTTTGGGACAGTGCCACCTCTACTCCAGCAACAGAGTCCAAGTTTAATATAAAGTTAAAAGTAAAGAAATCAGCTAGAAAAATGAGCAAACAACAAAAAAAGATCCTGGACATAGACAGTTACTATGATGACAGGGAAGATCAAAACACAAACTCAGAAGAAGACAACAGTCAGGACTGCTACATTCAAAGTCTTAAAGAAAAATTTGAATTGGTCTCAGGTCCAAAAATATTTCCTGGAAGACTTTAAAATGAATTTTAAAAATTAAATAGAGAGGTAGAGGAAAATTGAGAAAAGAAATGACAGTGATGCAAGAAAATCATGAAAAGAAAAGTTGATAGTTTGGTAAAGGAAGCACAAAAAGAAACTGAAGAACATAACACCTTAAAAAACAAAATTGGTCAAATGGTAAAAAAAAAAAGCATAAAAAGCCAATGAAAAGAAGAATGCCTTAAAAAGCAGAATTGGCCAAATGGAAAAACATGTACAAAAATTGTAAGCATATAAGGTAAATAATTCCTTAAAAATTAGAATTGGGCAAGTGGAATCTAATGACACCATGAGACATCAAGAAGAAATGAAACAAAATCAAAGAAGAAAAAATAGAAAAAAAAATATTAAACATCTCATTGGAAAAACAACTGACCTGGCAAATATATCTAGGAGAGAGAATTTAAGAATTATTGGACAACATGAAAACCATGACCAAAAAAGGAGCCTAGACATCATCTTTCAAGAAATTGTTGAGGAAAACTGCACTGATATGCTAGAATCAGAGGGTAAAAATAGTAATTGAAAGAATCCACTCATCACTTCCTGAAAGAGATACCAAAACAAAACCCCCCAGGAATGCTATAACCTAATTCCAGACCTCCCAGATCAAGGAGAAAATATTGCAAGCAACCAGAAAGAAATAATTCAAGTATCGTGGAACCACAGTCAGGATAACACAAGATTTAGTAACTTCCGCATTAAAGGATCAAAGAGCTTAGAATATGATATTCAGAGGACAAAAAGCTAGAATCACAACCAAGAATTACCCACCCAGAAAAATTGAATATAATCCTTCAGAGGAAAAAAATGTATATTTGATGAAATAGAGGACTTTCAAGCAATCCTGATGAAAAGAATGGAGCTGAATTGAAAAACTGATTTTCAAATACAAGATTCAAGAGAAGCATAAAAAAGGTAAACAGAAAAGAGAAATCATAAAGGAAAAGGAGATGTAAAATGGAGTAAATGTCCTCATATAAAAGAGGTTTAAAAGACCTTTTACAATGAAGGAGAAGACAGCGGGGAGGGTATGTGAACCTTATTCTCATTGAAACTGACTCAAAAAGATAGTAATGTACACATTCAGTTGGGTATAGAAATTTATCTCACCTTACAGAAAAGTAGGAGAGGAAAGGAATAAGAGAAGTGGCAGTGATGCTGATATAAGGGAGGGCAGATTGGGAGAAATTGTGGTCAAAAGCAAAAAACTTTTGAGGATGCACAAAGTGAAAAGAGAGAGCAAGATAAATGGGGAAAATAGGATGGAAGTAAATACAGTTAGTAATCGACTGTAAATAAAATTTTACAAGTTTCTTTGATAAAAGCCTCATTTCTCAAATATATAAAGAACTAAGTCCATTTTATAAAAATAAGAGCCATTTCCCCAAATGATAAATGGCAATTAAAAAAAATTACTAACAGTAGGTAGAATCAGGTGCTAGATTCAGAATTAGAGCACCTTGATTCAAATCTGCTTCTCATTATTTACCTCTGTTATATTGGGCAATTCAGTTATGCTTTTCCACATTTGTAAAATGAGAGGATTGGACTATATGCCCTTTGACATATCTCTTCCAGCTCTGTATCTGTTTGAACAATGGCTAGCACTAGAGTTCCTAATATTAGGTAAAGAAGGACTATTTTAGATTTCATCAAAGAAAAAAAAAGCAGTACCTCTGTCTTTACAAGATAGTAACTTCTGTTGATCTCTCAACAAATGATGTTCCTTCTTACCTTCTACAAATACATTAAGCTGCCATGGTCACAAGAACATTTATCAAGCCCCTTAGTTCACCTTACCTTCTCTTGGTAAAACAGTGTAAGTGCTCTCCATTCCCAAGCGAATGTGTTCATTAACATGACAATGGAATAACCAAGTCCCAGCATCTTTTGGATGCATCTGAACAGTTTTGAATGTTCCAGGAAGAAGGTCAGAAACATCAGAGCGATAAACTCCAGCTCCCTGAATGAGAAAGATGAAATAATATCAGTGTATTTACCCAAGGTTATTCAGGTAGTTGCATAATTTACAAAATGCTGACTTGTAATTATCAATCAGAGCCCCTCAAATACAGCTTTAATTAAGGCCCATATAGCCCTGGGTACTTGGATTTTTGTAGGCACTTTGGAAAATGCATTTTTTAAAAGTATCAGATTTTATGAAAAAGCAAAATCTTGAAAAGTTCATTTCTTTCATTTTACAAGAAAACAAAGATTGACATTAGCATGACTGTTTCTCCAGGAATATACTGTGCTTAATTTTCAAGGTCTTGATTAATCTGAACCTGTTTTATGACCCCCTCCTACTCCTCAACACAAATGCTAATTCCATCAGACCATTTCACCTTCCTTGGAATGTGGCATATCCCATGATTCCCTTTTCCATCCTTTTGCTCATTTTCCATTGAGTTGGAGTTTTCTTGTCTCTCTTTCTGTCTTCTTACCCTCATTCAAATTCTACCCATTTTTCAAAGCTCAGCTCATCTCCCTTTCTCCCAGAGAACTATTCTAACTCTCATTAATCTGTCTTTCCTCTGAATTCTTATCATATATATATGTGATGTCTACTACACAATTCAGAGCTTAATTTTGTCCTTTCTAGTATTGTCTGGTAATTGTCTCCTGCATAATGACTCTTGTCTCTTCAATTAAACTGTTAATGTCTTGAATATCCTGTGTCTTTTCGTTACTCCAGGCAGTCTTCTCCCTAATTTGCATTTGGCTTATTTTATATTATATAGCAGCTAGCGCAGTACTTAGCAAATTGTAGGTGCTCAATCAACACTTAATTTTTGTTTAACTATTAAAGAGGACCTGGGTTGAAATTCTACAATTGCAACTTACTACTCAAATGACTGTGGGCAAATAAATTAAGATCCTTGACCCCCAATTTCCTCATCTGTAAAAGGAGGGGGTCTGGACATGGTGGCATACACCTGTAGTCTCTGGTACTGAGGAGGTTGAGAAAAGTAGTGGATTGCTTAAACTCTGCAGCTCTGAGTTGCAATAGATTTGAAGCCAACTGGTTATGTGCATCACGACTGCACCAATATGGTGTATGCCCTGGAGCCAGAAGATACCAGGCTGCCTAAGGAGCAGGGAATCAGTCTGGCTAGAAATGGAAGAAAGCTTCCACTGAGGATCACAGTTCAGGGGCCTGTGAATGGTCATTGTTCTTCCAGTCTGGGATAGATAGGAGGACTCAGTCTCTAATAAATTAATTAATTTAGACGAATTAAATGACTGACTGACTGAATAAATAAATGAATAAAATGAAAGAAGTCGGACTAGATGGCCCTTGAGGTCCCTTCCAGCTTTAGAGCTGTGAGCTTACATATCATTTCACAATCCCATCAATGAATTCACAAAGCATCAGAAAAAAATGCATCTGGGGCAGATCAGGTATATACCTTATATTTGAAGCTGTGGCCGTGGAAGTGAACAGTGTGAATATCTACATAACTTCCCAAGCCAATCAAATACCAGTTCACTGTATCTCCAATATGCATGGTCAGTCCTTGATTGTTTCCAAAAAGTCTTCCATTAATTGCTGAGAGACAAAAAGTATCATCAGCTATCTTTTCAAAACAAGCATTTGAAATGATAGGACATTTTCTAAATAGTCAGCTACTCAGAAGCAGTAAAGATTCTAAAGCTAGAGGACTAGTCCTTCTAAATTAACCAATCCATCTGTTCATTAAAAAAAGAAGCCTGTAATACTAGAGTTTTCATTACCAAGGGAAGCAAAACAAAAGCTGTTTCAGCTTTACTTTTTGAACTTTAATCTTTCATAGAAAAGAAAGAACCCTCCCTTATATTCTCTGTTCATTAGGAAGAATGCTAAGATAAGGATATGTAAGATTTCAGCAGCTAACTCCTGGTTTGGGAATTTTCTTCAGTAATACAGATTACAATCTGTCTAAGGCTAGGGACTGTGGGTGTGAATGTGTACACACACACACA
>CM053580.1:39804983-39822108 GCA_028627135.1 Pseudochirops cupreus | reverse complement strand
GGGCCCTTTGACTAAATGCATAAGGGTGTGAAGGGAAGGAAATGCAGTGAACTGTTTGACAGTAAAGGAATTTGTCTCACTGATGTAGAAGCTAGTATAAGAGAGTATTGAGATCATAAGGCTGAAAAACTGCATTCAAGGTGGCCAGGTAGGAAAGGCCACTTTTCTCTTTCCTCTTCCTTTCTCCCCAAACCATTCCTCTCCCCTAAATGGGAAAACAGGGTAGTAATAGTCATCAGCAGGGTTGCCTTTCCTCCTTCCCTTTCCCTCCTCCCACTCTGGACCACCCAAATCCCATCACTGTAGTCAAATGGAAAAAGCAATATGGCCACTCAAATCACTAGGATGAGCAGGGAGTCAGTTACACCCTTCTAACAAGATGGAGGACCACCAGACATCACCATCTGACTTGTTAGCACATCCTGAGATCCTCCATCACACTATACCATCTTCCTTATTGCTACTAATCTAGACCACTGAGCACTTCCATCCACCTGATGGTGCCACCTAAGAATGTGTTGTTTGCTTCAATTAGAGTATGAGGTTTTTTTGCTTTTTTTGGTCAAGGCAATCGAGATGAAGTGATCTACCCAGGGGCACACAGCTAGTAAGTATCAAGTATCTGAGGCCATATTTAAACTCAGGTCCACCTGACTCCAAGGCTAATGCTCTATCCACTGTTCCACCTAGACTGTGAGTTCTCTGCAAGCAAAAACTACAGTATCTCACTTTTTATATTTTTATCTCTAGTGTATAGCACAGTGCTTAGCACATTGAAAACATTGAAATGCTCTTTCATTCATTAAAAATGAAGACTGAAGTCAGAACACAGAAGGCCTTGAATATCAGGCTAAATTGTTTAGACTTTATATTATAGGTAATGGGGAGGCACTAAAGATTTTTGAGTAAGGGAATCATACTACCACTAAGATACAAGATATAAGAACTAAAATATAAGAAGGTCAGTCTGGCAGTAATTAAGTTGAAGGGCTTAAAAGAGGAAGCAAATGGAAGAAGGTAAACCAATTGAGAGGCTATTGAAACAATTCCAAAAAATACAATAAGCCAGTAAATAAAGGCTCTAGGTAATGCATCTAAATCACTCCAGTCCCAACCTGAACTGGCAGTCTTTTTTTTCCAATTATCTTATGAAATATTTAATTTATGAAACAGTTCAATATATCATTAACTTTTCTTCTGTAATAACTGTGTTAGACTGAGAGTTCCCATATTGGTTTAACTAGTTAAATATAGTAGTGAAGAAGCATTCATGAAGGAGTATAACTAATGATACATATTTTTTTTCCCAATTTTTAAACATTTTTATTCAAAGTTTTGAGTTTCAAATTCTATCTATCCCTCTCTCCCTCCCCCTCTCTCCTACCTGAGATGGTAAGCAATCAGATATAGATTATACATGTCCAATTATGTAAAACATCTCCATATTAGCCATTTTGTACAAGAAGACTCAAATAAAACAAAAAAATGAAAGAAAGTGAAAAATAGCATACTTTAGTCTGTATTCAGGCAATATCAGTTCTCTTTCTGGAGGAGGACAGTATGCTTCATCATTAGTCCTTTGGGATCATCTTGGATCATTGTATTGCTGAGAAGAGCTAAGTCATTCACAGTTCTTCATCAAACAATATTGCTGTTCCTGTGTGCAACATTCTCCTGGTTCTGTTCACTTCACTATGCATCAGTTCGTGTAAGTCTTTCTGGGTTTCCCTGAAAGCACCCGGTTTGTTATATCTTATAGCACAATAATATTTCATGGCAATCATTTACCACAACTTGTTTAGCCTTTCCCCAATTGATGAGCCACCTTTGATTTCCAATTCTTAGCCACCACAAAAAGAGCTGCTATAAATATTTTAGTATAAATAGGTCCTTTTCCCTTTTTCTGTATGTCTTTGGAATACAGACCTAGCAGTGGTATTGCTGGATCAAAGGGTGCAAAGTTTGTTTGATCTTTGGGCATAGTTCCAAATTGCTCTCCAGAATGGTTGGGTCATGATCTAGCAATCTTGAGTGAATAATTGTGCAACATTCTAATTGGGTTATATAACATTCCAGTTGACCAACAAACACTAAATAAAACTGAATGGGATTTGCATCTTTGTGGATAAAGAAGGGAGAATTGCTCTTATGTAAGTTGACTTTATGTAAATGGGCCCCAGGAAAGCAAGGAAGCTCTGACTTATAAAAAGGAGGCAAGTAAGTCCACATCAATTTTGTTCTCAAGGCTCTAGGCTAGAAAATGACAGGATTTTTGTCGTTCACCTTTTTTCTGATTTTTGCCAGTTCTCCAGGTTGGGCAAAAGAAAGACATTATTACATTGGAATTAGGGAAGAGACTTGGAACTATGCTCCCACTGGTAAAAACATAGTCAATGGGAAATTAATTTCCGAAGATAAGTAAGTAATGTTCGACTTTCCTTGAAAATGTTAGTGTCTGTACAATGAGTTGGTAGTTAATTATTATGGATAATAAGGTGATAATGACTTTTGTTGGATTAACTCTTTAAGAGCAAATTCATTGTCAGGAATAGATACATATATGTTATATATGCATACATATGTATACATAAGCTGTATACACAAGCATGCAAGAGCCTTTCTGATTTTGTTTCTTTAGATATTCTAGCACAGTGGAAAGAACATTGGCTCTAAATTCAGAGAACCTGGATTCAGATCCTGCCTTTGACAACTGTGTGGTTATGGACAAACACTATTCCCTCACTGGGCCTCAGTTTCTCCTTAAAGCTAAAAACTTTAAGCTTTTTAAAGCCTAAAACTGTACTATGACTTCTGGGACATCTTGTATATTATTTTGAGGAGGAGTCTATCAGCTTCAACAGACTGCCAAAGGGGATGATGCAGAAAAGGTTAAGAAGCTTAGTCCCAGTTATATTTACCCAGATGCTTAAGCTATAAACTGTCTGAACAGAAACTCTATGTAATTCTATGCTTTGATGTACACTGAGTGTGCAATTTTTAAAAGCAATTCTTTTTCTCATATTCATGAAAAAATCTGAATAATAAGACTTGTGTTATTCTCTTTCATCTTTTCAGATGATTCAGCAAGAGAATGAGGAGATATTTAGAAAAGGGCTCTGATGTATTCCAATTATGGGTAAAGATGGCCCAAAATCACTATGTAATTAATTCCATTTGCTTGTATAGACGTGAGATAATGTCTATCATGAAGACACTGAATGTGGAGTCAGAAAAACATGGGATCAAATCCTGCCCCTCCACAGTCAATAGGGTCTCTTCCTACTCTAAATCTATGACTTGTAATGAATAACCAAAGTATACTGAAAGTACTTGGCCATTGTTTCATGTAAAGCTCAGAGGAAGGCTTTACAACTAAACTGCAGCATCAATTAATGACATGAGGCCTTAGCCAATAAGCTATCTGGGATCCCCACGTCCTACCTTCTTCTTTCCTCCCATCTCATTTCATCTTATTCTGTCCAGGTTTGGCATTTTGCCATTTAAACCACATTTAAACTACTTTCTTTTGTCACTTGGGTCCCATTTAAATTATAAATCTCCTTCCTTTTGTCATTTAGGTTCCATTTAAGCTACAAATCTCCTGACTTCCTATTCCAACCAATTTAAACATTTTCGTTCCAGTCAAAATCTGTTACAGAATTGTCTTTCTGTCTTCACAGAGAGCTTCGTTCATCTATCTATCTACAAAGAGGCTCTCAGAGGATAGGTCGAGTTTATAAGAAAGCCATATATGTTCAGTACACGGATGGAACTTATAGAAAACGTGTGGAAAAGCCCGCCTGGCTGGGGTTTTTGGGTCCTATTTTGAGGGGAGAGGTTGGGGATCTAATCATTGTGCACATGAAAAACTTTGCCTCAAGACCCTACACTATGCATCCTCATGGAGCGACCTATACTAAAGAAAATGAAGGTATGACAAGTTTCCTTCCAAGGCTGATTATAATTAGAGGAAAAAAAATTGTGATTGTTTCAATATACTAAAAATTGTGAAGATAGTTCCCTTCCCAACCACTATCCTATTTTAAAGGAGATAATTGAAATTATGCAAGCATATGTTTGACCACTGAATAACTAAGGAATACTAGTAGTATTCTACAAATTTGTGATGTGCTTAGTAAGAAGTTTAGCAGGATTTCTAAGTTTCATTCAAACTGTACAGCATTAAACATAATGCTGAAGGTGGTTATAGATTAACCATAATTATGAAGTGACCTTTTCTTTGGAGACCTTTGATGTCTGCCCTCCAGACACTCTCTTTACAATTTCTTATCTTACATTAAATGACAAATGTGAAATCATTGACAAGGAAAACACCATTTTCTTCACTTGTAGAAAAGCACTATGGCCTAAAAGGAAAAGGGAAGGATCTTTGAGGTCTCAGCCACAAATACTCTTAGTCCTATTATGGCTAGATTGAACTTTTCTTCTTAAAAAGATATCCTAAGAAATTTTAGATGAATGCAGGAGAAAGCAATATATTCCTGGTTTGTCTCTTCTTTAGACTTTTATGACTAGGTTTGGCAGACAGGACCAGAATGAAAGGAGGAGGCAATGCAAACAAATAAATATTTGTGCAGCTAGGGAAGAAAAGTGGGGAGAAAAAAGGTAACAGGGAGCCATGGGAGCTATTTGAGCAAGGAAGTGGCATGGTCAGGTGTGGACCAGAGGCATATAATTTGAGCAGCAATGTAGAGGAAAGGTTTGAGAATAGACCTGGTACACTCAGGGTTTAAGTGGCAGAAGTAGAATTTTAATCAAGGTCTTCTGGCTTGAAATCCAGGACTCTTTGAGCTGTGAAGGAAAGATGATATGATTGATGTTCTTTGGAAACATTTACCCTAAAAGATAAGGGTAGCATGGGAGGCAGTGTGGTACACTGGGATAGCACTGGGCTAGGGGGCAGGAGACTGAAGTCTGTACTCTGATTTCACCGCTTCTTATCCATGTGACCTTAGATAAGTTAGTGACTTCTCTGAGGCTCAATTTTCTCATCTATAAGATGGGGATACTAATACTTTGATCCATCTACTTCATATCATTGTTATGAGGATCAAATGACAGTACACAAAAAGAATCCTGCAAACCTTAGTTGTCAGCTTTATTTATATTACTTATAATTATACTTAGAACACAAATGTCAGCTTTTATTATGGTGATATAATTCTAGAAGACACCAGTTATGAGAACTCCCTTCACCAGCTCCTCAATGACCATAGATAAGATTCAGGGGTTCTCCTGAGGCACCAAAAAATGAAATGGTCTATTTATGGTTATGCAGCTAGTAAGTGGTAGAGGTGGAACCACAGGGGAAGAGGCTCCTTATGCTTTGGACCCTTCCCCCCAACTCCAGGATGCAGATACACTGGCCTGTTTGCAGTTCTTCAACCATGATCCCTTCCCCCTCCCATGTCCCATCATCATGCCCTTGCATATGCTGTCCCTCATTGCATATGCTGTCCCTCGTGCCTGGAATGCTCTGCCTCCTCACCTCTGCACTTTAGTTTCCCTAGGTCACTTCAAAAATTAGTTGACATCCCACCTTCTGGAGAAGACCTTTCCCTGCTAATGCCTTCCCCTTTCTGACTATATTCCATCTGCCCTCTCTAGATCTTGTATGTACGTGGCTGTTTACCCAGCCTCACGTATCTAATGTCTACCATGATCTTTGAGAACAGGGACAGTTGGTATTTTCTTTCTTTCTTTCTTTCTTTCTTTCTTTCTTTCTTTCTTTCTTTCTTTCTTTCTTCCTTCCTTCCTTCCTTCCTTTCTTTCTTTCTTTCTGTCTTCTTTCTTTCCTTCCTTCCTTCCTTCCTTCCTTCCTTTCTTTGTATCTTTGTATCTTTGTGCCTAGCATACAGTGAGTGCTTAAAAAAATGCTTGCTGGCCAACTGACTGATTGACAGACTGAATACATGTCTGGAGTACATTCCAGGCATGGGAGATAACCTGTAGAGTGAGGTGGAAAGTGGAATGTTATGCATGAAGAAAAGTCAGCTAGCAGGAACATCGACTGAATGAATGTGTTATAATTTGGAAATGTGTTATAATATAGGCTGGAGTCAAAATGGCAAGAGGAGTTTCTGTCTATCCTGGAGATAAGAAGAAGCCACTGAAAACTAAGAATAAGGCACATGGTTTAAAATTATTAAAAATCGGCTCAGCAGCTGAGCAGGGCATTGGAGTAGGGAGAAACTTCAGGAACAGTCTGGGAAAGAGGTGACAAGGACCTGAACTAAAGTAATAGCTGTGTGGGTGGAGAGATGGGGTCTAGATAAGATGTTGTGAAGGTTGAAACGAGAGTTGATAATGGATTGGGTATGTGAAGGGAGTGAGATAAAGGAATCTAGGATGACAATCTAGTGGTGCCCTAGACAATAACAGGGAAGCTTGGAATAGGGAAGGGTTTGTGAAGAATGATAATGAGTTCTTTTTTTGGACATGTTGAGTTTGAGTTGTCTATGGGCCATCCAGTTTGAGATGTCCAAGGGGAAGTGGGAGATGCAAGCCTGGAACTCAGGAAAGAGGTTAGGGTTGGAAATCATTTGTACTATTGCTGTTCAGTCATTTGGTTGTGTTTGACCCTAATGACCCCATGGACTTTGTCCGTGGGCTTTTTTCAGCAAAGATATTGGAATGGTTTGCCATTTCCTTCTCCAATGTGCCCCCACTTTGCAGATGAGGAACTGAGGCAAATAGGGGTTCAGTGACTTGCCCAGAGTCACACAGTTAGCAAGTGTCTGTGGGCAGATTTGAACTCAGATCTTCCTGACTTCAGGACCAGTGTTCTATCTACTGTGCCATCTGGCTGCCTTATTTGCCTCATTTGCATAGAGATGATTATTAAATATAGAGAGGCTGATGAGGTCACCAAGTGAGAAAAAAAAAAAGAAGGGGATCCAGGCCAGAGATTTTGGAGATGCTCCCAGTTATAATTCTCCATGTGGATAATGAGCCAGCAAAGGAAACTGAGAAGGGGCAGTTGGGCAGACAGGAAGAAAACCAGAAGGCAGTACGCTGAAAACGTGGAGAAGAAAGATTATGCAGAACAGGAAGGTGATCAGTAGCGTCAGACGCTGCAGTGTGGCCACAGAGAAATAAGATCGAGGGAATGTCATTGGAATTGGCGTTTAAGACACTATTGGTAACTTTGGAGATCATTTCAGTTGGATGATGAGGCTGGAAGCCGTATTACAGAGGGGGTGTGTGTGTGTGTGTGTGTGTGAGACAGAGAGAGACAGATACAGAGAGAGAGGGGGAGAGAGACACAGAGAGAGAGAGAGAGAGAGAGAGAGAGAGAGAGAGAGAGAGAGGATGATAGTAGGGTTAATTTGCTGGAGAAGTAGAGAAGGGCTTGGACCAAGGATCCACGTAAAGGGGCATACCTTGGCAAGCAGAAATGCTACCATTTCATCTAAGACCAAAATGAAGGAGATGACAGTCCAGGGAAACGTCTGAGTCACATCTCCTTCTCTTCTAGAATGCCTACCTCAGCTTGAGCACCACCTCCTGCATGAGACCATTCCTTATCTCTACCACCACCATTTCCATCCTACCTAATGTCTCTACCCACACAAAAATACGGCATTTTGTATTTACTTTGGGCATATTTTGTGATTACATAAATGTGTACATCTTGTTTCCCCTATGAGGATATAAGCTTTTTGAGCATCAAGACTGTTAATTAATTTTATATTCCCAACACATCTTGCCATGCTCTGCACAGTAGGAATTTTATAAATGCTTGTTCATTAATTATGTGACCTTTGCCACCTCTATAACGCCACCTCTCTTGGACTCCCTTTCTTCCTTTATAAAATAAGAAAGCTAAACTAAATGGCCTCTAAGGGGCCTTCCAACTCAGAGCACGCCAGAGCAATCTTGGGAAGAAAATAAATCATAAAGGTCATTTTTCCTCAATAAATCTAAATCTGTATCTATCAGAAAGTTTGTGACTCTTCTTCAATCAAGACCTTTTAACTGAAGCTGTGCCTTGGATGTTTTCCAGGTGCTCTGTATCCTGACAATACCAGGGGGCAACAGAAGGCAGATGATAGAGTGATGCCTGGACAGAACTATACTTACACGTGGTTCATAACCCCAGAACAAGGGCCCGGGGAAGGAGACCATAATTGTGTGACCAGAATCTATCACTCACACTTGGATACTGTGAAGGATTTGGCTTCTGGGCTCGTGGGACCCCTGATAACTTGTAAGAAAGGTAAAACATTATCTTTAAAAAATCTCAAGCGATAAAAATACATATAATGACATATAGAAAAGAAGAAAAAGAAAAAATCTGTGATGTCCTTAAAACTTGTCAATTTAACGTCATTTTTACTTACAAGGTCCTGGCATTCAAGGACCTACACCAACGGATCTCAAACTTTTAGTCTCAGGAATCCTTTATACTTAAAAGTTTTTGAGGACCCCAAGAGTTTTTGTTAATGTAAATGATACCTATTGACATTCACCATATTAGAAATTTAAATATCTTGGTATTAGTATGAAAATAGCTTTGACTTTGCAGACCTCTGAATGGGTCTTGGGATCTCCTAGGGGTATGTGGATCACACTTTGAGACTCAGCTGTACACAATCTCTACCCAGATACGCTCCAGGCTTATCAGAGTTCTCTTTCACTGGTCCTAACCTCTAACCACACTGAATGTCTTAATGTTTCCCAAACACACCTCAGAATGTCTCCACTTCCTCAACCCCTTCTCTCTACTTGAAAGCATGCTCCCTGTATCTGCTCAGCTCAAACCTGATGAGGACTAGGAAGTGAGGAAGAAAACTAACAAATGAGGTTTGGTATAACTGTAGAAAAGGCCTTCAAGGCCTCCCCAAACCCTCAGCTCGAAGCCATCCCTCCTTTGTATTACAATGCCTGGCTTAGAGCGTGGCATACAGTATATACTTAACAAAGGCTTATTGATTATTAGGGTTAGGGTCAGGGTTATGAAATGAAAATGTCCAATAGGCATCTGGCATAAATGCAGCTGGGACTCAGTAGAGAAGTCAGGAACAGGAACGCTGACATAGACAAGAACATAGATGTGGATATGGAAATGGATATGGATGTGTCAGGAAGATCTGGAATCAAATCCTGCCTCAAACACTTACTAGCTATGTGACCCTGGGCAAGTCTTTTAACCTCTCTCAGGCCACAGAGAAGTCAAGGAGATTGAGGCCTGAGAAAAGTCCACTGGACTTGGCAGCTATGAGATGATCAGTAACTTTGGAGAGAGCAATTGCAGTAGAATGATAAAGTTGGAAGGCAAATTGTAATGGGTTAAGAAGAAGGTGAGAAGAAAGTGGATAGTTGTCTTCATCATTGTTATTATTATTGTTACATGGGTATGGACATGGATGTGGGAATTGTTCATGTAAAGTTGAAAATGGAAGCTGAAAGAGTAGATGAGTTCTTTGGCAGGGGCCACATGAAGAAAGAAGAGAATGGTTAAGGACTGAGCCTTGAAGAATGCCTTTTAGTAAGCAAGAGGTGCCACGGAAGATACCAGGGAAAGCACAATAATGGACCTAGGAATACAGAAAAGTGTAGCAAAAAGGAGGTTAAGGGGGCAAAGAATTTCAAGAACCATGTGATCAGTGGTATTAAATGCTTCTTAGAGACTAAGGACTGAAGATTTAGAAAAGAACAGTAGATTTGATCATTGATTTATTGGCTACCTTAGAGAGAATGGAGGTGTGATTGCAGAGGATTAAGTAGTATATGAGTAATAAGAAAACAGGGGCAGTGGTTATAAATCATACCTAGGTAAGATACATTTTGAAATGAATAATAGGAGAAAAATAGAAATGTAGCTATTATACAGCATCAGGAAAGACTTGAATAGGTTTGAAAATCTAGAGAAAGGAGTCAGTAGCAAATTGAAAATTTAGGATGTTTTGGTGCAATGGGGCAATAGGGATGTTGATAATTCAAGAGGAAGCAGAAGAGTGTGATTGAAAACATGGGTTAAAATGGTAGCCATTAAATGAGAACGGACACCTCTTTCACTGAGACAGAAGGAAAGCAGAGGATGAATATGAATCCAGAGATACTTTGAAGTGGAGAAAAAGAAAACTGGGCAGCCCTATTATGGATGACCTGGAGTTTCTTGAGGAAGTGAAGTGATTTGTCTAGAGTGAGGAAGCCATGGTTCACATTTGGGGCTCTGTGACTTTGCATTTTTTGCCTTTTTCCTTGATTTCTGTGGTCTAGTCATAGATCTGTATAAAACAGATGGTAGAAGCTATCCATCAAAGCAGATATGACAGACAGTAAAGGGGCAAGTGTTTCAAGGGTGTTGATAAGAGCAGAATTGATGGGGCTGATCATAGAGTCCAGATGAGGCAAGGTGTCAGCTATAGTGAAAATATGTAATGGGAGAGCCAATGGTAGAGTGAACATAAAGAGGAACAGGTACAGAGGTTGTGAAAGAAGGAAATGCTTTATTCCGTAAATTATACGTGTGTGTGTATGTGTGAGTGTATATATATACATATATATACGTGTGTGAGTGTACATATATACATATACATACGTGTGTGTGAGTGTAAATATATATACATATATACATGTGTGTGAGTGTACACATATACACATATATGTGTGTGAGTGTACATATATACATATATACGTGTGTGTGAGTGTACATATATACATATATATATGTGTGTGTGTGAGTGTACATATATACATATATATGTGTGTGTGTGAGTGTACATATATATACATATATATATACGTGTGTGAGTGTACATATATACATATATACATACGTGTGTGTGAGTGTACATATATACATATATATACGTGTGTGTGTGTGTGTGTGTGTGTGTGTGTGTGTGTGTGTGAACTAATAAGGGCTCCCAAGTAGCTGCTGATCTGGAGAGAAGGGCACGGCTTTTGCAATCATAGTACTTGAAAGAGTGATTTTCTTACATGGGGCATACCTGCATAAAGACGTGTAATTCCCAAACTTTGTATTGCACTTTTCAATTTGCCACAACTGCAATTTAAAAACTATTTTTAATTTTAAAAAATAGGGAAATATAGTATATTAATGCTAAACATCCCATGTGAAAACTAAGTAATTTGTTATTTTTTGTTTCAGGGACCCTGAACGGGGACACCCCAAAAGATATCGATCGTTCATTTGTTGTACTGTTTTTTGACGTAGATGAAAATGAGAGTTGGTATCTGGATGAAAATATCAAAACGTATTGTTATGAACCTGACAAGGTTAATAAAACTGATCCAGACTTCTATGAGAGTAACAGAATGCATTGTAAGTGAAGTAACATTGACGTCACCAATCTACTTTCTCAAATCCAGAAGTCTGAAGAACTCCAGAGGCAGTTGCTCTCTTCTCCTGTATTCTCTCCGAAGTCAATGGTCTCCACCAGTGTGGAGAGAGTCCAACACCATTGGGCTTTGGGGTTTGGGTTGCAAAAGAAAGAAGCAAAGTTTTCATAGGATCATAAATTTAGAAATAGAAGGCCATCTTGTCCAATCCCATCATTTTACAGATGAGCAAATGAGGTTCCCAAACTTAAGTGAATGAGAAAGGATCCCACAGGTAGTGTATGAGAGAAGGAAGGATTTGCATTGTTTTTTGGTTTGATAACTTCAGTTACCAACTATCCTTTGGCTACATAATTTAATTTAAAAACAGCCTTTAAAAAAAAAAGACAAGCCGTTGGTACATAAAAATGAACTCTCTCCACTTAATGCCAAAGGTGTCCAATAGTTTATGATAAATAAGGTGAGGAAGACAAAGTCTTCCTTGTATGGAGTGTTTTGCCTAGTGACAGCAGAACTATTACAAAACCCAAGAAGTCAAGCAAAAATTCAGCCAGGGAGTTCAAATTCCAGTCCCCTGTATGAATTAAGGCAAATTACTCGGACTTCTCTGGGCAGCTGTTTCCTTCTCTGTAAAATAGGAGTTTAGACTAATCGGCCTCTATGGCAGGGAAGTGCTGGAGTCAGCTTGTACCAGCTCCTGGACAGGTTGTAAAATTTTCATCATGAGCTTTCATGCTTTAGAAAGCAGCAGACACTACAAATTGAGACTTGAAGGAGAGCTAGGTGGCGCCATCGTGCATAGAGCACCCGGCCTAAAGTCAAGAAGACTCATCTTCTTGAGTTCAAATCTAGTCTCAGACACTTTTCTTAGCCATATGATCTTGGGCAAGTCAATTTCACCCTGCTTGCCTCGGTTTCCTCATCTGTAAAATGAGATGGAGAAGGAAATGGCAAATCACTCTAGTATCTTTGCCAAGAAAACCCCAAATGGGCTCACAGAAAATCAGATATGATGGAACAACAACAAAAGATTTTAAGAAAGTGATGGAGAATGTAATAATAATCAGATTAAACTTAAAAATGTGTTATCGATACATTTTTTTCCCTGGAGAGCCAATTGTTAAAAATTCACTAGCATATCCTTGCTCTAAGATCACTTCCCAGCTCAAACTCTGTAAACCTATGACTTTGAGTTATCAAAATATGTGAGGAAAAAAATAGTGTATTCTAATGTGACTGAAGCATTTCACCACAATTAAGCCTCCCCCAAATATTTTGCTGGAGGGTTTTTCTCTGAACCTCTTAATCACCTCTCTCCTGGGAATCCTCCAGTTCCTTCTGCTCTTCCCTTTTTTTCCTTCTCTTTCTTCCCTACCTTGCTCTCTTCTCCCCAACCTGTCCCCTTCACATTTTTTTCTCCTACTTCTCAATGATTTCTGTCCTCCTAATCTTTGTCTTTTCCCTCGTCCTCTCCCACCTTCTTGGTTTTTCTCAATGTCTGTAGGCCTTATTCTTTTTTTTTTTGTAGAACCCTAATTTGGGAAAAGCAGAAACTAGAGACCTAAGCATATCCTATGTCACGTTAGCAAAAGTTAAGCATGTTTTGCTCTGTGTAGTCCTGATTCCATCCCCTTGAAATACATACCATCATGCCTCCATCCGTACCGTCCTCTGCCTCTCTCTGTCTTTCGTGGGTCCCGTGGTATTTGCCTTAATAAAATATGTGAATGTTTTTTTTTCTCCCTAGCAATGAATGGATTTTTATTTGGAAACGTTCCAAATATCACCATGTGTGTGGAAGACAGAGTGCAATGGCATTTTTTTGGAATAGGTTCTGCGCAAGATAAACATGCCATCTTTCTTCATGGACAGACTTTGCTCTATCTGGGTCACAGAATGGATTCTTTCACCATTTTTTCTGCTTCAATGATTGATGCTGTGATGGTGGCAAAAAATGTTGGGGAATGGTTGCTTAGCTGTCAAATTAACAAACATGTGGAAGGTAAGATGTTATTACCTTTTCAAAATTCTAAATATAGCATATATCAACCAAAACAAATAGTCAAAGTTTCATACAAAGGTTTTAGAAAATTCCATTTGAAACTGCAAACTTTTCCTGGTTTTTTTTACTGAGGGGATATACATTTTTATTTTTTTCATTATTTTAGAATAATAAAATTATTATATAATATTATAATAATAAAATAATAAAATTATTTTATTATTTTTATTACTGAGGGGATATACATTTTATATGTGTGTGTGTGTGTGTGTGTGTGTGTGTGTGTGTGTGTGTACATTACACATACATACAGCTAGGTCCCAATTATTGTGAATGATAAATTCTGTGACATGGTCACAGAATTTGCACAATTTGAAGTTATAATTATGTAAAACAGGCCTTTGTGCGAGCCAATGGAAAAATGCTATAGGAATTTTTTTAAATGACCACTTCGTGGGATCTGTTATCTACACTAATCAGGACCTACCTGCATGACTTCAAAATGCCCTTTCTGTTTCTTTGTGGCCAATGACTCGTTCTTCTGAGTATTTCTCTGGATTTTGGTGCTGATAACGTCTATCACTGTCTCATCCGTCTCATCTTGTTATGAAGTTTAGAGGGAATACGTCCAAGGTAAAGTTGCCACACTGCCATGATCCTTTTATAGTGAGTGTTCTCTAGATTGTTGCTTTTTTTGTTGTTCAGTCATGTCCGACTCCTCATGACCCTGTGTACCAACTGTCCATAGAGTTTTCTTGGCAAAGTACTGGAGTGGTTTATTATTTTCTTCTTTAGCTTTAGGCAGGGGTTAAGTGATTTACCCAGGGTCACATAGCTAGTAAGTGTTTCAGGTCAGATTTGAACTCTGGTCTTTCTGATTCCAGGCCCAGTGCTCTATCAGTTGGACACCTATCTGCACAGGTGGATAAAATGCTTCTCATAAGAACAATCCCAGACATTTTCACACAGACTGCCTAGGAATTCCATCCATTTCTGGTGTGTTCTGGGATGGTTGTGCAATAGAACAATTATTGAATAAAAATATTGGGATGTAGTTACATCTTCTTTAGGCTCACAGGGTATTTTTGAGACAACTCCATTAACATACAAGATGACAAGTATGATATGTATTGTTTTATTCCTGTAGAGCTTTAATTTCATCATCTAGATGTGTATTCTGTGCAAGTTTTTCATTTTCATTTGAAAGCTAGGAGTATTTTGTATGGAGACATCTATGTAGCTAGTTGTAGACAATCTGTATATGGTTGTTCTGGTTCTGCTTTCTTAACTTTTATTTGCTGTTCAGTTATTCAGTTGGGTCTGACTCTTCATGTCCCCATGGATGCCAGGTCCTTCTGTCCTCCCCTATCTCTCAAAGTCTCTCCAAGCTCATGTTCATTGCTTCCACAACACTATCTATCCATCTCATCCTCTACCTTCCCCTTTTCCTTTTGTCTTTAGTCTTTCCCAACATCAGGGTATTTTTCAATGAATCCTGCCTTCTCATTATCTGGTCAAGATATTTAAACTTCAACTTCAGTACTTGACCTTGCAATGCATAGTCTGAATTAATTTCTTTAGACATCAACTTATTTTTATCACCTTGCTGTCCAAGGGACTCTCAAAAGTCTTCTCCACTGACACAATTAGAAAGCATCAATTCTGTGGTGTTCAACTTTCCTTATAGTCCAACTCTCATAGCCATACATCATTACTGGAAAAAATACAGCTTTGATTATAAGGACCTTTGTCAGAAAGATAATGTTTCTGCTTTTTAGTATGGTATCCAGATTTGCCATAGCTTTCCTTCCAAGAAGTAAGTGTCTTTTCATTTCATGGGTGCAGTAGCCATCTACAGTGATTTTTAAACCCAAGGATATAAAACCTGCACTGCTTCTATTTCCTCTCCCTCTATTTGCTAGGAACTGATGCAACTAGTTGACATGATCTTAAGCTTCAAGGCAGTTTTTACACTCTCCTCTTTCACCCTGTCAAGAGGTTTCTTAAATCTTCTACATTTTCTTCCATTAGAAAGGAATCATCTGCATATCTGAGATTATTGATATTTCTCCTAGTAACTTTAATTCTGACTTTTTATTTGTCCATCCTGGCATTTCGTATGAAATACTCTGCATGTAAGTTAAATAAATAAGGTGACAACATATAGCTTTGTTGTACTCTTACCCCAATCCTAAACCAATCGTGTTCAATTCTAACTGTTGCTTCTTAACTCATGTACAGGTTTCTTAGGAGACAAGTAAGATGATCTGGTATTCCCATCTCTTTGAGGACTTGCCACATTTTACTGTGATTCACTCAGTCAAAGGCTTTAGCGTAATCAATGAAGCAGAAGTAGATGTCTTTCTGTAATTCCCTTGCTTTCTCCATAATCCAGCAAGTGTTGTCAATTTGGTCTCTAGTTGCTCTGCCTCCTCAAAAACCAGTCTATACTTGTGGTAATTCTTTGTTCCCATGTTGGGGACGTCTAGCTTGCAGAATCTTAAGCGTAACCTTGTAGGCATGTGAGATGAGCACAATCCTTTGGTAATTTGAATGTTCTTTGGAATTGTCCTTCTTTAGGATTGGGGCACAAACTGATCTTTTCCCATCTAGTAGCCACTGTTAAGTTTTCCAAATTTGCTGGCATGTTGAATGCAGCATTTTAAACAGCATCATCTTTAGGGTTTTAAACAGTTCAGCTGTTTTCTGTCACCTCTACTAGACTTACTGTTAGCAATACTTCCTATGGTCTACTTAACTTCATTCTCTAGGCTGTCTAGCTCTACATCAATAACTACACAATTATGGTTTTCAGTGATGTTAAGACCTTTCTTGTTTAGTTCTTATATATATTCTTGTGTTTCTTAATCATTTCTGCCACATCCCTATCATTTTTTGTTTGCTTTTTTTTTTTTTGGAGGGGAGAAGACAGGGCAATTGGAATTAAGCGACTTGCCCAAGGTCACATGGCTAGTAAGTGTTAAGTGTCTGAGGCCAGATTTGAACTCAGGTCCTCCTAACTCCAGGACTGATGCTCTATTCACCGTGCCACCTAGCCGCCTCCATCTCTATCATTTTTGTCTTTTATCATGCCCATATTGACATGAAATGTTCCCTTGGTATCTCTAATTTTCTTGAAGAGATCTCTTATCTTTCCCATTCTATTACTTTCTTCTGTTTCTTTGCATTACTTATTCTCCTTCCTGTTCTCTGGAATTCCACATTAGTATATTTTTCACTTTCTCCTTTCTTGTTCACTTTCCTTCTTTCCTCAGTTATTTGTAAAGCCTCATCAGACAATCATTTTGCTTTCTTGCTCTTCTTTTTCTTTGGAATGTTTTCATTGCTGCTTCCTGTACAATACTGTGAACCTCTGTCCATAGTTCTTCAAGGACTCTATCTACCAGACCTAATCCCTTAAATTTATTCATCACTTCCACTTCACATTCATGAAGGATGTTATTTGGGTCTTATATGGTCTGATGTTTTCCTTTCTTTCTTCAATTTAAGTCTGAATTTTGCAATAAGAAGCTCATGGTCTGAGCCACAGTCAGTTCCAGGTCTTGTTTTAACTTACTGCATAGAGCTTCTCCACTTTTGGCTGCAAAATATGTAGTCGAACTGATTTTGATATTGACCATCTGGCCAAGTCTGAGCTGTTTGCTGTAACTAGCTAGTAGTTTTCACAAAACTCTGTTAGTCTCTTCCCTGCTTTATTTTGTACTCCAAGGTCACACATGTCTGCTATTACAATTGTCTTTTGCTTTCCTACTTTATCATTCCTATCCCCTA
>CM053580.1:39745854-39804483 GCA_028627135.1 Pseudochirops cupreus | reverse complement strand
GAACAAATAATAATCCTGAGATAAAAAAGAGAAGAGTAGCTGATTCTTGTGTAATCCCTAGATCAAACACCCAAGGCATGGCTCCTTGTCTTCCCCCTCCCCTTTTGTTTCCCCAGCTCTTGGAAGCCTAGCCTAGGTATTACTACCATCTCTTCTGATTCTGGGACTATATGATAGCTTAACAGAATATTTGAATTGGAAGGAAGATCATTCAGCCCATTTTACAGGTGAAGAAATGGCCTCAAAATAAGTGACTTGCCCAAGGTTATGCTAGTAGTAACCAGAGACTCGGGACTTCTAATAACAAATCCAGTACTTTCCCTCCTATACTGGGCCATCTTTTTTCATTGAACCAAGGTTACCAAATGGGCAGTGCTGAAAGATGAAAGTATAGAGACAGAACTTAGAGATAAGTCAAAAGACAAAGTTTTGGGAGTATATTAAAAATACACACACACACACACACACACACACACACACAAGTTTAGCATTAAAAGAGATTTCAGTCTGAGAAAGAAGGCAAGCAGAAACCTAAACCCACCTAGAAAACAACAACAAATTCTCCTTTGTTCGCAGATGTGGAGGAGAATGAATCTGCTTCCTCCCGACACAGCTCAGTTCATTTGGGGATTACTCTGATCTCAGGGAAATCTTTCCTTTTGTGCTGAGGTGGTGGTGTTTGTCCTTTGTCTTTGCAGAGGACAATGACATCACAGGTGATGTCCTGACTTGCCCATGAATTGGATTCAAATGAGCAAAGTTGCACAGTCATCAACCTCACTCTTACTAAAATCCTGAATCATTCAGGTCTGAGGCAGGACACCAGTCAGGAAGACTGAAGTCTTCCAAGACCCAGAATGCAATTTCTCCTCTTCATTTTCCTAGTTCTGTCAAACAGAACCAGTTTTTTAATTTTTCATTTGATAGACCTTGAATTATTGAAGAAAGCTATCACATACCCGGAAGTCACTTCTTCAGGCTAAATATTCCCAGCTTCTTCCACTAACCTTCCTATAGCTTGAACTGTAGGCTCTTCCCCATCCTTTGCCCTCCTGTTTATGCTTTCTGGCTCTTATCAAGGTCCTTTCTTAAATACGGTGCACAAGTGTGAACATGATACTAAAGATGTGGGCTGAGTGGGGCCATTTTCTCATTCTTGGGAGATAGACATCTTTGAATAGAGCCCCAGATCATATCAGCTTTTTATTTTAATACAGTTGTTATAATTTATTTCATATGATTAGCTGTTTATCCAAAAAAATCAACAATAGTTAACTTTTGAATTTTCACAATTATAACTTTATTATTGAGGAATAAAAGAATATTGAATCTTTCCAAAGACACTTATCCTGTATGCAGTTAATTTGCCTGTGAGTTTTCTTAACTGGGTTATGATCTTCTTGAGGGTAGGAACTGTCTTTTGCCTCTTTTTATATCTTCAGTGCTTAGCACAATTCCTGGCGTATAATAGGGGCTTAATTAATGTTCATTGAATTGACTTGAGTCTCTACCCTATTTTTGCCATCAGCTTTCATTAATATCAACAACAAAATAGCTGACTTCACAAGGAGTATATGCTTGTAACCTTGATGCTTTCTGACAAGAAGGAAACAGGTTTGGGCTAGTGTGATTCTACACACCTGAAGAGGGAGTGGGAGCTGAAATTCTGGACATGTTTCTACCACTCGCTCACACTCCACCATTTGCATTAGTTCTTCTGGTTATTGTATCATACCATCAACCCATATTGAGCTTTCAGTCCATTAAAAGTACCAGAAATTTTTCAGATAACTGCTTTCCTACTTACTACCTATGGGAATTTGGGCAAATCACTTCATATCTCTGACCTTGGGTCTCTTCATCTATAAAATAAGGGATATTAGACCTTCACATTTCTTTCAGACCCAAAATCTATGCTCCCATTTATCCTTTAAATGGGGTTGATCAGGGGAACTCTACCTGTCTCCCACCTAAACTTGATGAGCATATCTCCCCTCCTAGAGAATAGGAGACTTTCATTGACCGTCTGTTGATAGACAATATTTGTTTGCCAAGAGTCCCATCCATACCCCATGGGGGAGAAGTATACTTGCAAAATTGCCTAGGGGAGAGGGAGCAAACTCCTCTGATCAAACCTCCTCCCTTTGCCCTCTTAAATGGTATTACTGAAAATTGTGTAACTAAGATTTTGATTCTGTCAAAATACTTAGTTTTGGGTTTTTTGAAATGAATAAAGAGTCTTGAAACCAAAATTTAGTTGTCCAGTTATGGAATTAGAATACACTAAAGCTGACTGGGGCCATATTGTTACGATCCCAGTGTTCTCTGCAGATATCACCTAACTGAGAAGAGGAAATAGAACCCAAACTTACTTAGAGGGAACGACTAGATACCACTGTGGATAGAGTGCTGGACCTGGAGTCTAGAAGGCCTGAGTTCAAATCCAGTGTCAGATACTTTCCTAGTAGTGTGTCCCTGGGCAAGTAACTTAACCCTGTTTGCCTCAGTTTCCTCATCTGTAAAATGAGCTAGAGAAGGAAATGGTAAACCACTCCAGTATCTTTGCCAAAAAAAACCCCAAATGGGATCATGGCCCACCTGAAACAACTGAACAACAATGAAACCTCCTTAGAAAGCAACAACACTCTGTTCTTACCATGTATTTTTTGCTGCAGTTTTCACTGTGACAGCATTTATATGGTGTATCCCTCTCCAGTACTAGGAGAGCTGCAGCTACTATAAGCATCTGGAGGAGAGAAGAGGCAAAAGGGTTAAGGACAATGCCTTCACCCTCTGTAGTCATCACATGGCTTATCTTCAAAAGTAACTTGTCAATCATTTAATGATTACTAATGGTAATGGGCAACTAGGTTAAATAGTGGATAGAGTGGTGAGCCTGGAACCAGGAAGACTCATCTTTCTGAGTTCAAATCCAGCCTCAGACACTTACTAATTGTGTGACCCTGGGCAAATCATTTAACCCTGTTGGCCTCAGTTTCCCCATCTGTAACACGAGCTGGAGAAGGAAATGCAAATCACTCCAGTATCTTTGCCAAGAAAACTCCAGATGGGGTCACAAAGAGTTGAGCATGACTGAAATGAGTGAACAATGATAAAGGAGGAGGAAATGGCCATTGACTAATGGCCATTGACTGATTGACTAGTGTCATTGACTAATGAGAGAGTTGGGATTTAGCAACCAGGCTAATTTTTCCCATTTTCTCATTGACTCAGGCTGTGTATGTGGGAAAATGATTCACCTGAAGTTTTGCTTTTGTTTACTGGCCCATCTACTTCAATATATTAACAACCGGCACTGCGAGACTCAGTCTGTATCAAGAAATAAAGTGAAGTGGGTTTTCTGACTTATTCAGTTGCTTGTCTGCATAAATCAAATACACCAGTGAATTCAGTTCACTCCATGTAGCATTTTTGGTCTGTAGACACAGGGTTTAATCTCTGAAAAGAACTTGGCTTATTATTCCAAGTCCCTGACTTGTGTCCCGGAATATCGTGAGGCTTGTAGTTCTGAGAGAATTCTCCACTGATATAATTAACTTCATGCAGGAAACATAAGCTGAATTGACTTCCACTTTTCTAAATTGGTGGCCAAAGTTTGGCCATCTAAAGAGATAGCATGGCATAGGGAGTTGGTCCTGGGGACCTGAGTTCAAGACATGTCCTGGACACATGCTATCCCTGTGACTTTGGGCAAATCCCTTGCCTTCTCAGCGCCCAAGACAACCCTGAGATGATAAAGTTGCAGAGTCCTTACTGGTCTGAATTTGTAGAGGGAGCTTCCTCATTTAAGAGTTCCCTAGACTAGTGGAATAACAAATAGAGTCTCCATCCCTAATCTCAGTGATCTGAACTCCAGCTGTGTTAATCCTTTTAGTGATTTCAAGTATTTTCAAAAGCTCCCAGGTGGTTTAATCCCTGTGACAGATCCTTTGGCAAATACAAGAAAAAGTAATGGTTTTGTGAACTGACCATGAACACGCTTCATCAGGGAGAATCACAAACCAACCATCTCTGACTGAGGAGACCAGTCCTAGAGACTTACCTGAAGCAGGCACAGTTGAAGTCACCTTTGCTCAGCATCATAGAACTAGCTCCTGAGTTGGGATTTGAAATCAGATCTTAAGGACTCTGAGCTCCCACAGCTTATCTACTGCCCCAACCTGTCCTTGACATAGCTGTCCCAAGTTTATACTTAATCCAGGATAACAGTAATTGATTCCCACTCCTTTTTTAAAACCAGGACCATTTTTAAAATTTAAGTTAGCTACGTTGCATTTTAACTCTCTCTAGTGTTTCAAATGCTTCCATTTTCAGGACTTAGACCGTAAAGCAAAATTTATTTTGCCCCTTTCTCATAACTGGAATGTCAGTTACCAGCTTTGTTTATTGGTTTTCTGCTCTCTAAACTCAGCTCTTTCTAGCACTGTCCTCTGGGTCCATACATTCTGTGAGACAGCCATATGTCTTCTTTAGTAATTCATCCATTTTATTAGAAAACCCCACATTTTCTAGGCAAACTGCTTAATAATAAATAATAATAAAATAACATATAAATATTATATATTTATATATAATACATTATGTAATTATAAATATAATACATAATAGTATAAAATATGCAATAAAATCATAAAAATACATAGAAATAAATATTTTATAATAATAACAAAATAGCTAATATAAATAATAAAATTAATATAATGATATATTAATAAAAATAAAATAAACAACAATAATGGAATTTGTTATGGGAAGTTGGGATTCAGTCCTAAGGTCACACTTGAGGACCTGGAAGACCACGGGTTCCTTATCCCCTAATTTAAATACTTTCTCTATCCTAGCCTCAGGCAAGTGTATCTAAATTAATTTTTTTTTAAATTCTGACCTCAAACACCAATTCAAAGGAGCACACACAGAAACATAGTAGATCAGACAATCCATCAGATTGGACGGAAAATTTGAGTCTCTATTATGTATAACTTGCTTTTTTCTTTAAGTAATCACATGAAAATTCAACACATAACTTTTAAAGCCATGCAACTTGTCTGTGATACTTTCAAGATTTCTGCTCTCATCTGTGTATTAAAAAAATGATTCAATGATTCTCTTCTTTCTTTTTTAAATTTGGTAGCTCCAATGCTAGCTCTTTTCTCCATCTCAAGTGGAAAAAAAAGAAAAAAATTTAAAAATAAAACAACCCTGGAGGCATATTTATATTAAATCTCTTCTAGATGAATGATGAGAAAGTTTCAAGGTAGGACATCTTTGTTGGTAGAAATGTTACATGGTCAAAGGTCACATCTGAGAGATGTTCTTTTAATTAGAGAGGACTGTAGAAAATATGTGATGGATTTGGAGTCAGAGGACCTGAGTTCAAATCTCAGTTCTCCAGTGGCATAACCTCTGAGACTCTTCCTCATCTTTAAAATGAGAGGGGTTGTATTATATGGCCCCTGAGATCCCTTCCTGGGCTATGAATCTCTGATGCTATGGACCATCCCTGACTGAATTTTGTGGCAGAGTTACCAAATGGTGACATACTAATCATCAACATTCTTTGACTTAAAAACAAAAAACAGAAAAATTCATCATGCCAGACTGTTCAGAGAAGCTTCAGTGGGTCCTCTTACTAACAGAGATACTAAAAAAAATGGTGAACTAGGACATGAAATCTGCCCTCAAGGAGAGCAATCTATCTAGAGAGCCAGTACCCTAAAAGAAACAAACACACAAACCCTTGTTACCAAGGACATTTTAGTCCTGTGAGACAAATTTCCTTCTAACTTCTTCATGCTTAAATCCTTTATATTATTGATGCAAGAAACAGTTGCTTGAGCAATCACGTCCTACCCTTGGCCCGTTCTATCATTATAGCCCTTCCATTTATCACTTTTGCTTCAGAATAAGACATTCTCCTACGTCCAAATCCCCCAAACGTAACTTACCATGATGCCTGAGAAACAGATCCCTTCAAAATACCACACGTAATTGGTGAGTTTGTGGCTGGATGCATATGATGTCTGTCCATTTGGGAAATATAATAAGATATTAACTATAATACTCCAAAGTGCAAGGGGAATGATCAAGCAACTGAGGCAGCCACTGCATCTCTGAGTCCCCATTCTGGTGGTGCGTCGTGTAGCCTGCAGAAGTCGAGAGTGTCAAGAAGGGCTTGAAGTTTTCTTTCCCTTCTTTTTTTACTCTTTCTTTCTTTCTTTCTTTCTACCTGTGACTTTCTTTTCTGGGTCAGACTCTCACTTCATATTCATGAGGAGCTGGTTGCTTAGTTATAACTCCAGCCAAACATTATCAGTGTTAAATAGTAGTTTACTGTTCAGGGAACAATAGACAATAATCACTTGCTGAAGAGCTTGGCTCGTCTTCATCCTGTGCCAGAAGTAATGAGGTGTGCTGTGCGGTGGGTTGTCTTTTTTTTTTTCTTTCTGGTTTTAATGTGTCATTTTCCTCTAAATTAAAGACCTCCTGTTTTAACTCCGAGTGAGCTTTAAGAAGGAAGTTCATAGAAAGGAAAGTGAAGCCAGGCAGCTTTCATCCAGCTGTTGGAAGCAGGAGATTTAGTGAAAACAGGATGATCTTCTGATAGACCACAGAAGCAAGCCCTAAGAGCACGGTGAATTCTCACAGCTTAACTTTCTGCCTATCTTAGGTACTCATCTTCCTTTCCTGGAGTTCGTATGTATATATGTATGTATGTACATACATACATATAAACACACATCTGAAAGAAAGAGAGAAGAGGAGAGAAAAAGAGAAAGAGAGAGAGAGAAAGAGAGAGAGAAAGAGAGAGAGAGAGAGAGAGGCGATGTATTTTTGTATTGTCTTGAGAGTTAGTAAGATGTGAATGCAAGTTTTCCTTACTGCTCCAGGCACAGATCTGGTACATTTCTGTCTGCCTATCCATCCATCTGTCTGTCTGCCTGCCTGTTTGTCTATCTATCTATTGATCTAATGACCTACCCATCTATCCATCCCTCCATCCGTCCATCCATCTGTCCTGTCTATCTACCTATCTAGCTAGCTAGATACACGTATACACATATTTAAACTTCAGTATATCCCTGTGAAATAAGAACTAGCAGGAATTCAATCAGCACCTTAATTAGCAGGAAGAGGAGGTAGGAAGAAATGAAAAGACTGATAGCTTAAGAAGGCAGCGAGGTGGTGCAAAGGCTACAATGCTGAACTTGGAGTCAGGACCACCTGAGTTCAAATACCGTCTCAGATTCTTCAAATACCGTCTCAGATTCTTACTGGGTCTGGTCTCAGTTTTCTTGACTGTAAAATGGAAATAATAATATCACGCCATTTACAGGGTTGTCATGAGGATTAAATGTGATAATATTTGTAAATATTGCAGATCTTCAAGAGTCTTCTAGATACTAGCTATCATTGACTCGGCCAAAGTTATCTAGAAATGAGAGGAGGGTGGGGGCAAGGACTGATGGAGAGACAGCTGCCTTTAGGAATCAGAGTATCTGAACTCAAGACTCTTCCTCTGATACTTGTTCTCTGTGCATCCTTGGGCAACTCACTGAAATTCCCTGGATCTCTTTTTCCTAATCTGTAAAAATAAAGGGATCCAACAGGACAGCCTCTGATAACTCTTTAGCATTAAATTAAGGATACCTTCATTTCACTCTCAGGCTAGTATGATACTGTTTAAACCTGCACAGAATGCTTCTAATCTCAACCCAAGTCTGATCAGCTACAGCATCACAACGGGGCTTCATGCCATCGCTCTACCTTTAACCCTATTCAATGGGCGCCTCTTAAACAGAGTCCCTAAGAAAAGGAACTTGGGTTTCTGACTTTTCCCCTGTCCTATTGATCTAAAATAAATCTATAGTCCTTCTTTAGGCCTCCTTAAGAGTTTTTACTGCTAGTAACTAAGGAAACAGACAAAGATTGGGAACACATCAAAAGGGAAAGTTTCAAAGGTAGAAGAAGTTGCTTTTAATCTTTGCTTTTAATGAAGTATAAACACAGCTCAGCCTGGACTGTTTTTAGGTCATTTCTGTTTTGTCTGAGGGGTCAACTCTAGCTTTCTCTCTTTCGATTTCCCAGAGACAGACTTCATGTCTCCTCCCTGTCTTCCCCATTAGGTAATACAAGGAGGATTCTTCCTCTTTCACTCTATGCTTTAGTTTCTAGGAATAGATCTCCGGGTAGAAAAATAGGTATCAAAAAGTAGATCACTGGGTCTTTATTTATGTCTCAGAGGATATTCTCAGCCCTCCATCTCGATTTCTTCCAATTTATAGTGACAAAGTCAGTCAATTCTTCACATAAAGGTAGAGTGAATGGTGTCTAAGTAAAACATGTACACACTTTAAAAAAATATTTTTAAAATTTATTTTGTTAAATATTTCCTAATTACATGTGAAAAATTGTTAACATTCGTTTTTAAAAATTTTGAATTCCAAATTCTCTCTCTCTCATTAATCCCCCTTCCCTGTGAAGGCAAACAAGATGATATTTATTATATGTATGACGTCTTGCAAAACATATTTTCATATTATCCACATTGTAAAAGAAAACACACACCCAATATACACAAAACAAGAAAAATTTAAAAAGTAAAAGAAGTATGCTTCAGTCTGCAGTCAGAGATCATCAGCTCTCTCTGGAGATGGATAGCATTTTTCATCACAGGACCTTTGAAATTGCTGAAATTATTGTCTTGATGAGAGAAGCTAATCTTTCACAGGCTTATCACATGCACACCTTTCAAAAGCAGTTATTTCACGCTGATACAGCTGAAATCATAAAAGCATAGGCCTCAGAACTAATAGGAGAACATCTGTTTCCTTCTCTCCTCTCTATCTCAATTCTGCTTTCTGATTTCTTACATCTCTGACCCAAACTTCTCACTAGATTGAACAGAAGTGGACAACCTGAGAATATAAATTAGGTGGGTAGAACTCTCTATTCGACAAGGATTACTGAGAAAACTAGGAAATAATTTGGCAGAAATTAAGTTTAGATCCACATTTTATTTCATATACCATAGTAAACTCAAATTGACATGTGGCCTGAGTATTAGATCACACCACAAAAAAATGGAAAAGGAGCATGTGGAACATTATGAAATCTGATGCTCTACCATGCTTTCTACCTCTCGAGTACTTACTAATACAAATGTAGGCTCGGAGTTTCAGGAGTATCTTGGGATCAAATCAAACTCACCTACATTTATGTCAAAAAAAAAACAACAACAAAAATACTTTACCTCTACGTAGCAGATTTTCACTTTGTAAAGTGTTGTACCCTACATTAAATTCTCCAGATGACTCTCCTCTCCTGAAAGTTCTATGTCCTATATAGAACAGGTATTTGGATCATAGGACTATGGATTTAAAACTGGAGGCCATCAGGGGCCATCCAGTCCAACTGTTGAACGTTCTTATTAATGTCTTAGAGTAAGACATAAATGATAACACAATGGATGATAGACTCAGGCTCCATAAAGATCTCAATAGGCTCAAGCATTGGGCTGAATTGAATAAGATGAAATTCAATAGGAATAAATGGAAAGAGGGGCAGCAAGGTGATGTAGTAAATAGAACACCAGCCCTGGAGTCAGGAGGACCTGAGTTCAAATGTGGGCCTCAGACACTTAACACTTACTAGCCATGTGACCTTGGGCAAGTCATTTAACCCCAATTGCCCTGCCCTCCCCCCTCCAAAAAAAGCCAAAAAAAAAAAGGAATAAATGGAAAGTCTTCCACTTGGGTACAAAAAATCAGTTCCACAGTTTAAGGTGGAGGAGGCATGGATAGATATCAGCTGTTAGTGGACAGCAGGCTTAATGTGAGTCAGCAGCAGTATTACTGGGCAGCCAAAAAATCTAATAGCATGTTGAGATGCCTTTAAGAGTGGCAAAGCCTCCAGGAATGAATAGATCTAGTTCTAGTATGGTCTGTCCTCATCTGGAGTAGGATACTCAGTTCTGGGGTGCCACAGGACATTGGTAGATTGAAGAATGTCCAGAGGACATGATGACCTTCTTTCAGTCTTTGTTATATGAGGTTTGGATGATGGAACCGGGCATATTTAGTCTGGGACAAAGAAGATAGGAGGGGAAGCCGGGGTTCTGGGTCTCTCTCCCCCCCTTCTTAGCTATATAGTCCTGGGTCATCTCTTAGCTTCTCTGAAGGGGGAAGATCTCTAAAGACCATTTTAGCTCTCAAACATTCCATCCTGTTCCTTCTACTATGACATAGCCATAGAATGCCAAAAACTCCTCAAGGTGCAATTGTCATATTTTTGATGAGGAGTTCCTATAAAGACATGCTGGGCTGACTCATTTCATACAACAGTGATAAAATGGAGGATGGGACCCAATGCTTGTACTTCCATTACCTTGTCTTTGTTGCCATGCGCGCGCACGCGCGCACCCATACACACACACACACACACACACTGCAGTCAGCTAATGGCACAGTCGATAGAATGTTGGGCGTGAAATCAAGAAGACCAGCATTCAAATCTGACCTCAGACACTTACTAGCTGTGTGACCCTGGGCAAGTCACTTCCCCTTATTTGTCTCAGTTTTCTCATCTGTAAAATGGGGATAATGATAGCACCACTTTCTGGGGTTATTATGAGCATCAAATGAGATAACAATTATAAAATACAGACACAAGTAAACAACATATAATCAACATTAGCTCTTACTATTATCTCCCATTTCCTAGACTATCCTGTAGGCAAAATTGAATTACAGCTGGAAAGTGCTGTGATAAATCAAAGGTAGAATTATTGTGCATGAAATTTGGAAGAATAATTATACTTTATTTAAATAATCATTTTTAAAAATACTGAGGTCCAAATTCTCTCCCCTCATTGAGAAGTCAAGCAATATGATACCCATTGTACATGTGAAATCATGCAAAACATATTTCCAGATTAGCTATTTTGCAAAAACACATGCATGAAAAATAAAATAAAAAAGTATATGCATGGTAATTAAAAAAAAACCAACCAACTATTTTAGAGTTCACCGTTTCACAGCCATAGAACTGAAAGGGATCCAGGATTTTGAGCTGGAAGGAACATTGAAGGTCATTGAATATGACGTCATTTTATGGGTGGAGAAAATGAAGGTCAGAGAAGGTAGGTGACTTACTTGAAATAAGTGATAGAAGTGGGATTCGAACCCAGATCCTTGGACATCAAATTCAGCACTCATTTTACCATACCACACTCCTAAGAAGAAGGGCAGCTAGGTGGCACAGTAGAGTGCCAGGCCTGCAGGCAGGAAAATCTGAGTTCGAATCCGACCTCAGACACTTACTAGCTATGTGACCTTGGGCAAGTCACTTAACTCTTTCTGTCTCAGTTTCTTCATCTGTAAAATGAACTGGAGAAGGAAATGGCAAACCACTCCAGTCTCTTTGCCAACACAACCCCAGATGGGGTCACAAAGAGTCAGACACAACTGAAAATGATTATACACCGCACTCCTTAGAAGCCTCCTGATTAATTGTAGGAGCAGAATTAGAGTTGGAAGGAAATCAAAGTTCATTTCGTCCAACCCCTCCATTTACATGGTGACGAAACTAAGGCTCAGCTGAAGTGACCTGTCCATGGGAGAGCTAGGATTCACTCACTCCCAGGTTCCTTGACCCCAGAGCCATTCCATAGCGGTTCCTCTCTTCTTCTCCATCTCACATTTCCTCCTAAAATGCTTTATTGTGTTTAGTTACAGTTTTGGTTTAATTGAATTATAATGGGGTTGTATTTTCATCATCCCGATGCCCCTTGGGCAAAGTAAAGCCTCTCAAGCAAGGGCATTGCTAAACCAGCCAGGGAAGGCAGCAGTCGGGTTTCAGAGAGGTGTCTTGTGGGCTCCCTCTGGTGGATATGGTTTTTCCAGCATGTTTTCTGGCCACAAATCTGTAAATTCGGAAGGTTGCTCATTTTTGCCAGAGCTGTTTACAAAAACAGCAGTACAGTCATTTGCAGCAACTGGGAGAGCCTGGAGACCCACAATTAATCCTTTTATGGTTTTAGCTTCCTCCACCACCAAACCCTTCAGCAGAGCTATTGACAAAAAGCAAAACAGTCTAATTTGAGTTTCAGGCCCTTTTAGAGAGAGATTTTCCCCTGGGGCTCACCCAAGATATTCCAGCCCATCTGGTCTTCTCTCCCAGACTCAGCATACACTCTTTGGTGACGACTCTGAAGATATTTCAGGAGCAGTGAATAAAGGAAAAGGACTTGGAAGACTGGGTTTGGGAAGAGGGCAAAAGATCCAGGAGGACAGAAGGAGTCTAGGCCCTTCTCCATATGCCAGCCCTTCAAATACTGGAAGACAGCTATCCGCAACCAGGGAATATCTGCCCAGGAGAAGGCTTTGGGGTGTGATTATGGATCATGAGATAACAGAATCATGGAACCTTCTCCATGTCTCTCCTATCAAAGGCAATCCACCTGTTCACATTCCCCTCCTGCGCTCTAACCTACCACACATTAAAACTGACTTCTTTAGCTCATCTTTATAGAACCAGACTATTTATGCATTTTCACCAGTGGTCTTCAGGAGACAATGCCTCCCTTCCCACTTTTGCTAATTAAGCCCAACGAGTGACCAATGAGGGGAATGTCACGCTACCAGTGACATGAGAGGACAGTTTGGGAGCAATATGGAGCAGCTGAAGTCCTAGCATATCTCTGAGATCATACAATGAGAGAGCTTGGAAGGAGAGGGGGAAGGAGAATGTCATTGTCTTTCCTGCTTTTTGCAAGCTCATAGGATTTGAGATCATCTAGTCTATTCCAACGTTCTCATTTGACAGATGAGGAAATATGAAGCCCAGGAAAAGTGACTTGTCCAAAGTTACTCAAGTAGGAAGTCTCAAAGCCAGGATTTGGATATAGCCTCCAAATTCAGTATTGTTCCTCCTTGCTCTGCCCAGGCCCCATCTCAGCCAGTCATTTTTTTTCTAGAATATTTCCTAAATGTGGGAAGCAAACCCAAGTCTGTAAACTGGGAAGATGGTGTGAAAGAGGGAGTTGGAAAGGTCCTTGACGTTTTTTGTCATCTTAAGACGACCCGTCTGGGAAGGTCTCCTGAGAAGTCTCCATGATTTCCACGAGTTTGTTTATCTCTCTTCCTACGTCTACTACAAATCCTGTCTGAGATGATTTGTGGGTACAGATTTGAAGCCCTCTGATGAATAGTATAAATGGAGTCACTTTCCTCTAGTGAACGGCCATTTCTTCCCAAGGAATCCTGACTAAATCTGCATTTGTTTGCTGGACTTTTACTGGCCCCAGAACTGGCGGGCAGGCCTGTAGTGATGGTTGGCTTGTTCTGGCCTCTGTTTCCTGTTCTCAACGGAGAGCAGAGGAAATCCGCAGGTCTGGTGCCTGCTACCAGGGAATGTGTTGACTCCAGAGGAAATGCTCCACCTAAAATAATTCTGGTCTGCAGCCTCTGAGTCATTCTGGAGTCAGGGTTGGAGTGCAGATGGATAACTAATTAAGCCCAAAGGACATGGGATGTGTGTGTGTGTGTGTGTGTGTGTGTGTGTGTGTGTGTGTGTATAAGGGAAGAATAGGGACAAAGAATATAATAATTAAAATATCTGACATTTTCTTTTGTTTGAAGACTTGCAAAATGATTTGTTCACATTTGAGTGCAAAGATGGTCAGTGATGGCAGGCCTGTAAGTATTTTAATATCCATTTCACACATGAGGAAACCAAGGCCAAGGCACTGTAAGCAGCTTGCCCAGCTTCATATAGTTAGTAAGTCTCAGCGACAGGATTGGAACCTAGATCTTCCTTTATTCAAGGCTCACCTTTCATCCACAGCACCACACAACCTCTATGAAGGTGTCTTAACATGAAAATGTTCAAGATAAAAGTTTGGTGTCAGAGCCCTCAGTATCCTGAGGGCTTTTATTTGAAGAGAAATTCCTGCTTGGGAGTTCAAAACATGTCAGGTGAAGTTTCTTCCATTGTCAGAAGCTATGTTGGGAGCTTAAGATATACACACAAGTGTATGTATACATGCATATATAAGAAACGCAGCTAGGTGGTGCAGTGAATAGAGCACCGGCCCTGGAGTCAGGAGGACCTGAGTTCAAATTTAGCCTCAGACACTTAACACAAAACTAGCCATGTGACAGGTCACTTAACCCCAATTGCCTTGCCTTTCCCCCTCCAAAAAAAAAAAGCAAAAAAAAAGAAACACATATGAGCTCATATCTAGGACATGCATGTATTTACACACATAGAAAATATATGTGCTTATATAAGTTATATTATAAACACACATAGAAAATATATATGAGCATACATAGAGTAGATGCATGAGAGTACATACTATATATGTATATAATATACAAATATATGTGAGCTTACATAAGATATATGTATATGTAAGCACTTATATAGCATTATACATATATAGATAACCTATATAAGCTTCTAACATACCTCCTAACAATGAAAAACTTCACTTGACATATGTATATAGGATATCATATATATGTATGTGCTCATAAATATGTGGGTATTATTTGCATGATATATATGCACATGTATATAATGTACATAATGTACATAATGTACACATGTACATAATCCTATGTAAGCTCCCAATATCATATATAAAATAAACATATGTGAGTGTATATATATATGTATATATACATATATACACATACATACATACTTACACACACTTATATAAATTTATGTTATATAAAGATGTTTATAAAAAGAGGCAGCCAGGTGTAGTACCTGAGAATTGCCTGAGGGTCAAAAAGACCTCTGTCAGAAATATTGGTTATTGTGACCTTTCTCAGGGCTTCCAGGAAACTAGGATGTGAGCGGGTATTCGTTAGCATTGGCAAAGAGAGTTCCCTCAGCAGGAAATCACTGGCCAGGACCAAAAATTAAATAAATATTGAGAGTTCTGAGGAATTCACTTCCTAGTCAAAGATTGATCCTTTGGGAATGTATTCAGATTACATGTATTCTTTTGGTTTAAGGAAGATCAGGAGAGGTAGCCGAGAACCAGTTGAGTAAACACAGTGGGAAGGAGGGCTGCTTGTGGGACATCTGCTCAGGATCTCAGCCTCTGTCCTGCTTTAACCCTTTTTAAATTCTACATTCCACAAGGCTCTTGTCATCTTGTCAACCAAGAAGGAGTCCATGATCTCAGCTCAGAGCTTTCCCTTTGTAGGCTGGACAAGTCCTGTGCTCATTTGACCCGGCTAGGTCCAGCTCACCAAGTCATTTCGATTTTACTCAAGGAGCTAGATCCCAAATTCAAGCCTTTGGGTGAAGCTATATTTAAAAATTTAGAGACTTGGGATGCAGCTGAGTCAGGAGGGAGTGCTCCTGGGACACCACAAGGCCATCATATCTAGAGGTGGGCAAGGGTGGAGGCAGGTAAAGAGCAAAGCAGGGCAGGGAATGGTGGAACTCACCTGAGGTGGAACCAATGGGGAAAAGAGTTTCTCACTGAACTCAATATTTTTTGCTAAGTTCATTTTTCTGCTCACTGCAGAAGCACATAGTGCCTGCCATGTAGTAGGCACTTAATAAATATTGATTGATTAACACTCTGTAAATGGTGGTGTCTTGGGCCCGAGGTTACAGTTATAGTGTTATAGCGACATCTCTGCCTTCAGAATCGTCCCAAAGGAGTGTGGAGCTCTGGGTCACTCCTTGGGGGAGTGTCACAGAAAATCACATTGTGCATCTCTCTCCCTCCGTTATGTTTTACAAGTGAAATTCAATTAAAAGTTGCCCCAAGATCATCCTTGAAGGAGAAACACATAAAATGAGAGTAGGTAGCCCAAGTACTACCATGTGCATAGGTGATGATGGGGGATATGTGGTAAAATGAAAAGAGTGTTAGCCTGAGATTCAAAAGGTCTGAATTGTAATCCTGACTCTCCTCTCTAGGTCCCATGTGTCCTCACCAATTTAGTGACAGGATGAGACTAAACAACCTCTTGCAGTTATAAATCCTGTGGTCTCAGAGGACCCTCATAGTGAATTATTGTGTGTCTACCAGGGTACATAGGTAGAGATGTGTCAACACATGCTTTGTGATGTTGCTAAGGATATCAAGGCTGAATTACTAAAAATCATGGATAGAGAGTTGGAAGGGATCATGAAATCCCACCCCCTGGTTTCATAAAAGAGGAAGCTGAGATCTAGAGGAGTGAAGGGTCTCAACTCAAGTCACCTGGATGACGTGTATGGGATAGCCAAGATGGGAACTCAATTTCTCTAACTCTAAACCCAGAATTCAAATTTTCAATTATTTTTGCTTTTTTTCAATTAATTCTTTTTAAAAGATGATAGTTTTCATATAGAAACCTAGAATGCTAGAGTTAGAAAAGATCCCAGGGATCCTCAGATGCAGCCCCCTCATTTCTCAGAGGAGGGAACTGAGGCCTAGAGAGAAGAAGCTGTTTTATCTAAAGCCATACAGCCAATGGCAAAACTGAGATTGGTACCCACACCTTGCTGGACCAAAACCTCTTTCAGCTTCATTTCCATCTTTCATCCCTGTAGGGCCTTCCGGAGGTACCCAAAGAATTGAACTAATGGATGAGCTAAAAGGGAACCAGGAAGACTTCTCTTGTTGGCCAGCCAAGCAATGTTGTCCTCTTCCACAGAGAGGCGATATTCACTGTGGATAGAGAAGCCATTTCCAGTCATTTTGACTTTTGTCCACTAGACTCTGATGACTCTGGAGGACAGAGTGAAGCTGGTGACTTTGCAGAGCTCTGACTCACTTAAATCCAACTGATGCACAAGTAAAGACATCACCCTCATGATGTCATTGGTCCTTTTTGAGAAAGAAGGAAGAACAACAATAGTGGATAGAGTGCTTCATTTGGAATTAGGCAGATACACATGTGAATCCTTGTAAGCTGTGTGACCAAGGAAGGACAAGTTAATTTGGTCTCTCTGAGTCTTAATTTCCTCATCTGGAAAATGGGGGTGGGTGAGTGTACTCAATGGTCACTAAGGTATTGTCCAATTCTAAATCTATGACCCTATGACCTGCCATAATATTCCGGATCAAATTTGTATCTTAAGTCAGCCAATAGACCCTGGTAACACTTTCTTTGCTGTTCTGAGTGACCCATTCCCCACTCTACACATGCAGTCCCATACAGGTCTGTCTTCCCAGTAGTTCCTGTACAGGGTTGATTAGGGACATTAATTCCAGAATCAAGTTGTGGAGTCTGTGGACATTTCTACTGAGAAGAGTTGGGGACAAGTGTTGGCATATACTTGTCATCACTCAGGATGAGGGCATCTCCTTAAGTCTCATCAACTGGGGACTAGATGATTGTGTGCACTGTTGGAGTTTTGTGTTCATTTGGCCTACATAGGGGGCAAGAAGTACCCATTGCAAAGTTGGTCTTTCTTTTCCCTTTTAAGAGAGCTTCAGAAAGAACATAAATCAGCGATCTAAGAGTGTACTTTGGTCCCTGGGGATTGGCACAACTGTCTAGGACAAAAATCTTTAATATGGGGTCCTTAGACTTCAAGGAGACTGTGAATTTGGATGGGAAAACAAAATACAGCTTTATTTTCTCTAATCTTTTAACTGAAATGAAGCATTTCCCTCAATTGCTCTTCTCCAGTCTGCCAAAAGGGTTTATGATACCAGAAAGCTTAAGAATGCAATTGACCAAATTTGCTTTTTACATGCAACTGGGAAATACGATATATAGGCACCAGGGTATAGAAATCCATCTTGCCCTACTAGAAAATCAGAGGGGAAGTAGGGGAGGATATACAAGAGCAGACTGGGGGAAGGGGTATTCAGTAGGATCGCTATTTTGGGGTGAGGGTAGGGGAAAGACGGGGAGAAAATTTGTAACTCAAAATCTTCTGGAAATGAATGTTGAAAACTAAAAAAAAACAAATTTAACAAATAAATAATAAAGAATGCAACTGACCAATTCTCTCAATACTTTTGGGGTCATATTTTGGTCCCAAAGATGGCAGAAACTGGGGATTGTAAGAGAAGAACAAGAGTTCCTGGACCCTAGCCTCCTGGATAGAGAAGGGAGCATTTCCAGGACACCCTTGACTTCCTGTAGAGTTCAGGGTCTCAGATTTACAGTGAGAGACAGTGAGAGACTGGATAGCACCACCTGAGGATTTCCTTTTTAGTAACCCCAAATTTGAGAGTTCTAGGACTTGACTTTTAGTAAGAAAAAGAGGAGTGCCTGGACAATGACAGCTTCTTGGGGAGAAAAAAGATTAAGTACATGACCCCACAGCTGGAGGAATAGGATTGAAGTATGTGTGAAAGAGTGAAAACTCACTTAACCCAGCATATCCGGTTTGGCCCCCTCCCCCATTATACTTCACAGCCATTTATGAGGAAACCAGAACCCACTCAGTGTTAGTATCTTACCATCGGCTCTCACATGGCATACATATCATCTCTCCACCTTGTTTTCTATCTCCTACTCTTAGAAGCAATAGCACTATAACTATCGGAAAGATCATGACACACGATTACTCTATGGTACCCCTCACAATCCCTGTGAATCCTCAGATTAAAACCACTTTCTCTGGCTTCCACTCCCTTACGTGATGATTGTTTCTGAGATTATGTAAGTTCTTCATATGATTTTTCTACATTTTCAGTGGGGTGAAATAAAAGCTTTCTACTCTACCTGATGTTCACTGTTATCCTGAATAGCTTGCACAGGAGCTCGTGCTCCTGTTATTCACATCTTTGGAGACCTGTACTTGAGTTATATTTTGAAATTCTGAGTGGAGTCAAAGAAATATGGTTTTGAGTGGAAAGCACTAAGATTAAAGTCTGGCATCATAAACTCAGACTTAGTGTTACCAGACCATAGGATATACACACTCCATTCTCAAGATCTCATCAAAATATTCCTGTCATGGGTTTCATTCCCTTAGGGTCCTGCTTTCTCTTAATAAAATAGCAAAACAACCTGAGTTAAGATACTAAAGATTAATGCGTCATCCCTTCTAATTAACTCTTCATTCTAGAGGGCCTTTCTGGAATAGCTTTATGAATGTTTACATAAAGACTTAGATGGCACCCTTTCAGATTTGCAGATGGCAAGAAGCTGTAAGTGACAGTTAAAATACTGGAAGAAAAAGACAGAATTCGAAGTCTTGGAAGGCTAGATTCTAGTGGTGCCAAACACAGGGCCTAAAGGTTGCATACAGCCCACAACACTTCCAAGTTAAAATACAGTTTTATTTAAATTAAATTAAAATATAATTTAAAATATAACTGGGAAATATTTAACAAAATAAAAATACAATAAAACACAGATAATATTAAAGTTCAAGACTATGTCAATATATGTCCCCTGGGAATCTTTATGGATGAATTAACGGTCCCCATTTCTGTTTGAGTTTGGCCCTGTTGGGCTGGAATATTAGACTGGGACTAAGTTAACCACCAGAGGGTGCTGGATAGTTTCCTTACCTTGAAGCTATGTTCAACATCAGACCCACAACACTGGAATTCCTAGTTTTTCTCGAGCTGTTATGAACTCTACCCAACACCAGAGGGCACTTAGGGCAAATGTCAAGCTCTCTATAATGGAAACAATAAGCATCAGGCATTGCATTCATCAAGGAAGGGAGACAGTGTCCTGGAGGTTAATAGAGAATGGCCACCAGGATCTGGATTGGACAATAAAATCAACCTTATTAAAACCACCACCATAAAGCCTATCTGCTCATGATTCTTTTCACATCTGGAAAACATCAAACCAGTCCATGGGCATGTCTCAAACTCAGGAGTTCCAGATGCAAGGTCGTTAGATTCAGACCTCCCAATTATCCTCTCCCACTGGGAACCAAGAATTATTCCTAATGCTACTCTACTCATGACTTCCCAGGAGTTCAGTGACGATTCAGTTAATCAGTTGAGGAAATCTGAGACCCAGGACACTGATTCTTCTGGCTCTGGCTGCTTTTCATTGACCCACTACCTTGTTTCTGGCTGGTTCAGTGGAAAGAGGACTCATTTTGGAGTCAGAGAGCAGTTCAGACACTGCCTACCTGTGTAATCTTGTGTAAATCATGACAATTCCTTGGGTCTCCAGAAGATGACCTCCATCTTCTATGCTCACATCCTGTTCTTCAATATATTCCAGTGTGGCTGGTTTCTGATTGCTCTCATTCCTTGGTCATCAGTAGAAGAGTGATGGAATGGAGGACAGAGGCAGACCACCTCTACTTCAAAACTTCACACACACACACACACACACACACACACACAGACCCCACTGCTCCATTTGGGAACACTGGCTCCTTCTCCACCTAAAGCTTGGTGGTCATGTTCTTCTTTCCCTCTCTTCTTTTTCCTGCTTGCCATCCTCCAGGCACATTCTCACACTTAATTACAGCAAGAAGCAGGTGTGGATTTCCAAAATTAACCTCTTGTAAAACATATTGGAGAGAGAAACTTGAGAAAAAAATTATCGATACGGGAGTCTCTGCAATGTGATCAACACCATGACATCTGAAAACACCTACCATATAGGGAATCCCTAAAGATGTCAAACATCTTTGGTGAGAATATATCTCCCTGTTTTAGGACTCACAAGGTCATCAAGTGATGCTATCTCTGTTGTTACATTTTTCAAGGAATCGTATATGATTCAGACATATATGTGGAAGAAGTTTGTTAGAGGAGAACCTTTAAGGAGGCATTTTGAGAGAAGAAGCTAAACCCACAGTGATCTTGTATTCTCTGCAATAATCCAATGGATACCACCATTCCAGGAGAGGACATCTCAACCAATTAACTTTTGACTTCATTCATCTTGTCTGTGACTCTAAAATCCTAAACACCCCTCCTTGGCCATCACTCCCTTATATATGTTGCTTCCTCTTACTAGAAATGCAAATTTCTTGAGAGCAAACTGTTGTCTTTTTGTATATATATCCCCAGTGCTTGTATGAGGCATAATAAGGTCTAGATAAATGTGACTCTCCATTGCCCTAGAATAAAATTTAATCTTCAGCCTGGCAAGTAAATCTTTCCTTAAGTTGTCTCTCTTGTCTGATGCTCTCTTCATATTACTCTTCTTTATAAATTCTGTTTGCTAGCCATTCTGGCCTATTAGTCTGGTCTTCAACTTGTTATCTCTGGTCATTTTGTATTTGCATTCACATCTCAGTTCAGAGGTCACCTCCTATGGGAACCCTTTCCTGATCCACCCTCTCCACCTCTCATCCACAGATTGCTGGTGTTCTTTCCTATCTCAAATTAAACTGCAAGATGGTTGAGTGGACCCAGCCTACTAGAGTTCAAATCTTAGCCCTCTTGTTATCTTGGATGCTTCGAACCCTCCTAAGACTTTTTCATATCTGTTGCCTTTTCTCCACTCACAGGGACACTGTTTTATTTCAGGTCCTCATCCCCTCTTGCCTTACAATGATTTCCTAGTTGCTTTCCCTGTATTCAGTCTCTCTTCCCTAATCCATCCTCTGCTGCAAAATTGATATTTCCAAACTATACGTCTGATCTTGCCAATTCCCTGATCAGGTTCAGTGGTTCCTTATTGCATCTAGGCTATGTAGTGGAAGAATTGGTCTTTGACTATCCCCTCCACCCTTCCCAATCCAGAAAGTAATCAAAATAAGAGGTTGGTTAGGAATCATTAAACTTACTGTGTGAATATGACTACACCTGGCAATATCTTGACAAAACATTAACGAGTCCCTTGCTTGAATGAGAAAGGGATCCTGGTCATTGAAGGAGAAATTATTGGTTGTGCCCCCAAGAAGCCCTTAAAAGACTGTCACACAATTCAAGAGGTGGATAAGTCTAAGCTGGGAGGAACTTTGTGGGTTGTGATCTCTGTGACAATACCAGAAGGCAGCAGGGGAAGAGGATTTTTTTTTCCGTCACCCTCTCCCCACTTGGTCATGGCATATAGGAGCATGGCCATTTGCCCAATAGGAGACACCCCACCCAGTATTTTGAGATTTAGTAAATGCATAAAAGTTTGAGTCACAGTTGAGAGAGCAGAAGCTTGCACTGGCCAGTCACACAGAGACAGAGAGGTGGTGATTTGAGGGAGGAAGTAGTTTCAAGGAGTGGGAACTTTTATGACCGAGAAGAGAACCAGATGTAGAGTAAAGGGATAATTATCCTTTACAGATGACAGATGAACTTTGGTGAGGAGTAAGGAGTTCAGCTGAGTAACCTGCCCAGCAGGTTATATGAGACATGGGACTTAGGGGTAGTTGTTCAAAGATTCCACAAAGAAATGTTTTGGAATCCCATAGGACTAGAAGTGTAAATTACCTTGGCCATATGTGTTTCCTACATCTTTATTGTTGCTCAGTTGTTTCAGTCATCTCCAACTCTTCATGACCCCATTTGGGACTTTCTTGTCAAAGATAGTAGAGTGGTTTGCCATTTCCTTCTCCAGCTCATTACAGATGAGGAAACTGAGGCAAGCTGGATTAAGTGACTTGTCCAGGGTTACACAGCTAGTAAGTGTCTGAAGCTGGATTTGAACTCAGGAAGATGAGTCTTCCTGACTTCAGGCCTGGCACTCCATCCACTGTACCATCTAGCTGCCCCCCTACATCTTTGCTTCATTACTATTGCCTCCTTTCCTGTGGACACCATGTGAATTTGTGGGGAAGGACACTCCAGGTTTATGGGCATGGGGTTTAGTAATTGTTCTTCCTAGGTTATCAGAGTAATTGCTTTTGTGTCTACTGACTGACTGTTATTAGGAAGCACACTAGTAGGGGCTCATGCAATATAGTTTTAGGAGGAGCCCCTAGGAACCTTTGGGAATTTACATTCTCTAGGGATACTACCCATAAAAGTGAATACACTTTGGGGGAGTAAACCAAAGAGAGTGATTCAGATAAAAAATGCAAACTCTTCTGTTTACTACTAAAGTCCTTCACAATCCGGCTCCAACTTTTTTTTCCCCAGGCTAATCACACATCGCTCCTTCTCACAGACTCAAATTGGCACCATTGCCCAACTCTGTTCCTGTTCCTATTCCCGGAATGCCTTCCCTACTAAATTCTGAATCTGGAAGCAAGGAATTCCCTTTAAGGTTCGGCTCAAGGTTCATCTTCTAAAAAGAAACCTTTCCTGACTCCCCCCCCCCCATGACTTTGCATTTATTTCTTTAATATGCTTTGCTTTTGTTTATCTGTGCATATGTTCTGCTTAGGCAACTACAAACAACTCAAAGGGAAGGACTCCTTCATTTTTGTCTTTGACTCTTAGGGGCGGGAGCATTACAATTATTCGGTGAATTCTGGTTGAAATGAATCAAAATCCCCTCCATTCTCTGTGACCCATTTTTCTCATCTATAATACCTGAGAACCAAATGATTTCAAAATTCCTTTCCAACCTTGGAAATCGTATCCTGAACAGAGAGGGGGGCAATGACCTGCCTAACATGACACGGGCTCATGGGCTTACGGGCTCTAGAATAAATATTTTGTTAGGACTGTGATTTCTGGGGAACTCTTTAAAAATAGATGCTAGGCCCTCCTTACTCCCAATGCCAGCCACGGGGAGGAGCTTTTCAAGGTCCTTCACCCACACCAGCCTTTCTTCCTCTCTTCTTCCTACATCAGATGACCGTCATTTTAAAGGACCATGACCTTTGTTTCTATTTCTACTACCTATTGTAATATTAATAGCTAGTAATAACAATAATAGCTCCCATTTAAATAACAATTTTACAAAGACATTTCCCTTACAATAACTCTCTTATGAAAGATAATATTAGTGTCTACCTTATAGGTGAAAAGAGTTAAGATTCAGAAAACTTAAACATCTTATATAGAGGTATGGGAGAGGGGGGAACATAGGTGGATAGAGTGCAGGGCCTGGGGTCAGGAAGACCTGAGTTCAAATCTAGCCTCAGACACTGTCTAGCTCTGTGACCCTGGCAAGCCAGTTAGATTCAGCCTGCCTCAGTTTCCTCATCTGTAAAATGGGGATAATAAGAGCACCTACTTTCCAGGGTTGTCGTGAAATGAGATGATAATCATAAGGCACTCAGCACAATGCCAGGCACATAGTAAACTCCATATAAATATTAGCTATTATTATTAGCACAGTGCCTGGCACATAGTAGGCAGTCCTGTTATATTATTATTCGTTCGATCTGGAATCAATATTTCAGCTTTTCAGTGCTCTTTAGACACGGTCACATAGCTAAGGTGCCGTGAGCCTCAGCTGGGGTTTCTGACTCCTAAGGGCAGCACAGTATGTTGCCTGGCCAATAGTAGCCACAAACCTACCTTAAGGCACATTATTTAGTGAATAGATGAAATTTAGGAATGGGACTATCCTGAAAATCATTTAGTATAAATAACCCCTTTGTTTTGTTCATGAGTAATTGATTAATGAGCATTTATGAAGTGCCTGCCAGGTACAAATGCAAAAGAAAGACATTCTACATGAAATGACTTTACAGAACTCAGTGCCTCTGAAGTAGAAATGACGTCAGAGACAGACAGCTTCATCCCAAAGCAGGCAGGAATAGCCTCTCCACCTTCTCTGATGAGTAGCTATTCAGCCTGTCTAGCATTGGGGAACCCCTTGTCTCCTACAGCATTCTCTCCCACTCTGGGAGAACTCTAATTGTGGAGAAGTTTTCCTTCATACAGCTAGTAGCACCTCAAAAACACAGGGCTGGGCTGTGTACAGATTGCTGTGTACGGATTTCCCCACTTTCTTTACCAAGAATGATAAATATTACATTTTCACAGGGAGGGGAGGTGCATAGGGATAGGAAGTGTTTTTTTCCAGCCACAGCAGTAGAGGGCTGCTCTCTGTTGGGTGAATGAAGCAGGAAAGATTTCCCATTAAGAAGAAAGTGGTTGTGATGGAGGAAGGCTTTTTTTGTGTTGATAACCATGAGATGGGAGAGAAAAAGGAAGGTAAGTAAAGGCAGAAGCTACATGGTGGACCAGAAGGAGCCTGGAAAGTGGACAAATGAGGAGCAATTTGTACTGGCAAACACAAATTTCAGGCAGGGACACCAAGGCCATCCACCCTGAGGACTTCAACCCCTCCATTACAGTGGGAGAGGATGTTTGTCCAGACTGTCCTTTCAGAGTCTGAGTCTTTCAGAGAATCTCATTTCCCAAACTATTGGGATGTGGGGAGAGCAGAATGAAACTGAATTTATTCAAAAATGTGGCCAAGACTTTTTCTATTATATTATTATTCATTTCTATCTTGATTAAATATTTTGATATTTTAGTGTTCTTCCTTGCCTAGATCTGTTAGTGTGATAAGCAACCGAATACCTAAGCTTGTATAAATTTTCCAAGGTCCCAGTTTTTATACTGGGTGAGGACAGGTGAACCAAAGACAAGTAAATTACAATTTTAAATCCTCCTCAATTTTTTTAATTTTTAAAATTAAAGTTTATTTTAAATTAACATTCATTTTTTTCTTCCTTCCACCCTACCTCTGATTTAAAAAAAACAAATTTAAAACAATGCACTTACAGAAAATAAATTGCCCTAATTTGAATCTGGGAGAATTCTGGGAGAATTCAGAGATCATGCTGACATTTAGTCCCCCATTACATTAGTAGGTTAGATAGTAATTTTGCCCATTACTCAGGGACTAAGCAGAAAATGTCTAATTCCTCTTAGCCTTTTGACATCATCAAACACTGGGAAAAAATTCTCATGTTTTCTCCAAGTCTTTTCTTTTCCAGGTCCTTCAACCTATCTTGGTTTCTAGTCCCTTCCCCTTTCTGGTTGCCTCCCTCTGGACTTAACAGTGTTTTTCCCTAGTGGAACAGTTATTCTGCTAACATCTGTTGGGCATCACCAAAATGTCACCCTCAGAACTGAAGGCAATACTCCAGATGCGTTCTGACCAAAGCAGAGTATAGAAGAACTATTTTCCTTATTCCTGGACCCTATGCCTCTGTTAATGTGGCCTCGAATTGCACAATAGGACCATAGATTTAGTGCTAGAAGGGCCCTTAGAGGCCATTTTAAATCCAACTCTTCATTTTGTATATGAGGAAACTGAGTCACAAATATGCCCAGAGTCATATAACTAATAAGTATCAGAGATAGGGTTCAAACCCAAGTCTTTCTGACATCACATCCAGCCCTCTGGCCATGTCTCACTGACACTGTGTTAGAGTTTCCCACCCCTCTTATTCAAATCCACACATAATTTTAAGGTGTAGGATCCTATTTAGCCTGTCTTTTAACTTTTCTCTTAACAACTCTCTTCAAAGCTAGGAAGCATACCAAACTAAGTTAGGATTTTTTTTCTTTTCTATTTTGCGAATGATAAGATGGAGTAGTTACTCCCTCCCAACATTCCCATTATTTCTGCTTCAGCAATCCATTTCTCCTTATAGGTCAGAATCAAATTCAGGATAGCAATTCCCCTCATTGCTTCCTCTACCTTTTGAAGAATGCAACAATCAAGGTAAGAATCAATCAGCTGCTTTGCTTTTAGCATGAAGAGAGTTCCAGCAGATGTCCAGATAAGTCCCATGTCACTACTCAGTCATGCCCCCATCCTAAGTTTGTAATCTGTTTCCATAACTACTCATCTGTTTCCTCCTTCTGTCTAATCAGTAGTTTTCAACCTTCCTAATGCTGCAATCGTTTAATACAGTTCCTCATGTTGTGGGGACCCCCAACCATAAAATTATTTTCTTTGCTACTTCGTAACTAATTTTGCTACAGTTATGAATCTATCTGAAATGCAGGATGTATTTTCACTGTTACAAATTGAACATAATCCACAGATTGAGAACCACTGGTCTAAGTGGTATACAGCATTTATCCCATGACAAAATCACTTCCTACGCTCTGTCTGCTGATCTTCACCCCAAAGGTCCTATCTCAAGTTTCTGCTCTCCAGCTTGTGGATTTCTTTGTATGAGTGCCAGGCACCAGAATTAGTTCAAATCCTGCCTCAGACAATTAATTAATAATAATATTAGCAGCAAGCATTACAATCATCGTATCGTTTGATTCTCATGATAATCCTGGGAGGTAGATGCTATTATAATCATCCCCATTGTACAGATGAGGAAACTGAAGCAAACAAAGGTTAAGTGACTTACCCAGGGTCATACAACCAGTAAGTGTCTGAGGCCAGATTTGAGTTCAGGTCTTCCTGACTTTGTTTTATCACTACAGAGAAATCTTTCATGAAAGGAAGAGCGATGCAGCAAACTTATTGTTGTCTCGTTTTAAGAAATTTCCACAGTCATTCCATCCTTCAGCAATCATTCCCCTGATCTATTAGCACCCATCAACATCAAGGCAAGACTCTCCACCAGTGAAAAAGATTATGATTTGCTGAAAGTTTACTTTAGAGGATGGTTAATATTTTTTTTTGAGCAATAAAGTATTTTAAATTAAGGTACGCACAATGGTTTTTTAGACAATACTATTGCACAGAATAAATTACAGTATGATATAAACATAACTTTTATATGCACTGTGAAACCAAAAAATTCACGTGACTTGCTTTATAGTGGCAATCACTTTATTGTGATGGTCTGGAAATGAACCTGCAATATCTCTGAGGTATGTCTGTATGGGTCTTAGAGTCTGCAGAAAGATGGTAATTAAACCCAGAGAGGCTGATCATATCACCAAGAGTTCTATGATAGAGAGAGGAGAGAGGAGGGGCTGGGGTAGGGTCTGGGACCACACCACAGTTACAGGGATGGATATAGGCAGTGACCTCACAAAGGAGAGCTAAGTGAGAGCAGGGTCACTGAAATCCAGAGAAGAGAGCGTATTGAGGAGAAGGAGATGGGCAGGGTTAGAGAGGTCACCCAACCTATCACTGTCTTGGGGGCTTGAGCCTCACACCAGCACTTTCCCACAGAGCAGGAAGTACTGACCTCCATACCTAAGTACAGGTCATGATATCATGCAGGAGAAATCTGCTGGTACATGGATACTTGCTGGTTTCATATAAGTCTCTCACCAACCCTGACCAAGGAATCCTGAACTGAAGAAAATGATTTGAATCTCCCAGAAGTTCTCTCTCCCTTTTCCCTCTACACACTTTAGCTGATTCACAAGAGCAGAGTGACCTTGGCCTGAAACAGAGTTTCCTCATTTCTGGAAACTGGAACTTATAATAAATATTTCTTTTGGAGAGTAGGGTAAGGGCAAGGCATTAGAAATAGAATCTTGTAAAACATTTTTTTTTAGAAATGACATGCTTCCCTGCTAGACCCCCTTCCCAATCAGGAACAGGGCACAGATACCTGCCCACCTAAAATCCTCTACTGTTAAAACCAGGAAGATTCTCTAGTAGGGCAAGGCTAGTGGGAAGGGTCAGCTCTAGCCATCCCCCAACTCAGCATCCTTCACCCTGCCTACTTGGCTTTAACTCTTGCCTCACAGTTCTAAAACTCACCCAAAGTTCTAACTCCCCTGTGTTGTTCAGTTTTTTCAGTCATGTCCAACTCTTCGTGATCCTGTTTGAGGTTTTCTTGGCAAAGATACTGGAGTGCTGTTTGCCATTTCCTTCTCCAGCTCATTTCACAGATGAAAAACTGAAGTAAACAGGGTTAAGTGACTTGCCCAGGGTCACACAGCTAGTTAAGCATCTGAGGCCAGATTTGAACTCAGGAAGATGATTCATCCTTACTCCAGGGCCTATCTACACATTTTATGCCCTGTACCACTTAGCTGCCCCTGACTCTGCCCCCACCATATCACTAAGCCTTTTCTGATAATTCAAACTTTTATACCACATATTAACTATCACCCTCCTATTTTATTCTGTGCTTAAAAGAGAAATAGGTAATAAAGGTTCTTTTTACTTTCATTTTTCTGGGTAGAAAGTTATTGCCTCTCTTCCTCTGCCCCTATCTCACTGCATTATACTTCAAAGAGTTACAGAAATTTGTCTGGGAATTGGGTAAGGAAGTTATAGGTCTCAGCAGCAGAGAGAGGTACTATGCTCAATTGCAGAGGGACTTCAGGGTGTCATTCAATGGCCACCTTCTCTTTGTCTAGACTGGCCATTGCTCCACCATGTTCCACAAGTAACCAGTTAGCTCTAGTCAAATGGGGTAAATGGTCCTCTCCAAGGATAAGACAGCCAAGAGTCAGACAATCTCAAGATGTAGCACCTCTGTCTTGCCCAAGTCAACCCAGACCCTAAATCCATCCTCTATACCATGAATTCTGGATCAGTAAATCTAGGGAGGGCTTCTTCCTTGTGTCATGTAACAATTGGCAGTCTGGTGAAGCCCATGGACCCCTTATCACAATGATTTTTACAAATGCATAGAAGAAAGTACATGGAAGTACAAAGGAAACTGATTACATTGAAATCAAATTATCATATATATGTATGTTTGTATTTTAGGTGCACAGATTTCAGGTTAAGAATCTTTGTGCAAGAGTTTCTGCATCTTCATGATTGGCTGCTTCTATAGAGAATCAACCTCATTTATGCCAAGGTCAAGTGACTGAGGTTTATTGAAGTATATCCAATCCAAGAATTAAGCAGGCTTTGCCAGTAGGTAGGGGTTTATATTCACTCATTCTGATTGGGTAAATCTACATACCCCAGATATGAGTCAGTACTGACCCACAGAGTGACAGAACTGAGAGACAGAAAGTCATTCACTTTCTGAGAGCCTTCTAGAGAGCTTGAAGACACCTTCAGCACTTCCGCCCAATGGACAACATGAACTTAACTGTTATCATGAGTGTGAAGCTGCCCAGTTTTAGATTTTTTGTTGAATAGGACCAAGATGGTGGATAACAATGCCACCTGGTACCTAGGTAACCTAATACACACTAGTTTAAAGGAACAGAATTGTGGTAGGGAGCGGGAGAGAAAGAAGAATGGTGCTCATTCTTGAATTAGATCAATATTTGGAGATGGATATTATGTTTCCCCTCCCGTCCATCCCCCAAACCTTCTTTTCCCCAGATTAAATAGCCACGGTTCCATCAACTAATTCTCACGTGTCATGAACTTGAGGTTCTTCCCCATCCTGGTTGTGCTTGTCATGATACTCTCCAATTTATCCACATCCTTCCTAAACTCTGGTGCCCAGAACCAAGTACAATACTCCAGATATGGTCTGATCAGGGCAGAGAATAATGGAACTCTTCACCTGATAATAATTCCAGAAGCTATGCCACTCCATGCAGCACAGAAGCCCTTCATTGCTGGGTTCCCTATTTAATATACACAACTCTGGCATTCAGCATAGTGCCTAACTGATTGTAGGTACTTAATAAATGCTGATTGACTGATTGGTTCCTCCTGGTGGGGGCTTTCCAACTCCTCCCCTAATAAGCCCTGGTTTTGAATTGTATGAGGGGTAAGCTTGGCAGATAGCCTTTGCCCTTTGGTAGGAGGTAATTATGCCTTTCCACTACCCCTACCTTCTATGTGTTGCCCTAAAGAAGAGGCAGACAGGTTGTATAGTCAAAGGATCTGGGTTCAGACCCTACCTCTGATCCTACCTATATGACCTTGGTCATTACTTCTCTTGTCTGAGACTTGGTTTCCCCACCTGTAAAATGAAAGTGCTGGACCACATAGCCTCTAAGGGTCCTTTCAAAACTAGACCATTATAGCAATGAGAACAGTGAGATGGTACAAGGACAGGTCCCATGCAATAGTCCAACAAATCTGGACTGGGAAGGCCCGGGTTCCATCCCAGCTCTTTTATTCATCTGTGAGATCTTAGATGAATCATTTCATTTTTCTTGGTCCCAGTTCCTTCAGCTGTAAAAGGATAGGTCAGAATTAGGATTTTAAAGATCATCTTTTCTCCACCTTCTCTCCCTTCTCATTTTATGAGGGCCCCAAGGCCAAGAGAGGGCCAGCAGTTTGCTCTACCAGTATCACGCGGACAACATGGTTCTGACCCAGGTTTTCTGACTGCAAACCCAAGCGACTTCTCTCAGATTCCATCCAATTCTTCAATTCTATAAACTCAAAGGTGAAATGATTGGGAAGGTCAGTGAATCAGTGGGCTGACCAGCTGGGAGTTGTCTGACCTTTATTCATGGCATCAAGTAATAAAGCACTCTACTGTCTGCCTGTCATACTTAAAAAGCATGAACTCAGAAGTTACACCAAATCACAAGCTAGTCTTTTGAAGAGAAGTTGGGGTTGGGCAGCGAAATTAGTCCTGGGCCCTCCACATGACTGAATGGTTTTTTCCAAATACTCCAGCTGCCTTTGAGCAACAGGGTGTGGTTGGGATTGGTTCACTCCAGTGAAAAATGGAGTCTATGACTCAGGGTCTTCTACCTGCTTGGGGAGGTTGGCGACTTATGAGCTCCCTAGACGACAGCCCTTGGGAATACCTAAGGGATACCTTGGGAATAGTCATAGCCCTGAAATCTCACAAATCTAAGTGACTCAGTTTTTGCTGACACCATTGAAAACAGTCATTCATTCCCCATGCCTTCCTCTCTTTGACAAAAAAAGAGAGACTTTAAACACTAGGGAAAGGCAGAGAACAAGCCTCAGGGTCAGGATAGTCCTGGTTTATCATCCTCAGCTTCTGTCACATATAGGCTGTTTGATGAGCATCATATCACTTAATCTCTTGTCACCCCCAGACAACTCTCCAAGGCTATTAAGTATTGGATCTATTTTGGTAGAGGAAGTTTTCCTTCCTGGGAGTGACCTTTTCCAGCTAAGTTATAGATCTGATCCAAAACAAACAAATCTACAATAAAATTTTATGAAACTAAATCTAGAATTGTTAAGTTCAAAGCACATTAACTTGGGTGAATGGGTGGGACCAACCCCGTGATCTTGCTCATTAGTATAGGGAAATCCCAGACAGAAAACACTCTCTTGTCCACACACAGGTTGGCACCAGGTCTGCAGTTTGTTTTTGCCTGTAGCACTGAAAGGTTAAGTAAAATATCCTGGAAGTCAATAGATATCAGAGGCACTGGTTTCAAATCTTCTACTTTCCAACGGAGTGAACTTGGACAAGTCACAACATCTCTGGATCTCAGTTTACATATTTATAAAAGGAGGGAGTTGGATCAGATGATCTCAAAGATTCTTTCTAGTTTTAAAAATCTGAGATTCTACAAGCCAATATCATTGAAAGACTGATGTGATATAGATTGAGGATGGTATTTTTTTATGTCCTGACATAGATGTTAAATCATTAACCTCTATTAGCTATGAATTCACTTTTCCATCTTTTAAGATGGAGTGAATGACATATTCTTATTTCTAGAATGGCAGAATCCTAGATAGCAAGTGGGCATTTGGCAGATGGTCCTGCTAACTGGCTCTTTTCTCCCCTCTGGGCCCACTTTACCAGAGCGGAAGGATGGAGGTAACATTAAGAGAAATTAACTCTGAAAGCCATGGATTGGGTTCTGGGGAATTTATTCTACCTGGTTTGTGGATACTGGTCAATCCCATGTAATCCAGGGCAACCTCTTTAGGATCACTTAAACCTCAGTTGCTACAAAAACATGTTCATTTTCCTTTTTTCCTTTCATGTTCAGTTCTGTTTTGCACACAGACCTGTTCCCAATCACCTTGCTTTAAAGCATGCATTTTAGAGAGCACCACATATTTAATGTGAAATTGAATTGTATCTACTTCCTGAGAAATAAAACAAAATAAAATTTTCTTCTATGTGAAGAGGTACCATATATTTATAGGTAGAAAGAACAGTAGAGTTTATCTGGTTCAACTCTCCTTATCTGACAAATGAGGAAACTGAATCCTGGAGTGGTTGTGTGATTTGCCCAAGGCCACACATGCAATGTGTCAGAAGTAGGATCTGATGAACAGGTGGACTTCAGAAAAACCTGCAAAGATTTATGTGAACTGATGCTGAATGAAGTGAGCAGAACCAGGAAAACATTGTACACAGTAATGGCCACACTGTGCAATGACTGATCTTGATAGACATAGCCCATCTCAGCAATGCAAGGACCAAAAGCAATTCCAAAAGACTCATGATAGAAGATGCCATTCACTTCCAGAGAAAGGACTATGGAGTCCCAATGCAGAATGAAGCAGACTATTTTCTTTTTTTGTTTGTTTTGCTTTGTTTTTTTCTTTCTTATGTTTCCTCCCATTCATTCTAATTCTTCTATACAACATGGCTAATGTGAAGATATGTTTAATAGGAATGTATATGTAGTACCTATATCAGATTGCATATAGTCTTGTGGAGGGAAGAGGGTATGGAGGGGGAGAAAATTTTAAATTTGTGGGAGTGAGTGTTGAAAACTAAAAATAAATAAATTAACTTAAAAAAATACATAGGATCTGAACCTAGATTCTCTGGATCCAGGGATAATGGAACATTCTTTCCATTATTCTATGCTGGATGTCTAGGCTTAGAGTCAGGAAAACCAGAGCTCAAGTCTTGCCTTTAATCCACAATAACAGCTAGCATTTTTTTAGACTTTAAAGTTTATAAAACAGTTATGAACATCTCATTTGATCCTCATAACAATCCTTCGAGGGGCCATTATTAGCCCCATTTTACAGGTGAGAAAACTGAGACTACAAGAGATTAAATGACTTGCTCAGGATCATACAGCTAATAAATGCCTAAGGCAAGATTTGATCTCAATTCCTCCTGATTCCAAGTCCAATACTTGATCTGTTTTGTAACTTATCTGCCTGACATGCCCTATAATTCCTTCTTTTTGTGACTAAACTCCTTGAGAGAGCCATCTGTAATCAGAATCTCTACTTATTCTACCCTCACTCTTTTCTATCTATAGTCTGGCTTCTTACTTCATCATTCAACTGAAATTACATTCTCCAAAGTTACCAATGATCTCTTAATTACCAAATCTAATTTTTTTTCCAATCCTCATCTTTCTTCTCTGTAGCCTTTGACACTGTCTATCCTTCTCTTCTCCTTCACGCTCTCTTCTTTCTAATGTTTGACTACTCCTTCACTGAATATTCATTCAGATCCTGCCCACTAACAGTGAATGTCCACCATGGTTCTGTCCTGGACCATCTCTTCTTCCTCTATAGCAGTGGTTCTCAGCCTGTGGGTCATGACCCCTTTGGTAGTTGAACGACCCTTTCACAGGGGTCGCCTAAGACCATTGGAAAACACGTATTTCCGATGGTCTTGGGAACTGAGACACCGCTCCTCAATCTGTCTCCAGGCGGGTCCGCTCATATGCAGAGTATTAAAGGGTCATGGCCTTAGGAAGGTTGAGAACCACTGCTCTATTACTATTTCCCTTCATTATCTCATCAATATCTATGCAGATAATTCTGAGATCTGTTTATTTAGCTCTAACCTATTTCCTGATCCTCAGTCTTATGTCTACATCTACTGTTGTATCTCTCAAACTAGAGATCCCATAGACATCTTAAACTCAATATATTCATAATTGAACAAAATATCTTTCCCTCCAGCCCCTTCCCTCTTCTGAACTTCCTTATTATCATCACCATCTTCCCAATGTTGACTGAATTGTCACTCTCTTGCACTCCACATATCTAATCTTTTTCCAAGTCTAGTCATTCCTAACTTGCCAATATCTCTCTTACATGTCCCCTTTTCTCTTTTGAAATACCTGCCACCCTAGTTGTGATCTTCTTCTTAGAGTTGAATTATTGCAGTATTCTTCTGGTTGGTGTCACTGTTTCAAATCTCTCTCCTTTCTAGGGTATCCTCCACTCAACTGTCCAGTAGATCTTCCCAAAGAGCAGATCTGACCAGGTCATTCCCCTACTCAATAAACTACATGGCTCCTTATTACAAAAATTAAATCCCTTCTATTTGGAGAAAAAAGTGTAAGAAGACTGAAAGGGGCATCTTCTTACACTTGTCTCTCTTCCTTATGCTCTATGATCCAGTGACACTGGCATTTTTCTTTTTCTCACACAAGTCTCACTATCTCCCACTCTAACCTTCTTCACTGGCTCTCCCCCACATCTGGAATGCTCTTCTTCACCTCTGTTTCCTGGCCTCTCTGGCTTCCTTTAAGACTCAGTTCAAATCCTACCTTCTGCTAGGTACCTTTCCTACCTCTCTCTCCTTTCCCCATGCTAGTGCCTTCTCTCTGAGATTTACCATTTACACCTAGTAGTTTCTACATTGTCTTCTTCTTGAGGATAAGGATTTTTTTTGGCCTTTTTTTAATACCCCAAGAGCTTATTGCCTGGCACACAAATCACTTAATTAATATTTGTTGACTCAAATGGACTTTACCATATTCCCTCCTTCATGGAACCTGGTCATGTTTGTTTTCACTGATTCATGAATCTGTATATTTCCTAGACAGACTGGAACCTAGTAGTGTGACCTACCATGTCACTCTGAAGAGATGATTTTTGTTTGGGTTTGGTTTTTTGGGCCAGGAGTTTCACTATGGTCACAGACTCTCTCCTCTGCCATCATTCCTTTCCTTTCCATTGATGGTGTCACTGTTCTCTACTGTTCAGTGTACACTGAAGAAGGCACAAGACAAAAACACAATGGTTTCCTCATGCACTGAGGTGCCACCCATTTTATGAGGCTCCCTACAAACCAGAAATAATTTTTGTTCTTGAGTCATCAAGGGCCTGAATGATCTTTAGAAGCACTGTTAGCAGAGATGAGTCTTGAGTTATAATGGACTTCTTCCCTAGTGGAGCTTCAGGCTACCTATAAAAACAAAACAAAACAAAACAACTAGCTCTTCTCAGTGGAAGACAATAAGATTGGTGAGGAAAACTACTGTCAGACCTTTTCTGTATAGATACTCCTTAATTTTCATTCAAGGAAACTCCCTCAAAGGAGGCTACTGAATAGTGTAGTGGAAGAAGTGCTGGATTCAGGGGGCAGAAAAAAACCTGACCCAAAAACTCTCTGTCTGCTACTTATTCCCTATATAACTCTAAGTCATTCTAACTCTCCACATTTCAGAAAGAAGTTAGACCAGATGGCCCCCAAAGTCCCTTTGGATACTAACTCCATGATCCCATGAAGGTGGTAACTACTGTAAATTCAAGATCTTTGGGACCATGTGCTTTGCTCTTTTCCTATACCAATATTTATGTTTTTCTTAAGGGACCAGTAAACAACAACCCATTTTTTAATGATAACTGGGATTTTTTTCCCAGTCAAGCTTAGGGATACAGAGTAAACCCAGTGACTATGTTATAAACAGCTGAAGCTGAAAGCTATATCTCCTTGGAATCCTCATTTAAGTACTTTAATCTGTGTGACTAAGAAAGCATCTGTTTGTCATTAATTAATTTGCACACTGGTGGAAACTTTGAGTCACTAAAATTGAGGTTTAGGGAATGGAAGTGGTTTGGGACAGAAAGCGCCTGCCAAAGAATTTAAAACAGAGGTGAAGTGCAAAGAGGCTATTTCCAGGCTTGTGCAAATATGAGCTCCCGGAGCACTGAAGGCAATGGGGGGGGGGGGGTCAGAGAAAAAGAAGGTTGCTTCTAAAGTTATAATACGGGTTTCCCCCACTTTGCCACTACCTGTGTGGCCCTGGGCAAATCATCTCCTGTATCTGGGCCTCTCTCTCCACAACTGGAAAATCAGGACAGATGGGATGATGTCTCACAGCCCTTCCTGCTCCAAAGCTATGAATTTTAGAGACGACTACTGCTATCATGAGCACTGGCTATTTTTTAAGGTTATAACAGTTGGTTAACATGTATGTGTGTGTGTGTGTGCATGTACATGTATACATATAATACGCATATATACATATGGGTATGTGTATACAAATACTGTGTTATATATAATATTTTATTTGTATATATATATAGTGAGAGCAGTGGATAGAACCATGGATCTGGAGTCAGGAAGACTGAGTTCAAATCCAGTCTCAGACACTTAGTAGTTATGTGACCCTGGTCACTTATTTGTTTCAGTTTCCTCGTATAAATGAGGAAAAATGAACTTGTATAAAATGAACTGGAGGGGGTGGCCAGGTGGTACAGTGAATAGAGCACTGGCCCTGGAGTCAGGAGGACCTGAGTTCAAATGTGGCCTCAGACACTTAACACAAAAACTAGCCATGTGACCTTGGGCAAGTCACTTAACCCCAACTGCCCTACCTTCCCCCTCCAAGAAGCAAAAAATAAAATAAAATAAAATAAACTGGAGAAGGAAATGGCAAACAATTCTAGTATCTTTACCAAGAAACGCCCAAATGGGGTCACAAAGAGTCAGACATGATTCAAAAAGGAGTATAAAACAACATATGTGTGTATACACATTATATACATATATATATATATATATATACATATACACACTATCAATCAATCATGTGTGTATCTATGTGCAGCTATATCCCTGGGTATAAGTCTGGAATGGCTCACTAAAAGATAAACTCCTCTTTGAAAGGGACTTTTTCATTTGGGGTTTTGTATCTCCAGTGCCTAGAACATCAATGGCACTCAATAAAAGGTGGGTGGATTGAATCGAATTCAAAGTCAGGGAAATGTTTAATCACACTTTGTCAGATTTCATGCTGGCACTATAGGCAGTTTAGGATAAAGGAGGAAATTCAGGAAGTGTACTTAGTAAAAGAGATGAGTTTGAATTCTGCCTTAATAGCCAGGTGAACCTGGACACAACACGGCTTCTCTAGGACTGAAAAAGGAAGGCGTATCTTACATCTGTCTTATTGGGTTGTAAGGCTCAAATAAGATCATGGACGCCAGGGGTCTCGTAAGTATGCCTTACCTGTCAGTACCCCTTAAAGGACACTAGGAATGCCAGAATGTATATATCTGATTGTCTTGAGGCTAGCTGGGATTTCCTTCAAATGAGATAATGTTTGAAAGTGTTTATCTCAATACCTGGCCCATAGTAGGCACTTAATAAATGCTCATTCCTTACACCCCCTCCTCTACCCCATTTCTTTTCCATCTTACTTCCCTAATCATTTTGGTGACCTGACCAGGTCAGGAGAAGAGATAAGAGCATCAGACAATTTCTGAAAAGTCAGCAAACTTCAGCTGGGGGCTGGTTGTTTCTCAGCACACATAAAATATTCCAATAGAAAACTTTTGGCATATTCCCCTGGAAGCATGACCCACAGGGCAGTCGGGCAATAAATGAAAGTTCCCACACTGCAAAGAAGAATGAAGGAAATCTGAAGGGAAATTAGGAGCCCTGAGGGACTGTGTGTGTGGCAGTGAGAAGTACTGGAGAAGTGGGGAAGGGGGAGAGAAAGGCAAACCCTATTCCCTTTTCCAATAGTGGGGGTGGGAGCGTGGGAATCTTAGCCTAAAAAAGGAAGAACAATTAGAAAAAGAAGAGAGAATTTTAAAATTATGAGTAGTTGAAGGAAGAGATTAAAATGTAGTAAATACACTTTTTTATTTTTTTATACAAAGACTTGGGATGTTTGGTACACTACCTACTCTCAGTCCTTCTTTTCCCTAAATACTTAAATACTCAACTTTAACCCCATCTATGCTGGACCATTCTGTGCGACTCTGGTCAATATCCTCCCATGAGTTCATCATGGGAGGGGGAGGAAGGGGAATGGGGATGGATGCCTTCTTCCTCCATTAATACTGTTTTATTTTGGTTTTACTGTTTCAATCCGTCTCCCTCTTTGTTTTCTTCCTTGATGGCTTCTCCACAGCCTTCTCTTAACTTTGCAAAAGCTCCTTTCTTGGTGCAGATCCTTACATCATGCTAAAACACAGCTAGGAGGTCATAGAGGTACTTCTGCCTCTTTTGTCAGTCCCAGGACAACTTCATCAAGCAACTCTCACAGGTGGCAGATAGGCAGCTTCCCCACCATCACAGTTAACACTGTCATTTAGGCTAAAGGAGTTTCTGAAGAAGCTTGGAAATATTATACAAATGGGAAACACCATATAAACAGTGAAACATGGTTTCTTTCTGGGTTTTTTTTCCTTCTTCTTTTAAATAAAAGCATCCCATGATGCTCTCTTATTTAAAAAAAATCATGCAAACGTGTGCAGTACTTATGAGAATGTCCTTTCTGTCCACGGGATGTTTGTCTAAAGCATCACTCAACTTTGTGCCGTGATGTGTTAGGGAGCCATATCCACTTATTCCAGTGAAAATCCCCTAGAAAGGAGGCTTAAGCTTCTCGTGCGTTGGGTGAGTCCTGTTATCATCAAGTTCAGACCTGACCATAGCACAGACATACCAGTCTCTACACAAATTTATAAAAGTAAAGTATATGCAGTATGATACAAACACTAATACAAAGCTTTACAAATTAATAAATTGAAACATAAATTACAGTGAAATTCGGAATGATTTTGGCATCTCTTCTGGGGTGCTTCTCTTCTAGCAGTCATATTGCTGTAAAGGAAAGAGAACAGACAATATTAGAAACAGAGCTGGCCCTGAAGATTTTAACATTTTAAGTCACCCACCCTGTCCTCCCCATTAGAGGAATGATGTGGTAGGATGTGCAGAGAGCTTAACTTGAAGTCCGGAAGATTTTGGTCCAAGTCTTGCCCCTGACACATACTGGCTTTGTAACCCTGGGCAAATCACTTAACTTCCAAGTGGTCTAGGGCACCTTCTAAGACTATGATTTGTGAAAAAGGTACTGACTTGCTTTGGAAGAGCTGTTATCTTACTCTGGAGTGCCCTACATTCATGGAATCACAGATCTGGACCCTATCTCAATAAAGCCACCATTAAAAATCCTCCTCTGAGGTCTCATCATGGTCTGGAGGTGACCCATGGCAAAGGCCATGCCAGTTGGCAGAACATGATCTTCACTTAAAAAAAGTGAAGTGGTGATGAACTATACTTCTATGATCCAAGGATCAACCTATCTGAGTTCAAAGAGACCGATTGGTCATGCGAGTGATGAGTTCTCAGCCAAGGATATTCTCAAAGACTAACTGCTAAGTAGAGAAAGTGCCCACACCAAAGAAATCACAGGTGGCCTGGAGTTACTCCCCAAAGCAGACCTATACAATTTCTTCTCATACTGCAGGACGTTTGCAAAAAGGAAATAACCAGTCACCAAGAATAAAGCAAGATTCTTTGTAAACAATGCCGCAGGCTTAAAAAAATATTTATTAAATGTTTCATAACCAAATCATCCAGCAGAGGTCCTGGGGGAAATTGACCAAAAAAAAGGCCCACAGGAATGGAAAGTTACTGATGTGAGTGTGCATGTATGTGTGCGTGTGTGTGTGTGTGTGTGTGTATTTGTGTGTGTGTGTGTGTGTGTGAGAGAGAGAGAGAGAGAGCTAGCATTCTTTGAAATGTATGATAAATTTATAACCAAAAAATTTCATTAAAAAAGAGAACATTTACAAAATCATAGATCTGCTTAATGGACTGGCCACTGGAGAAGGAACCTCTTGGCTAATAGGTACTCTCACCCTAGAATGTTTTTGTAGAGTTATAGTTGGAATGGATCTCAGAAATCATTCAGTCTAACCCTAGCATTCTACAGATGAGGAAACTGAGGCCCAGGGAGGTTGTGATTTGCCCAAGGTCACAAATCAGTGGCAGAGCTGGTATCTGAACTAAAGTCTTCTTAATTTCAAACTGTCAACTTAATTATAATTGTTCATGTCACTTTCTACATGAAGCCTTTCCTGATACCCCCAGCTCTCTGTGCTTTCCCCTCAGCTTTGCGTCAAAAAAAACTTAGCTTGTATCTCTTCTACATGTCTCTCTATACGCACATGTTACCCCACTTTTGTACTCCTCCTCATACTAGCTCTCTGAGGGTAGGGGCTGCTTTAGTTTTGTCTTTGTTTCTCTAGAACCAAAGACAGTGCCTGGCACAAATTAGATATTTAATAAATATTGCTGATTTATTATTTCAAAGCTTCAAAAGCTCCATGATTTCATGGATGGAGGTGGTCACTCATGGTGACCTTTGAGTATATATCTTCTTAAAAGACTTAACCAAAAGAATTCATCACTTGCTGCTAGACTTGGTAAGTAACTTCTCCAAATTAAGCCAACATCAAAGATCCAAGCACCCTTTCTCACATTGTATTCCTGGAAAACTTGCATAGAAAGCCTCCAAGGAAATCAGATTCTTTCTCCCTCTACAATCAAATTTTGTTCTCATGTTCTCCTCAGTGATTTGCTGGGATGTTTTTCTCTTATTCCTGGCAAGGGTTGAATTTTGTGGCAAGGGTGGGCTTTTAGGTTTGGGGTTTAATCTACTTTTTAAGAAAGAAGGAACGCCATAAAGGAGAAGCTTCTTTGTGTTGGGGCTGAATGTTCAGTTGGATTGAAAAGAATCTAAGCTTCTCCAGTGGAGAGATCTGCTGTTTACCTAAACCTGTTACCCAGATTACAAAATAAAGAGAAGGAAAACAAATCTCCAAACTGAACATTAACCCATGTTTGCTGGATTCAATTTGGATGTAGACCCAAACCAATAGAGCAATTTTATGCAAGAGGGTAGGGAGATTGCAGATATTTTTTTTTCTGAACTGAATGGTTGGATATTTGTCCCCTAAACCATATCCTCAGGAAACATGTGTTTCCTGGTTTTCATAGAGGAGGGTTGTTATGAGCCTAACAGAGCTAGATGCACCATACTGGGCATGCCCTTCATGTACACCAACTCTCTAGTGGCCCAGGTGTCCTTGGATCCTTGTATTCTCTGCATCATCTTCTTCCTACTACAGAGTGAAGGGTACCCTGGAGCCTACTATAGCCTATAACTATTTATGTCTCATCAGCTCTACTAAGTAAATTCAAAGTGTTGGTAGACTAAAGTTGGTAAGGGAAGACTGTGCCTTATGGGCCCTGAGTGCTAATGAAGATTTTGCCACCTGCAAGACTCTATAGCAGTGGTTCTCAACCTTCCTAATGCCGTGACCCTTCAATACAGTTCCTCATGTTGTGGTGACCCCCAACCATAAAATTATTTTTGTTGCTACTTCATAACTGTAATTTTGCTACTGTTATGAATCAATCTGATAGGCAGGATGTATTTTCATTGTTACAAATTGAACATAACCCACAGGTTGAAAACCACTGCTCTATAAACTCAGGTTCACAGAGTAAATGGGCCTGTGAGGGGCAGTAATTATAACTAATAATAGTAATAGAACTAATAATTCTAGCACCCGAGAAAGCACCACGAACCATGTTCTGAGGATAGCAATGGGAATGACTCTCTCACATCAACTTTTAAGACATATTCACCTGAGAAGCAGTGAGATACTGCTCCTAGCAGCTCATATTTATATAAGCTTGAAGATTTGCAAAGCGTTTCACATTGATTCTCTTATTTGGCAATGTATGTAAATGCATATTCTTATTCTTCTTATTTATTTTTGTCATTGTAATTAGTTTTATTATACAGGAGCCAGACTTGGGAAGTTGATGGTGTTTGTTTACTTCTGTTTCTGTATTACATTGTATAATGTATATCATAATAATATTATAAATATATTATATTATATTAAATATATATTATATTAAATAAATATATTCTAAACATAAATATATTATAATAAAATGTATAATATAATATTATAATACAAAAACTGTATTACATTGCAATAATTGGACAACACTCTGGACCAATGAGGGGTCATTAGCATGGAGCTTCTTACCTGTTGGTGGGGGCAGCAAAAACCACATATGCCTCCAAGAAAGCCATTTATTACTTGAATAAGACATAAGATGAATTCAATTCCTCCAAGTGCCAAGAGAATGGAAAACAGGGTCACGTTCCATTGCACCACATTCTTGGGTTCAAGGCAGTTGGACCATTGGGAGGGGTCAACGAGGTAACTGTTGTTGGTAAGAATAGAAATTGATTAGTCCTATTATGTGATACCTGGAAAGACTTCTTTCCTTTTCAACCAGAAATATCAAAACCTCTACTACAGGCAGTTGGCTAATCTCATAGTTTCCATAAAATAATGACAGTAAGACCACCCATTTTCCTGTAATGAATTTAAAAAGCTGAATCTACAAACTCTTTTAAAGTCCAGCTTTCCAAGGGTGCTATATTTAGACTCTGAACACCTAGTTTTGATATAATCTGCTCAGATACTTGCTATATAATATAGATAAGTTAACTCCACTGAACCTTAGTTTTCTCATCTTTAAAATGGAGAGAGGAAAGAATTGAAATGGGGGCTTTCTAAGATCACCTTCAGGTCTAAATCTGTGACCCCAATCACTTCTGGGACAATGAATATTCTCTCTAAAATGGCAAACACATATAAGATAATAATGACCAAGCTTGGCTCCAAAGAAGAGATGAGAAAATCCATTTTCCTCCTTTCCTTGCAGAGGTTGGGTACTAGGGTTGGAAACACTACAAACCCCATCAAACAAGGATTATACATTGGTTAGCCATGCTGAATTAATTTTATTTCTTTTTAAATTCTTTGTTATGAAGGGGAGGAACATATTAAAAAATGAAGGTGGTCTAAAAACAAAAGGATTCAATTTTTATTTTTAATAATATAAAGAATATTATTATATTACAATATGTGATATAGTAGTATAATAATGTTGTTAATATTAACATATATTATATTAACATATGATGATACTCATTCACATAACATGAAGGGTCCAAATTTAACCTACAACCCGGCCCTCCAGTTTTTATCATGTTCATGATGATCATGATTGTTTCCATTATAATTTGTCTTAAATCTCATTTGGAGACTAAGCCAAAATATTAAAACCAAAAGCCATTCCTGCATACTTGGTGCAACACCAAGATTAAACAGCTAAAGTGGGACTCCCAAGGTAAGAGAGTTGTAGGAGCTGGGCTCAAGCCCCCGCCCCAAAACTTGCAACTTGTATAAATTTACACAAGTCACTTAACCTTTCTTGACTTCCATTTCTCCTATGTAGACTAAGAGGGTACCATTGGATGGCCTTTGAGATCCTGCCAGTCTTAGCTTTATGATCCTATGATCAACACAGGGACCAATGAGCAATATGGGTACTTCTGCTAGGAAAAAAAAATGTGATGCAAATGATGTTTTTCTTAGTGTTTTACTTAAACTGATTCTAAAATTGGTCCCTATTTCCTCAATATACACTAGTGGATATCAGTGAAAGCAACAGACTAGGAGAATACTAAAAACTTGGGGCAAATAGATTATGATTTAAATTTTGATGTGGATAAGGTATAAATAAAAACAATGCTTTATCTAATTTTTTTTAAAGGCATCTAGAGTCTTCTCAGCAACACACAGTTATAAGACAACTCTACAAGTCCCAAGATGGAAGGAGATACCTACATTCAGAGAAAGATCTAGAAAGAACAGAGTATGAATGGAGACTGAAGCAACCTACATGCTTTTGCTCTTTTCCATGTTTGGTTCTGTTTCTTTTTTTCCCATTGTTCACTCCATTGGTTAAAACCTTTCTATACAACCAGACAAATGTCCAATGTGAAAGTATTTGCAGATCCCATACTTGACTGCATGCTGCCATGGCAGGGGCAGGGGGAAGGAGAGGGGAGAGAACATTTGAAACTCAAGGGATTGTGGAACTGAATTTTGTAAACTAAAAGTAAATAAACGAATCAATGTATATTTTTTTAAAAGTCAGAAAAATATTGAAATAATAAAAAAATAAAAATAAAAAAAATTAAAAAGGCATCTAGGTGGCTCTGTGGGTAGAATGGAAGCCTAGAGCCAGGAAGAGTTAAGTTCAAATCCTGCCTCAGTATCTTCATCTATAAAATGGGGATAATAATTGAACCTGCCTCCCAGGGTTATTGTAAGGATCATTTGAATTAACTAATGTGTAAAAAACTTAGCAAATTGTAAAATGCTAAACACCAACTCTGTCTAACCGCCAGCATTGCCACTTACTCCCATTTGACTAGTCTCTTCATAGTTTCTTCATCTGTAAAATCTTCAGGGAAATCTCTTGAAGCAATCCCACCATTGTTGGACATGGCCAAGTGGGGTAAAAAGGAGAATGGCATCCTTCTCTCCACTCCTATTGCAATATTAGACACAGGTATGGTTCCTTATGGTTATGCATGTATAAAATAGGTCTCTTGCTCTGAATGAGGAATCAGCAGGACCCAGTATGCGGTTATTTCAAAAAGAGAAAATGGAGGTGGCAATGGAATGTTGGAACTGGCATCAGGGTTCATAAGCTCCCCTTGACATTTCCTGGCCATGTGACCATTGTGCAAATCACTTAACTTCCTGAGGCTCAGCTCCTTTATCTATAACAATTCTTGTAGGAACTCTTCATTCATCAAGCTCTTAGGAAGCCCAACTTAAGTAACGTATGTGAAACACTTGGCAAACTTCATAGTGCTATATAAATTATTATTATTACTCAGGGACTAATTTAATGTCACATGTTGCAACCATTTAAATGCTAACTACTAGTTTGGGGTCCACAGCTAGGCTATGTTGGCTATAAGCTAACAGTGAGAATAACTTGTTATGTACATGTAAGAACTGTCAAATGTCCAGTTGGCGATGGTAGGGAGGAGTCAAAATCCAATATAATGACCTTCCTGAGCTCATAGATATCTTCCCCTAGCCCTGCAATATGGAAGACTGACATTTTTAAAATGAATTCAGAAGAGATTAAAGGAACTTGGACAAGGGTAAGCCTTGAATGACTCCATGTCAAAGGGAAAATGTTCTCTAGTCATTACCTGTGTCTGAACATTCACACTATTCTCTTAAATGTTCTCCTGACTTCTCTTGATAATAACTCACATGTATACAGTATTTAAAGGTTTTATGAATCACTTTTCTCATAAAATCCCTGTTAGGCATTTACGTATCAGGATTATTACCTCTTGTTTTGCAGATGAAGAAAATGATAATAAGAGAGGTTAAGTTACTCACTCAGAGACACATAGCAATTAAATATTACATCAAGGATTTGAACCCAGGTTTCTTGACTTTAAGTACACTGCTCTTTCCACTGTATCACGCTGTGTCCCTTACAAGATGTAGGGGCTAAAACATATTGGCAAGAACCTCTTAATTACACCGCCACTAGAGCCAGGAACAATAGCTCCGTCTTACAGCAATATGATTATGGCTAAAATTTGCAAATTTTAAAATGCTGAACACTAACTCTCTGCCTAACATGAATTCAAATGCCGGTATTGCCACTTATTCCTATTTCACTAGTCTCTTGATAGTTTCTTCATCTGTAACATTTTCAGAGAAATCTACCAAAGCAATCCCGCCGTTGTTTGACGGAATAATAATATATAATTACATATGATAGATCATATAATATTATACTCTATTATAATGTATCATATATTTATATATAATATATATATTATATATATATAATGATAGATATATATAATGATAGATCATATAATATTATACTCTATTATAATGTATTATATATTTATATATTATATATATTATATATAATAATATATATAATAAATATTATATATTTACTATAACTTAACTATAATATATGTGTATGTATATGTACACTTGTGAATATACACACATATACCATACATGTATATTATACATGTTATTGCTTTCAGTTTAGTCCAACTTTTTGTGATCCCATTTGAGGTTTTCTTGGCAGAGATATTGCAGTGTTTTACCAGTTCTTTCTCCTGCTCATTATACAGGTGAGGAAACTGAGGTAAACAGGGTTAAGTGACTTTCCCAGGGTCACGCAATCACACAGTTGGTAAGCATCTGAGACTGGATTGGAACTCAGGAAGATGAGTCTTTCTGACTCCAGGCCCTGCACTGTATCCACTGTGCAACTGGTTGAGATTTACACACAAGCAGTATCACACATGAATGTGTCTAATATATGCACACATATGAATGTGTGCATGTGTGTATATGTGTACGTGTGTATACACATGAAAGTTGTCCCAAAAGTCTCAGTGAGGTTTTAAGCTTAAAACTTCACTAAGACTGTAGGGACCCCTTGTTTATCTTAGCTTTACTACACATGGCTAATTTTGTTTTGACCTTGACCTGTAATATAACTAAATTCATATAATAGCCAGTAATACTAATAACATCTTCTATCACAATAGTGAAGTATACTTTCATTTAATCAGAAAATCCTTGGTATTCAATTCACTCAGTCAAGCAGAATGACAGTGGAAATCACTGCCCTGTATTCAAAGGACCTAGTTCAAATCCCAAATTCTTCAACTCACTCCCTATTTGACCTTGGGCAAATCATTTAATCTTGTTGTATGAGCCTCAGTCTCCAAATCTGTTAAGTGAAGGGTTTGGAAGAGATGGCATCTAGAGTCCCTCCTAGCTCTCTACACCAGGTTCCAAAAAGTGCATTTCTTTCACGCATACAGAAAATAGGGCTTTTTCAAGATGCATAAAACTCTACGTACTTTCCATTGGTGTGGGCAAAGGTGTAGTTCCATTGGCCAGAGCTATCAACACATCGGGGACCTTCAGCTAATCCAAGAGCTGCCACAGTGACACAGTAACCAGATCCTGCAAGTCCCACGAGGGCCACCAGCACCGAGGAGAGCATCTAGGGAAGAAACAAGGACTTAGACATGACCTGTGGCCCATCAGCGGGGCAGAGTGTGTGAACCAGGAAGAGACAACCTACCGCACAGCTTTTCCCACAGTTCTCATGGCCACAGCATCCACAGCAGTCTTCCTCTTCCAGCCCCACAAATACAAAGGCAGGGAGGAGCATCTAGTTGGGAAACAAGCCAATCAGATATTAGTTTCTTCTCACACAGCCTCTTGTTGGTTCACTTAAATGCTATGCAAGGACTTTTTATTCTTCCTTGCTCCTGATGGCTGTCATTGCTAATAGCAAAGGACAGTTGGAGCTGCCCAGTTGTGGTTTGGGGACCTGCTGGGAGCGGGGGACCCTCAAATGAGCTCATGCAATGTTGTGAAATTCTGAAGGGGAAAAACTCTCCAAGGAAAATGAATTTTAATTTATTTAAATATAGTTAAATGCCACAAGGCACTATACTTTGGGAGAGGGAATAGAGCAGGTGGGAGCTGGGAAGGGAGCCAAACCCCAAAGTTCGGAAACACAAACTCAGCCATGGGTAAGTATGGAACTTGAGTATCTCACAAATGATAAAAACTGCCGGAATTGCTTTTGCTAAATAATTAAGCCATCTTAGACTGCTTCCTACTTACTACTTATGTGATCTTCGGCAACTGAGTGCCCAAGATAGGAAGAGATGGCCCGCCCTTCACATGAAATCAGTTCTAAGTTCTGTTATCAATTCTCTATCATGACTATGAACTGGAAAAATATAATTTTGGTTTTAAGATTCCCAGTATGGTAGCACTCACTCTAGGCAGGGGATAGAGAACAGCCTCAAAGTCAGGTAGACTTTAGTTCAAGGTCTTCCTCTGACATATGGGACAATGTGACCCTGGGCCAGTCACTTAACCTCTAAGTGTTCTAGGTCTCTCTCTAAGATTATAAATTGCAGAGAAGATGCCAACCTGTATCTAGTAAAGAGAGTTCCCTCAAATAGGAGTTCCCCATACTAATAAAATCATAGACCCAGGCGCTATCTCTGTATATGATATAAGAAATATTTAGGGAATTGATGGGTCAGGTCACCTAAAAAAAACCTTATAAAGCCAACTTAATTCCTCAGCATTTAGCAAATATTTATCCAGCTCGTACTTCTGGAGAACAGATGATGAAAGTTGCTGCCTTCCTCAGAGTGGAATAGTGGGGGGAAACTGTTTTCAAAACCAGTTACTATGTCAATCAATTCTGATGAATTGTTTTTCTTTGCTACAAGGGAGGGTTCCAAGCAGGAAGGAGTGAAGCAATATGAGGAAATGATTGTGGTAAAAACAAAAAAGGCATCAGTAAAATATGCCTTATTTATCAAGTACCTTCTATGTGTCAGGCTCTGGGAAAAAAAACAATCAGTCAAACAGCCAACAAACATTTATCCAGCTCTTACTGTATGCAAGACATGCTGCTAAGTTCTGAAGATACAAAGGTGAAAAGTGCCTGCCTTCAAGGAGCTCCCATTCTAAAGGGGAAAGAACTAGGAACATGCAGTAGAGGGAAGGAATTCTCAGAGGAGGAAGGCACTAACAGGCAGAGCCAGGACCCCGAAAGGCAAAACAAACCGTTTGCCTCCTTAGGAAGAGGGACAATTATGGGGAGGAGGACAAATACAAGAGCACAGGTATTATAATGTGAAGCATGGAGTAAAGGAGGCAATTTAAATCCAAGCTCGTTTAGTCAGCTGTCAGAATCACAGATCTCCAGCTGGAAGGAGCCTCAAAAGCCCACCCATTTTATAGAGGAGAAAACTGAGGTCTGAGAAACTTAAATACTGGATTAAAGTTGCACAGAAAGCAAGAGGCATAGCTGGAATTTGAACCCAAGCCCTCCAACTGCCTCCAAGTTCAAGGTTCTTTCTACTGAACATAATTTACGTATTAGGATGAAAGATTTTTAAATACATGCACACACACATATTCATATATTCTTTACCTAACCAATAATCAGTAAGTTCATACGTTTCTACAGTCACATTTCTGTAAGAAATTAATTTTTTTAACATCCATTCCCAGGAGTTTAGTAAAGGGATGAACCCAAGCTGAGTCACATTCTTTCCATGGCAAGGCTTAAGCTAACATCCCAAAGTTGGCATTCCAACACCTTCCAGTTAATTTAAAACACACACACACACACACACACACACACACACACACACACACACACACAAAATCAGTCTTGGGAAAAAAACCCAGCACATTCCAATCTTGACTCCAGACACTGACCTAAGATCCCACACTGATCTGTCGGATTCTTGCTATAAGCCACACCCCACACATATCCGTTCTCATTAACCTATTATCCTGAAGCTCCACAGTTCCAGGCAATATGGTTCATAATTGTTTGTCTTAGTTGTAACAGAATAAACAGAAGTCAGCTTACCCCAAAAAGAACACGAGGGAGAGAATTGGCCAATCCCTCCCAAGTCCTCTGGCCAAAAGTTAAAAGCTGTCCTATCCTGTCCTGGAAATTCTAGATTGCTGGAGATTTGACATTAGTGCCACATTCCTATTTCCTAGTCCTAAAAGCCAAGTGAGTTTCAACTCTTTGGTTAGTATCAAGGTAACACTGAAGATTTGAAGAGGCAGGAGCAATCCAGGGGAGCGCTAACTGATAGTGTAAGTGGACACCCAACAAATTCCCCTTCCCTGCACCCCACACAATACAGCCTTCTTTGCATCTTTGTTTTTAGAGGCTCCTTTCTGAAAGGAGTTTTTGAGATGAGCTCCAGAAAACAACTTTGAATGAAAACTGAGGCTTCTGAAACATCACCCCCAAAGACAGGTTTTGGTGATAGTAGCAAACTGACCTCTGTTCTACTTACCAGCAGCCCCCCTCCTACGATACCCGAGAAGAACCAGACAAAGCGACTCAGGTGGTCTTCGCGGGCATACTTTGTCTCCCCATTAGGAAAATACAGCAAAATGTTGGCCACGATGCACAGGACGGCGAGGACCACCAGGGAATGCCCGATGCACCGGGCACATTTGCCGTAACACATGTTTCTGGTTGGCCTGATGTCCTGTCCTTAGCCTGGAGCTTTCCCCCCAAATCAGAGGTGTTGGTGACTGGCTGAGGATCAGGCAAATAAAACCCTACAGCTCACGTCTGCAAAAGTTCTTAAATATACACCCAGCTCTTAGTCACTGGGTGGGTGAGGGTTTCATGATTTCATTGGTCCAGATTGCAGCTCCCACTAAGGGAGGAGGAGGGAAAGCAGAAGGAGGAGGAGGAGGAGGAAGAGATGGCCCGCCCTTCACATGAAATCAGTTGTGAACAAACGAAACCAGGGGCGGGGATGTGAGAAGGATCTGGGCTTTGGGACTGGACGTCATAGGGGAAACGGCAGGGGAATATGATTAATCTTTAACAATAGGTTCAAACATGGGACCTTGTGAAGAAAGCCCTTACTGGAATCAAGAGGGAAGAAAGCCCTTAGCAACTTCAAACTGACAGAAATTTACCAAAAAAAAAAAATCAAAAAGAATTTTTTAAAAATATGCCTTCTATTGCACCATATCCCAAGTCACTTTCTGGGTATTTTCTAATGGGGGGGGGGAGTGGCTTTTGTGTTCTATTTTTAGCTCTGTCTCTGACTTGATTTATGACTTGGAGGCAGGTTGATTAAGCTCACTGTGCCTATTTTCTCACCTGTCCAGAGAGGCTTGCCCCCTACATATCTAACCATAGTGCTGGCAAGATTTAAAGGTTATTTCTCTGTATACAGCAGCTACGTTTTAAAAACAGTGCATATAAACCAAATCATCTTGCCAGAGCGCTTATGGGTTTGTTTGTTTTTTAAGTTCAAAGGATCATAGAATTGGGGCCAGAAGGGACCTCAAACACCATCTTGTCCAAACCACCATCCCATTTTATGGATGACAAAACTGAGGCTGGGCACTCAGTTGCCGAAGATCACATAAGTAGTAAGTAGGCAGAGGGAGGATCTGATCCCATGTCCTCTTGGCTTCAGAACTAGTCCTCTTCTCTGTTGTAATATGCTTACTATAGAAGTTATTTAAAGGCAATCCAGTCTGACTGCTTCTTGGAAGTTAATGAAATTCTTTTAATGACTCAGAGCTTTTCCCTGAAACAAAGACCCATTTCTTTCTTTCTTTCTTTCTTTTGGATCGATAGTATTCCATTAATAAGCACTGGGTCACAGACCCAAAGTTGGGAGGAACCATAGAGTCACTGTTTCCCATACCTGAAATGCTCTCCCCATCTAGGCTTTCTGGGTTCCTTCAAGTCCCAGCTAAAATCTTCTTCTACAACAAATCTTTCCAACCCTTTCCCTCTGTTAATTATTTCTCATTTATCTTGCATATAGTTGTCTGTACAATTTTGTTTGCTTGTCTCCCGCCTTAGACTATGAACTCCTGGAGGGTCAGATTGTCTTTTGCACAGTGATGCCTGGCACATAGTAGGAACTTATAAATTAATGAATCAATTAATTAATTGATCGATTAATTACTGACTGACAGGGGTGGGCTAGAGTCCACTGACTGCTGACTGTAAAATTTTCAATGTAAGAATTTACACTTTGGAAACTGAAAAAGTCTACAAATTAGGGTTTGGTTTATTGTGTTGGTTTTTTTTTTTCTAGAGTCCAGGATGGAACGCTGAGCCTAGAGTCAGGAAGGCTTCGGTTCTGTGTGACCCTGGGCAAGTCACTTAAGCCTGTTTGCTTCAGTTTCCTCATCTGCAAAATGAACTGGAGAAAGAAATGGCAAACCACTCTGGTATCTTTGCCAAGAAAACCCAAAGAATCACAAAGACTTGGACACAACTGAACAACAGCCCGCTTAAGAAAGTGGTGGAGAACATGTTAATAGTGCAGAAAGTGTTGAGCTTAAATATGTTTTCCTGGTTATTAAATCTTCACCAACACATCATTACATAAAGGTATTTAATCCAACTCCCTTGATTTACAGAGGAAGAACTGAGGGACAGAGAGGTGACCCAAGGTCACACAGGCAGTCAATAGTTGAGTCGGGATTCAAACCCCAGTCCTCTATTTCCCAATCCAGCATTCTTTCCACTATTCCATGCTACCTCTGAAACACTGAAGGTGAAGATCACTCAGAGGTAAATGGGGAAGCACCTGGAGGGCAACAGCTACAAGCAAGGAATTCCAATGGAGAGCTGAAGCAAAAGAGGTCATCAAAGAAATGTTTGCTAGGAAAAGATGGATGGGAATGTCATAGTGAGCATAAAGCCTAATAACAGATGAATGGCCAGTCTACTCCATTGGTAGCCATACAATATAAAGAAAATGCAAAGACCCTGTCTCCTGACCCAAAGCTTAGCTAGACTCCCTCACTACCATGGTGCTGCAATTTTATGGGAGGGCATGGATGAGAGTCTTATGGGCTGGTGTAGATGACAGAATAGTCTAGAAAGGAAATCTGCTTTGGGAGTGAAACAACCTGGAAAAATCCTAGCTTTCTCCTCATCTGCGTGACTGTGGTCAAGTCAACTTACTCCCCAAGTCTTAGTTTTCTCATCTATAAAATGAACTGAATAAGATCCATTTCAACTTCTTGATCCTATGTATTACTGGAGAGAATATTCACATCAGCAAGATGGCAGTGCCCTTCAGGTGCCAGTGTTATTTAAAGGAAGTTAGCATAAAACATGAATAATAGCCTTAAATTTCTTTTGCAGAAATCAGATTTTCATATATTAGATTTGCTTATACTGGTAGTACAATCTGTGTACCCTGTCAGGTGAGGACATCTGCAAAGGATGGCAGAGCTGTAACTAGAAATTTCTGCACAAGGAGAAATATCATGAACCCTTTCTAGGGCAAGTGGCCTTTGGTGAAGTGGGGGTGGGGGATGTTGGGACATTGCTCAATAGTGGGAGAAAATAGGAAGAACAGAATGGGATAAAAGAATAGCTTACCCAACCTGCCATTTGACATCTTCCTATTCTAACTAATTATTCTTTTCTCTTTACCTTAATAAAAAGCCGCAATTGCTATCATTGTCTTCTAAATTCAGAACTCTCTGAATTTGGGGCTCTTGGAAAATACCCTGATTGTCCTGCCCTAGTTAGGGCTCTAGTATATGCATAAAATTTTTGTGTTTTCTTTAAACCTTTGCGTCATCTCTTCCTTCAGTGCTTTTGAACAGCTCACAAAGACACAGATTATCTGAAGCTCCATCTAATACGTGCTTACTCTTTCATGGCTCCACCACCTCAACATCAAAAAGAAGACGGGGAAAAAAGATGTAGAATGGAACTTTTTCAAGTTGATTTGTTCTAGAATAACCACTTCCAAGTTAAGCTGCATGTATATTTAACCAAAAGGATCCAATGTAGTTGTGGAACTAGCTATGTTTTACCAGTTAATTCAGTAGTTAGGTAGCAATGAAAAAAAGCCAGAATCATGGATTTTAGCTCCTGGTTGGCCAGTTGGGCTTTCTCTGTTCCATGGTCTCAGATGGAGCCCCTAACTCTAGTTAGGATTTTACCCTGACTAGCCATCCTGTAAATATATATAATTGGTCACAAAGGGGATTGGGTAAGAGAGCGTGAATAAGCAATATGTCTCTGCTTGAAAATTCCACACCAAGAGTCAAGAGACTTGACTTGTTTACCACTAAGTAGTATGCCAATTAATGTATGCCGGACTTACTTTCCTCAAGTTTAAAATCATGGAGGAAGTTATGGACTAGATTATTTCAAAGGCAGCTGCTAAGCCTAACATTTCATGATTCACCAATTTAGTGAATGATGGAGCTTTCTCCACTGGATAAAACATGAAGATAATTGTTATGTCATGATATGGTCAAGGGAGCAATTGCTCAGTTGATGCCTGAGTAAAATATTATTGCTTTGGACTAGGTGCAAGGGAAAGAGCACTGGCTTTGGAATCAGCCTGGGATTGGATTGCTACCAATATGCCCTGCCACTTATTATCTGTATGATCCGGGGAAAGTCATTTGGCTTTACTGGGTCACAGTTTCTTCATCTATAAAATAAGAGGGTTGGGTTAGATGGTCTCTGAGGTCACTTCCAGCTGGAGATTTATGATTAAAAGTACCTACACTTCTTCTGAAGGTAGGACAGGGTTACACAAGGGGCAAAGAGTGCAACATAGGCAGAAAACTGGAGCTTCGGGATGAGTCAAAGGATTGTAGAATCTGAGATTAGGAAGAGACCTCAGAGGTCATTAGTCCAATTCATATCAGGAATATGCCTTCAGAGGTTATGTGTCTAGTCCAACGTATACCAGCAATTTGCCCAACAACATCCTGAATGAATGGCCATTGAGTTATCATTTTAAGAAGTTAAGTGCCTGGAAATACCACTACTCAAAAGAAGTCCTTTCCAGTTTTGGACAGTTCTAGTTAAAAAAATTTTCTGTATGTTGAGCATAGGTTTATTCTGCAACTTTTATCCATTCCTCCTGGGTCTGCACAAGGCTAATCCTTTTGTTCATGACAGCCCTTCAAATCCCATTCTACACAACAGCAATTATGTCTTTCCTGTCTTCACCAGGGTAAACATCAATTGCTTTGAAGGCACTAGACGCACTGTCCCAGATTCTACCAGCTGCAGATGTTTAGAGACTAAGATTCCTGAGAAGGGGGGAGTGAAGGGTTCTGGGGCAGCTTTGCAGGGATTTCTAGGAGAAAGATGAAAAAAGGAGGGAAGGAAAGAAACAAGGGAAAAGCTGCTGCTGGAGAAGGAATAGAAGGGAGGAAAAAACTGGTTTCTACTGCAGATAGCAGCACCAGTGCTAACTGTATGCATTCGCAGACTGTACCCTCCATTCTGTCTTTGCTACCATTTATTCCAATAGTAAATTAGCTAAAACCTTTCACATTTAATGTTAGCCATGCCTCTAGAGATGAGGGGACATGGAGGTGCATTCTAGAAAAAGTAGGCAATATAACTAGGCTCTAGTAGAAGACATGGGGGAATATCAGAGTGGTGACTGCCCCTTCAGGAAATCACAAACTTTTTGGTCTAACTCTGTAATAGTATTCCTTATTTAGCTCAAACAGAGTAGAAGAGGTGGTAAGCCAAGAGACATTAATAACTGAATCAAATCACATAGTTAGACCAAGTAGAAGGTAAGCCGCTTGAAGAAGAAACAATCAGTCAGTGCTGTGGGGAAAGTAGAGGCCAGGGGCGGCTAGGTGGCACAATGAATAGAGCACCAGCCCTGGAGTCAGGAGGACCTGAGTTCAAATGCAACCTCAGACAACATCTACTAGCTGTGTGACCTTGGGCAAATCACTTAACCCCAATTGCTCTGCCTATTCCCCTCCAACACAAAAAAGTAGAGGTGAATGTCTTTCTGGATTCCTTAGCTGGTTTGCATCTTATTACTCTCCTCTACCTACTTCTTCCAGAAATTTAAGTGTGTGAGGATTTTACATGATGAGGAAACATCTTATCTTATACCTTTACCCAATGATCCTTACTACACATGGAGGCTATTCCTCATGGATTTTTATTATTTGCCCCTTCTCTTCTCAAGTAGAGATATAACTACTGTCCCTCCCCCTCAGTAAACTATCACAATGATCTAACCATGAGGAGATGAGGGTCTATAACACAGTGGTGGCAATATTGGAAGTGACTGAGGATAGCATCAAAGTGTCAGAGGAAAAGTTAGTAGATAGGAGAGATCAAAGGTAAAGTTGACAGAATTTGGCAATTTATTAGAAATCAGAAGAATGACAATTAGGTTGCAAAACTGGGTGACTAGGAAGATGATGATTCCCTCAAAAGTAATTGGAAAGTTAAGAAGGGAGGGCTCTTCTAATAGATTATAAACAAGCTGTAATCATCAGGCATGAAGTGACATTTCTGCTTTTGTCTTCTAAATTCAGTAAGAAAGCCTTGGAAGGAGCACAGCTTCATGGAGATCTCTCTATAACAAGAATAGTTAACTTTCATCAATAATTCATTGAAAAACACTTATTAAATAAATACTTGCAGTACACTTCAATGTGCTAGGTACTAAGGGAATTACAAGAATAAATACTGTAAAGGAAATGATTGCTTTAGTCAATAAACATTTATTAAGCGCTTCCTATGTGCTAAGTGCTTGGAATACACAGAAAAGCAAAAGGCAGTCCCTGTTCTCAAGGGGTAAGTGGGGTAGTGGAAACAATTATGTACAAACAAGCTCTAGACCAGTGGTTCTCAATCTATGGGTTATGCTCACTTTGTAACAATGAAAATACATCCTGCATATCAGATATTTACATTACAATTCATAACAGTAGCAAAATTATAGCTATGAAGTAGCAACAAAAATAATTTTATGGTTGGGGGTCACCCCAACATGAGGAACTGTATTAAAGGGTCACAGCATTAGGAAGGTTGAGAACCACTGCTCTTGACAGAACAAGTTAGAGTTAATCACCAGAGAGGAGGCACTAGAATTAAGGGGGATCAGGAGAGGTTTCTTATCAAAGGCAGGATTTAGCTGGAGTTGAAGTAAGCCATGAATGCCAAGAGGCAGAGTTGAGGAGGGAGGGCATTCCAGGCTTGTGGGACAGGCAGTGAAAATGCCTGGGGTTGGGAGATGGGAGGGAGGCCACTGAAGCTTTATGAGTTTGGGGGATTGAGGTAAAGTATAAGAAAACTGGAAAAGGAATTTAAAATAACCACTTTTATGAAAAAATGAAATAAATTCAATTGAAATTGATTAAAAATCAGTCCATACTCTCCAGGAATCTACAATCTAATGCTGGCTATCTTAATATTTCAAACTTAAGGGTGGAAGCAAGATGGCAAAGAGAAGCCAAGAAGTTGTCTGTGCTCTCCCCAATTTCCCTTAGAAGCAGCATTAAATCAAACCTCTAAAAGAATTCTGGAGTGACAGAATCTGCAAAAAGATGGAGTAAAACAATTTTCTAGCCCTAGGTAACTTAGAATAACTTCAGGAAGGGGTAAAATAGTTACTGAAAGAATCCATCAATCACCTCCTGAAAAAGATCCCAAAAGGAAAACACCAAGGAATATTATAGCCAAATTACAGAACTATCAGGTCAAGAAGCAAATAATTGCAAGTAGTAAGAAAGAAACAATTCAAATATCAAGGTCCCACAGTTAGGATTACACAGGACTTAGCAGCTTCTACATTAAAGGATCAGAGGGCTTGGAATATAATATCTCAGAAGACAAAAGAGCTAGGATTACAACCAAGAATCAACTACCCAGAAAAACAGCATAATTTTTCAGGGGAAAAGATAGATATTCAATGAAATAGGGGACTTTCAAATTTTCTGATGAAAAAACCAGAGCTGAACAGAAAATTTAATCTTCAAATACAAGATTCAAAAGAAGCATAAAAAGGTAAACAGGAACGAAAAATGACTATGGTATTCAGTAAAGTTATGGTATTCAGTATATGTTTACATCTATACATGGGAAGATGATACTTGTAACTCATAAGAACTGTATTTCTAATAGGGCAGTTAGAAGGGATACAGTTAGAGAGAGGGTGTGGGTATAAGTTGACTTCAATGTGATGATTAAAAAAAATTAAGGCGTGAAAAAGACTTGGACTGGGAGAAAAAGAAAGGGGGAGACAGAATGGGGTAAATTATATCATATGAAGAGGTATGAAAGACCTGTCACAGTAGAGGGAAAGAAGGGAGGGGGTGAGCATTGTTTGAACTTTACTCTCATTGGATTTGACTCAAAGAGGGAATAACATATGCACTCAGTTGGATAAAGAAATCTGTCTTACTTTATAGGGAAGTAGGAGGGGAAGGGGAAAAGAAAGTGGAGGGGTGGTCTCATGTAAGGATACTGGGATTTGAAGATCTTCCACGCCCCTTGAGCTTGCTGATGTAGCAGGAAGGGGTGGAGCAAGAGAACGCCGGAACCAAGCTAGTCTCCGTGCGGTGCTGACTGGAAGCAGCATCAGAGGCAGTAGCTGCCGTTGCGAACTCCTTTTGCTTTGAGCAGGGCAGAATCTCTGCTAAGGACTCCTGCTGAGGACTGCCTGGGGCAGGAACTGCCAGGGGCCGGAGCTGCTGGGACCAAGCTGCCTGGACGCTGAGCAGTTGCGTGCGTGAGGAGAGGAGGATCTTTGCCTGAGGTAGCCTGTCCTGTTTGAAGGCTTGAGGATGTGGGTGT
>CM053580.1:39722531-39745354 GCA_028627135.1 Pseudochirops cupreus | reverse complement strand
CTGTGTGAATATTTGGGGTGGATACCCTGAAGTTGCGCGTCCTGCATTTCCTTTGAGCTGTTTCAATTCTGCTTTGATCATAGAGCACAGCACCTTCTATGATGTGGGCATGCCATGCTGAGAAGTCCTGTGCCAGTGTCAACCAAGTCACAGAATCAATTCCAAAGTTCTTGAGAGAGACCTTGAGAGTGTCCTTGTGTTGCTTCTTCTGACCACCATGTGAACCCTTGCCTTGTGCGAGTTATCCATAAAATAGTTTTGGCAAGAGTGCATTTTGCATTCGAATAGGACCAGCCCATTGGAGTTTCACTCTCTGAAGCATAAATAAGGAAGATAGGTTAGAAAGAAAGTGTCAAAGAGAAAAATAAAAACAAGATGAGAATATAAAAACTTGTCTCTGACTTGGAACTTTAGGTATTGGGGGTTGGCTAGAGAGGATAGTGGTCTTGTGGAAACTAGGACTGGGGTTGAAGACATTGCCCCAGAGATTAGCACAAGTGCGAGAGACAGAGACAGAGAGAAAGAGATAGAGAGGCACACAGAGACAGACATGAAGAGAGAGAGGGGGGGGGGATATCACTTAGATAAGCACAAAGTTGAGAAGCTCAAATAGACGGAATTAGAAATGAGAGGTGGTTCTAGGTTCAGGCTTCAAAGATGGTAAAGAAAAGAATAGAGGGAAATCCTAAATAATTTTAAGAGGGAAAGAAGAGAGTTCCTGGAGTCATCTTTAAGTAAGGGATACTGAAAATTGTATTTAACACTGACAATGTTTTATAATATATGTAAAGATCAAGAGCATCTCTCTTTATGTCTTGTTTCCTAGAGTTTTATTTAAGAAAATCTGTCCTTTGAAACTGATTTGTGCAGGTGACTGGTTGAGGACGGTAATCTTCAAGTTGCTCAGCAGACTAAATTGATACGGTTACATGCCATCCCAAAGCTCATAGATCCCTCCATGTGTGAAGTGTCTATATTGTTTTCCTTGCTGCACAGTTGGTCATTTCTATGGAATGCTGATAAATATATTCCTGGTTCCCAAAGAATGTGAATTTTAGCACTCAAGTGATTTGGCACTGCCATGAGACAAAGGGGACACAGTGCAGATAAGACTCCTAATAACTTCAAAAAGGGAGCCTTGAAGGGGGAACATATTTGGTTAATATTACTGAAACTGATAAGGGAGAAAGGGTTTGTAGATATGCTGTCTAGGAGAATAAAAATGCTGTTTTAGTAATGGGATAAGCCTTTAAAGTGTTATTTCCTTAGGTTTCCTAATTATTTCAAAATTAAGCTATATTTCAGGTCATCCCTATATTATACTGTTCCCCCTATTCTAAGACAGCACTTCGGAAAGTCTGAGTTCCCCCTAGAGACCAAATTTGTTTGTGGAAAAAAGCTAATTTGTTTAAATGGTTCAAGTATGACAACCTGGAAAAAACATTAGTACTGAAGCCCTAATGAATAAGAAGAATGATAGAGATTCCTGTTGCTAGATTTCTTCTAGAAGCTTGGAACCCTGGGAGGTAGACTGATAAATATTTGCTTGAATTCTTACCATAATAAATCTTGGCTCTATATCTGCTTCATGTTTATGGAGAGTAGTTATGTCTAGAAACCATCCTGAGTTTCCTTGCACAAAAGGTTTGGGAGGATGAAAGCAGAGTTTCTGAATTCTCTAATTGTAAGATGAAGCCCAGAAATTCTTTGTTACATCGGGTGACTCTCTGAGAAGAGTGGGGCGTGGATGGTATAAAAGAAAATGTAAATTATATAAAAACAAAAGGTAGCAATAAAACTAATTTTAAAAATAAGTAAATCATCAATTTTTAAAAAAGAACAGTTGTGGAAAATTTTTTTAAACAAAATAATCTGTATTTCTCCTGTCAAGTTCATAAGATAGACTGGTGTGCCTTGGACAGAGCTATCTCTAGAATATAGGAAGGAAGGGAGGAAGGAAATGGATATTTATCAAGTGTCTACTGTGTTCCAGGCAGATAGACCTTTATACATTTGATTGTCACAACAATCCTAGAAGGTAAATGCTAGTATTCCCCTAATTTTGTATTTGAAGAAATTAGGCAAGCAACGGTTAAGTGACTTGTCCAGGGTAACATAGCTAGTAAGAGTCTGAGGCTGAACTGGAACTTATGTCTTCCATCTTTAGGCCCAGAATTCTATCTACCGTGCCACCTGACTGCCTCTAAAATATAGGATTTGGGGGGCAATCCCCCAGGTCCCATCCTGGGGACTCTGGGTGGCCGTAGGGCCCAGTCCACACGTTATTATACTGACCTGGAATAGTCTCTCTCCCCTCACCTCCCCCCCCTCAGAATTCCCTTGTTGGGTTGGAAAGGTAAAAGAAAAAAGACGCCCTAATGTCAGGTGGTGCGAAAGAAAAGAACAGAGGGAATCAGCATGTGGCTACCCCTTTACCTCCTTCTAATGCTACCAAAGGGTGGCCAGGTGGCACCACAGTGCCCAGAGCACCAGTCCTGGAGGTAGGAAAACTCCTCTTTCTGAGTTCAAATCCAGCCTCGGACATTTCCTAGCTGTGTGACCCTGGGCAAGTCACTTAACCCTGTTGGCCTCAGTTTCCCCATCTATAAAATGAGCCAGAGAAGGAAATGGCGAACCACTATTGTATCTCTGCCAAGAAAACCCAAAATAGATTCACAGAGAATCAGACATGATTGAAAATAACTGAACAACAATATTTTCAAAGCCAAAATGGAGCTGACTCCCAGTAAATATTTCCCCCTTCACACTGCATGCTACCCTCCTGGGACTTTTCTCCCCTTTTCTTGCTACATTTTCTGTTCAATATTTCAAGTCATTTCAACTCAAAGACTCAATTCATTTAAACATTAAACATCTACTATGTTCAAGGCATTGTTCTAGCCACTAGAAACATACGAGCAGATACAAACAGTTCTGACCCTGCCCTCAAGGAACTTACAACCTAGTAAACTTCTACTTTGATTGCTCCTGACTCTTCCCTGGGTCTCATCCGACCCAGGCTGGTGTTCCTTTAAATCAGACTTCAGACACATACAGATATTATAAGGCTGGGAGAGCTAGACAACAGTGGGATTTGACCTGAGTCCTACATCCCACAAGGGATTCCTCTGATTCTTGGCTAGTGTTCTTTATTAAAAGATGTTGGAAAGTAGGAGGCAGAGCCAAGATGGTAGAGAAAAGGCAGTGACTCACCTGATTTCTCCCCCAGACTCCTCCAAAAACCTTTAAATACTGCCGTAAATCAATTCCTAGAACAACAGAACCCACAAAAGGACTGGGTGAAATAATTTTGTAGCCAAAGAGAACTTAGAAGGTTGACAGGAAAGGTCTGTCATATCTGGGTAAGAATGGAGAACAGTTCAATGCAGACTGGAGAACAGACCCAGCCCCAGCAAAGCAGGAACAAGCCTTGGGAGCCACCAAATCAGTAGTGGCAGCACTGGAACTCTCAGACTAAGGGGGTCAAATAGCTGGTCAGAAGGAGATTATAGGAGTCTCTTTGCTAGCACTGAGGCAGAACTGTTTTGCTTTGCCCATACTTGGACCTGGGTCACAGTCCTGGGTGACAATTCTAGGGCAAGGAGGAGCGCTAGCACACCAGAGTTTGTGGGCATAGGGGAGCAGGGACCCTTGTCACAGTTCCAGGGTAGAAAAGAGTGCTTGTGGTTGCCCACAGACTGGAGTATAGGCCAGGACAGTAGCAATCACACCTTTTCTCAGATCATACCACCTCAGAAGAGCTGAAAACTTACAGGTGCTTTAACGTATCTCTGAAAACAGTTGCACAAAACCCCTGAAGTTTGGGACAATGCACCCACCACCCTGGAAGCAGTGCTTCACTTTAAAGAATTAAAGATAAAAAAGTAGGCTTGGAAAATGAGCAAACAACAGAAAAAAATTCTGACCACAGAAAGTTACTATGGTGACAAGGAAGATCAAAACACACATGCAGAAGAAGATAAAAAAAGTCAAGCTCCAACATCCAAAGCCTCCGAGAAAACTATGAATTGGTCTCAGGCCATGGAAGAACTCAAAAAGGATTGCAAAAATCAAGTTAAAGAGGAAAATTGGGAAAAGAAATTAGAATGACGCAAGAAAATCATGAAAAAAGAGTCAACAGTTTAGTAAAGGACACACACACACACACACACACACACACACTAAAGAAAATAACATTTTAAAAAACAGACTAGGTCAAATGGTAAAAGAGATACAAAAAGCCAATGAGAAAAAGAATGCTTTGAAAAGTCGAGTTGGTCAAATGGAAAAAGAGGCACAAAAATTCACTGAAGAAAAAAAAGTCCTTAAAAAGTAGAACTGGCCAAATGGAAAAGTTGGCACAAAAGCTCACTGAAGAAAATAATTCCTTAAAAATTAGAATTGAGCAAATGGAAGCTAATGACTTTGTGGGAAACTAAGAAACAATAAAACAAAACCAAAAGAATGAAAAAAATAGAAAACAATGTGAAATATCTCATTGGAAAAACAACTGACCTGGAAAATAGAGCCAGAAGAGACAATTTTAAAATTATCTCTGATTACCTGAAAGCCATAATCAAAAAAAAGAGCCTAGACATCATCTTTCAAGAAATTATCAAGGAAAACTGTCCTGATATTCTAGAACTAGAGAGTAAAATAGAAATTGAAAGAATCCACTGATCACCTCCTAAAAGATATTCCAAAATTTAAACTCCCTGGAATATTATAGCCAAGGTCAAGGAGAAAATATTGCAATCAGCCAGAAAGAAACAATTCAAGTATCATGGAGCCACAGTCAGGCTAACAGAAGACTTAACAGCTTCCACATTAAAGGATCAGAGGGCTTAAAATATGATACTTAGAGGACAAAGGAACTAGGATTACAATCAAGAATCACCTACACAGCAAAACTGACTATAATCCTTCAGGGAGAAAAAAAGGATATTCAATGAGGTAGGGGACTGTCAAGCATTAGTGATGAAAAGACCAGAGCTAAATAGAAAATTTGACTTTCAAATACAAGACTCAATAGAAGCATAAAAAGTAAACAGGAAAGGGGAATCATAAAGGAATTAATAAGGTTAAACTGTTTATATTCCTACATGGGAAGATGATACTTGTAACTTATAAGAACTTTTCATTATTAGAGCAGTTAGGAGTATAATAGACAGAGAGCATAGGAATGAGTTGAATATGAAGGAATGATATCTAAAAACATAAAATTAAGGGGCAAAAGAGGAATGTATTGGGAAAAAAGGAAAAGGAGATGTAGAATGGGGTAAATTATCTCACATAAAAGAGGCGAGAAAAAACTTTTACAGTAGACAGAAAGATGAGGGAAATGAGAGGGAGTGAATGAACCTTACTCTCTTCAGAATTGGCTCAAAGAGGAAGTAACATACAAATTCAATTGGGTATAGAAATCTGTCTTACCCTGCAGGAAAGAAGGGGAAGGGGATAAGAGAGAAGGGGAGCTAGAAGGAAGGGCAGGTTAGGGGAGGTGGTAGTTAGAAACAAAACACTTTTGAGGAGGGACAAGATAAAAGGAGAGAGAATAGAATAAATGGGGTGGGGAAGAAATACAATGGAGGGAAATACAGTTAGCAATAGCAACTGTAAAAAAAATTTTGAGGCGAATGTTTCTGATAAAAACCTCATTTCTCACCCATATTATAAAAATAAAAGCCATTCCCCAATTGATAAATGATCAAAATATATGAACAGTTTTCTGATGAAGTAATCAAAGCTATCTATAGCCATATAAAATATTCTAAATCACTATTGATTGGAGGAATGCAAATTAAAGCAAGATAAAGATATGAGGTACTACTTCATATCTATTAGATTGACCAATAGGACAGAAAAGGAAAATGACAAATGTTCAAGGGAATGTGGGAAAAATGAGACATTAATGACTCTTGGTGGAGTTATGAAATGATTCAAACATTCTGCAGAGTAATTTGGAATTGTGCCCAGAGGGCTATAAAACCCCGTATACCCTTTTACCTAGAAATACCACTACTACATATGTATTCACAAAGAGATTTTTTTAAAAAAAAGGAAAAGGACATATATATATACAAAAATATTTATAGCTGTTCTCTGGTAGCAAAGAATTGGAAACTAATTATAATGGTACACAGTTGTCAAAGCATTTTTACAGACCCCCAGTTAAAAACACCTGGTTTAGACCAGCCCCATCACTTTATATAACAGAAAGTTGAGGTCCAAAGAGGTTGAGTGATTTGCCTGATGACTAAATGGTAAAGCCAGAATTTGAACCCAGGTACTCTAACTTAAAAATAACTCTTGACCTTCACTACCACATCACTCTGTAATGGTTCCCTTAAACTAACTCTACAGATGTATGAATTTCTTTCTTGTTGTTAATGACATCAAAGTTTCAGGCAGCTATCTAAATATTATTTATGCTTGCAAATAAATAGAAAATATTTCACTCCTTTTGGGAGGAAGTGTTTAAGAAAGGTAACAGCCTTGATCTAAGTGAAAGGTACTTAATTCACTCTAATACATCTTTATCCTCACCCCTTGGTGTTACCTCTCCAGCCACCAGATTCTTTTCTTAAAAATTTGTTTTATTTCCAATTCAAGGAAGAAAGCAAGCATTTCAAATGTATATGTAGAGCTTATATTATATTGCATGCCATCTTGGAGTGGGAGAAGGGGGAAGAGGGAGAAAATCTGGAACTCAAAATCTTATGGAGGTGAATGTTGAAAACTAGAAATAAATAATTTAACTGATATTTTAAAAAAGCATTTCCATAATGCAGTGCAATACAAAAGATGATTGCACACGAGACTGTAAATCTACCACGTGCAACTTGCTATTCCCTCCAAATGTGGTAAAGTTATCGTGTAGATTTTTTAAATTTTCTTTTCCCCACAGCCAGATTCTGGCCACATCTGTTACCCTTCCCATCAAATCCTCTGCTTTAGCCATTGAAGTAGCTAGCACCTCTAAACCATCAACACCTGGGAAGAAAGACCTTGGTGTCAATGAATTCCAGAAAGTTGTTCCCACAAACTCAAAAGTCACGTACGACCCACGTCAATGAATGTCTCACACTCATTGTTCCAGTATTACCCAGACTCTCCCTATGGTTGATTCACTTGGCCAGGCAAGAACTTGCAAACCATAAAAAGAATTACTCCCACGGGAGTGGCTCCGGGTAAAGGGTGAGCCCCGGGGAACGGAAGAGCGAGGTGGGCAGTGTGCTTGCCCATCGCACCTGGAACAGGTGCAGTGGGGAATCTGTGGCAGAATCCTTAAGCCTATAATAACAATAACAATAATTAACATTTACACGACTCAGCTTGGCATCTGTCATCTGATGTGTTCAGCACAATAATCCTACGAGGTGAGGACTATTATTATCTTCATTTTCCAAATGAGGAAACAGAATCAGAGAGAGGTTAAATGAGTGGCCTGGGGTCACAGGGTCCCCAAGTGTTGGAGGAAGGATTTCCTACTCTGGCGGGTGCTCCCATCCACCATGCCACTCCACCTAACGGATGGAAAGGATGGAAAATAAATGACAATGACTTCCAATTACTTAGCACTTAAAGGTAGCAAATTGCTTCCTAGACATCCTATTACTGAAGCCTCCCAACAACCCTGTCAGGAAGGTCCTTTATTTCCATTTTATAAAAGAGAAAATGGAGAATCAGAGATGCAAAGCAATTTGCCTGACGTCACAAAGCTAGTGAGTGTATGAGACAGGATTAGAGAGGTCGGATCTTCTTGACTTTCTTAACTTCACGTCCTTACTCTGCCCACTACACACCCCGTCCCTCTGAGGCGTTCTTGATCATGTATAAGCCACAGAGGATTTGTGAGGAAATTGCTTTGTAAACTTGCACGCGTACTAGAAATGTAAGCAGTTACTATTAATGTGCATACGGGCAGGCATTTTGCCGGTTCTGTTTTGTCTCCTTGATTCTTAGCAAACTGCCAGGGCACATGGAAGAGGCTTAACGAATGCTTATTGATCAATTACCACTTGCATAATAATCGTAACAATTAGTATATAACACTTTGCAAAGGGATTTATGCACATAATTTCACGTGACCTTCACAACCCTATGAAGTGGGCATTACAAGGATTATGATCCCCCTTTTATGTAGGGAAACTGATTCTCAGAGGACTTGAATGATTTGTCCACGGTCACAATCCTAATAAATATCAGAGACAAAATTTAAACGGAGGACTTTGCCAACGCCTAATCCAGCATTCTTTATCTTTATTTATTTAATTATTTTTGGAGGGCAATTGGGGTTAAGTGACTTGCCCACAGTCACAAGGCTAATTTTTGTTAAGTGTCTGAGGCCGGATTTGAACTAAGGTCCTCCTGACTCCAGGGCCAGTGCTCTATTCACTGTGCCACCTAGTCACCCCTATCTTTATTTTTTTAAAAGCCTTTTGTTTTTACATCATCTTTATTTCCAAATATATCTGACTCCCCTCCCCACCCGGCAAGCCATCCCTTGAATCATTTAAGGAAGGAGGGAAAAAAACCCAGTTCATCTAAACTAACCATAACATCGACTAAGTCTGAGTATCCACCATGTTCCCTGTCCTCATAAAGAAGGGAGGAAGGGACATGCATTTTCTGATTTCCAATTTGATCCAAGCTCAGTTATTATGATTACAAAGACTTCAGTTTTGCTTTTCTGATCTTTGCATTTACATCCTTCTGTAGATGGTTTGCCTGGTTCTGCTTATTTTTTTCTATTCATATATGTTCCCACAAGTATTCTTTCTATTATATCACAATCCCTTACATATCTGCAAAAGGAAACCTCTATTAAGGATTTTAATGAAGGAGAGCCATGATCTCCAAAAAGCTGATTGCTCACACTTCAGGAGAATGTCTTTGGTATTATGGGAACTGGCAATACTTTAATCAATAGATCAAAAAAAAAAAACCCATTTGTTAAGCACTTACTATGGGCCAGGCCCCATGCTAAGTTCTAGGGAGACAAAAAGAGGCAAAAGATAGTCCCTGCTCTCAGGGAGCTTCCAGTCTAATAGCAGAGACAATATGCAAGCAAATGTACACAAAGCAAGCTATAGACAAGATTAACAGGAAATGATTGAGGGAAAACTAGAATTAAGAGGGGTTGGGGACGGCTTCCTGTAGGAGAGAGTTTAATTGAAACTTAAGAGAGAAGCTATGGAGGTTACCAGTCAGGGCAGAGGAGGGAGAGAACCCCAAGCATAGAGAGTAGTGATAGAAAACTCCCAGAGCTAAGAGATAGAGTATCTTGTTTGTGGAACAGCCAATATCATACATTGAAGAGAATATGTCCAGGAGTAAGGCATAAGAAGACTGGAAAGGTAGCAGGGATTAGATTAAGAAGGGCTTTGAATGGCATACAGGACGTTTTGAACTTGCTCCTGTAGGCGATAGGAAGTCATTGGAATTTATTGAGTGGGGGTGGGCACATGATTGGATATGAGCTTTAGGAATATCAATTTAATGGCTGAATGGAGAATGGATTGGTATGGGAAGAGACTTGAGGCAGGCAGATCCACCTGCAAGCTATAGTGTGTGAGGGGAAGACAGTTTGCACTAGAGTGGTGACAGTTTCTGAGAAGAGAAGGGGGTATATTGGAGAGATGTTGCAAATGTGAAATCAATAGGCCTTAGCAATAGATTGGATATGGGGGGTGAGAGATCATGAGAAATCCAGGATGACTCCCAGGTGGAGACCTAAAGGTGCTAGTAAAATGGTATTGCCCTCTACAGTAATAGGGAAGATAGGAGTGGGGGAGACTTTGGGGAGAAGATGATTTCTGTTTTGGACATATTAATTTTAAAATGTCGACTGGGAATCTAGTTTGAAATGTCTGAAAGGAAGTTGGAGATGCAGAGGCCAGCAGAGATGTTAGAGCAGGATAAGTAAATCTGAGAATCATCAGCTGATGGGATCACCAAGGGAAGTTAGTATAGAGGGGGAAGAGAAGGGGACCCAGGACAGAACCCCGAGGGATGCCTATGGTTAGAGGGCATGGAGAAGGATCCAGAAAAGGAGACAGAAAAGAAGTCAGAGAACTAGGAGGAGAACCAGGAGAGAGCAGCATCCCAAAAACCTGGAGAGAAGACAATATCAAGGAGGAGAGTGATCAGCAGTGTCAAAGGCTGCCAAAAAGTCAAGGACAATGAGGACTGAGAAAAGACTATTAGATGTGGCAATCAAGAGTTCATTAATAACTTTAGAGTGATTAGTTTGGGTGGGATGAGAAGATCAGAAGCCAAATTGTAAGGGGCTAAGAAGAGAATGAGAGGAGAGGAAGACAGCTCTTTTGAGTTTAGCTACAAAGGGCAGAAGAGATATAGGATGACGGTTAGTGGGGATTGAAGGATCGAGTGAGAGTTTTTTTCAGGATATTGGGAGCCATAGACATGTTTGTAGGTAGGAGAACCAAAGTCAGTAGACAGGGAGAGATTGAAAATAGGTGAAAGAATTGGAATGACAGAGGAGGCGATCTCTTGGAGGGAAAGGGATGGAATGAGATCTCTTGAACAAGTTGAGGGGTTAGCCGTGGTAAACAGTAATGCCATTTCATCTTGTGAGACATAGACAAAGGAAGAGAGAGTGGCAGAAGGCAGCTGAGTGATAGGATATGAGGAAGAGGGGAGAAGAATAACAACTTGGCCATCTAGCTTCCACTTCTGTCCTATTGGGCAATTCTCCTTATTCTCACTTTAGGCTGGAAATGAACTGAAGGGGGACTTACTGGAACAAATGAAAGGATAACTGTTTTCCTTTGCCAACTTACAGGTTCCCATCTTCTGTGGACAAGGAGGACTCTGTTTGGGCTTAAAAAGCTCCTGTTTTCATTCTCCCGCTAGTCTAAAAAAGGATCTTGTTTATATACACAAAGTACATAAGCACAATAGGTCATAGTGTACATAAGACTTGAAAATGACATCAACGCTGAACAATCCCTTGGATGATGAAGAGTTACCAGTATTTGGGTAGGGTCAGTCAACATGTTAAAAGTAATAATGCAGCAGCAATAAACCTCTTAGCTGCTTTTCTCCAACATTAATAACCATACTGGACTGGGTTAGAATGTTGGACAGAGCCCATGTTTGTTACTTAAAAGTAAACACTTTTTAAAAAAATGTCTCCCACCAATTGACCACAGAATTCTTAAGGAGCTATTGCTGTTGCTGAGTAAATTTGCTCCTTCAAAGGACCACCATAGATTTTTGCCTCAAACTTTCCACATTATTTTTTAAAGATAACAGATCCATGGCAGCCCTCTGGGAGCCCAAGATTTTAACATAGCAAAAGAAAATGAACACAACCTATAATCCACGCACAAGTCACATGATCTTATCAGCTAATCATGTAATGATGAATATATTTGATGTTAATTTAAACACACACCACATACCATTGGTCTCTGCCAGCAATCTAAATATACACACATATACTATGTGCCATTTAAAATGACTCAATGAAATGTTTTTACGTTTATTATGTTTAGAACACTGAGTTCTGTTGCTATGTATGTCACCAACAAGGATATTTGACGCATTAGTAGCATTTAACCACCGAATTATCCCATCTAGAAACAGGGACACAGAGAGGGTATGTGATTTCCCTCAAGCTACATAGCTGGTAAATGGTAGAACAGGGATGAGAGCTAGGCTACTTGGTATTCAGCATATGAGGATAACACAACTTGGCACTATGGTGGTCAACCCTGCTTGGTTTCAAGCTGGTCTACTAGGGTTCATGAACTGACCTCCATCCTCTTGGGATTAGGTCATTGTGGATTTCAGAGCCCTCTGTAGTGTATCATGATGGAATGACAGGACCTCAGAGCTTTGGGGTTGTCTGGCAGAAGCACTGCCACTTCAAGTAGTCACTGTCACTTCTAGAGACTTCTAAGGTACCTGTTGTGGGTGTCTGACTGCCCTGGGGAAGCCCTACTTGGTTTCAAGCTAGCTTACTACGGTTCAAGTGCTGACCTCCACCTCTCAGGATGAGGTCACTCTCATTGCTTTGTTGAACCTTGATGAATTGACATGTTTCTGACTCATTTCTGATTTTTCCAGGAGGCTGCTAGCTTGTTTGTCTTCACTGGTGCTGGCTTTACCCATGGCTCTCCTGACTTCTAGCTAATTTTTGGTGTAGTTCTGGGATGGAAGAAATCACTGTAGTTTCTCACTGGGTTTCTTTTTTAAAAAACAATTCTTAGAAAGGAATATTTACTTCAAAGATATAGCAAGAATAAACTTATGAACATTTCTCTTCCACACCTGGAAAGCATAATCCCCCCTATAAAGCTTCTGAGAAAAGGAGGATGGGGATTAGGTTACTATTTAGCTCAGATCCTACACAGCATCAGCCCCACCTTGTTCCAAATCCAAAGCAATCCCCCTAGGTTTACATTCTGACTCCCTGGTTTCTCAAGGTTCCCTTGCAATATCCAGGCTGGAATCCTAAACTCCACTCAAGCTTTTGGGTCCAGGATTCCATTTCCTGAACTAGAGCTGAAAAGGATGAATGAAACAAGACCAAAACCCCAAGCCCATTTCTTCAGTTTTAATTTTGCCTAATTATTTTCAACCCTCTGAAGACCTAGACCCGGCTGTGTGATGACTTTAAAAAAGTTTTAATCATTTAACTTTCCTTTGCCTCCATTACTTCTAATATTCTTTCCATGTCTAAAAGTCTACTGTCCTAAGTTTGACCCATTAATCAGTCAATAAGCATTTATTAAGTGCCTACAAATACACAATACTTTATGCCAGGAGCAGTGCTGGTGCTAAGGATACAAAGACAAAAATGGAACAATCCCTGCCCTAATGGAGCTTACATTCTACTGGTTCTTAATCTAGCAAGGTAGCTGAGTGAATAGAGTGTTGGACCTGGAGTCAAGAAGACAGACCTCTATTTAAATCCAGCCTCAGCCACTCACTAACTGTACAACATTGGGTAAGTCACATAATCTCTGTCTGCCTCAGTTTCCTCAACTGTAAAATGGGAATAATAATAATAATAATAATAATAAAAGAAGAAGAGGAAGAGGAGGAGGAGAAGGAGGAGGAGAAGGAGAAGGAAAAGGAGAAGGAGAAGAAGAAGAAGAAGAAGAAGAAGAAGAAGAAGAAGAAGAAGAAGAAGAAGAAGAGGAAGAAGAGGAAGAAGAAGAGGAAAAAGAAGAAGAAGAAGATCAATCTCCCAGTGTGGTTATGAAGATCAAATGAGACATCTGTGAACTGTTTAGGGCCTGGCATATCATAGGCAGTATATAAATGTGAGTTACTATTATTATAGACTCCTCACACTAAATGGTCCCCAAAGCATTTCAGGTCAAAATTATATGATCCTAAAGTTTAAATAAAATTTTAGTGCTGACCTTCCACATCAGCATTAAAGAAGAATATATGCACATTTGATTCAGTGCTACAAACATTTATTAAGCACCTACTATGTGAAGAGCACCATCTTAGATTCTGGGGAGACACAAAAATACATAAGACATTGAAGGACCTTACAAATTAGAGGGGGATAGTATACATATTCAAAGAACCACAACCTGAAATAGAGCATGGTAAGTGCATGAAAGATTTTTTTTTTTAAATCTGCTTGATCAGGGCAGCTAGGTAGCACAGTGAATAGAGCACCAGCCCTGGAGTCAGGAGGACTTGAGTTCAAATTCGACCTCAGTCACTTGACATTTACTAGCTGTGTGACCTTGAACAAGCCCAATTGCCTTGTCTCCCCCTCTCAAAAAGAAAAAAAGATATTTCTTCCTTTGAAAAAAAATCTGCTAGATCTAAGACAGAAATTACCATTTCTTTTGAGAAGATGAGGGAAGATTTCAGGGAGGACAGAACATTTTAGGAGACTCGGTAGTATTTCAGCTGGGAGAGCTGGGGAAAAGAGCATTCCAGATAATAAGCATCAAATCCTTGGTACACTGCGAATTCATTTAGCCTTGAACTTTGTGCTTATTAGTTGAAAATAAAACTCTATAATTGTTTCATATGTAATAGGATTACTTGTGAATGAGAAAACCCAGGCATTCTTGGGAGGGATTTGTCTTCCCTTTGCAAATTAAGCCCAATGTCCTCATGATTAGTTAAGAATTTTCCCTTTCAAGTCACAGATTAGTTCACTTAGAGAGAGAAAATGCTCTCACCCCAGATCGGTTCCTTTCAGGGTTAAAGGCGATAGCACCAGAAGAGACTTTAGAGGGTGTTGTAGTGAACGATTGAGAAAAAAATTAGTGAAAAAGCTTTTCTGAAGCCCCTATTATTATACTGATACTGAGTATTATACTAGGAGTTGGGGATACAAATATAAAAGTGAAAACAATCCCTGGACCTCAAGTGGTTTTAATTCTAATAAGGGAACGACACACGTGGTGGGCAGGGAGGGATGTTTTGGTTTGGAAAGTTACAGGGATGGTCCTTAGGGCCACAGCAGAGTAGGGGCACACCCAGCCAGGAACAATGGCAGAGTAGATTTGGCCACGTGTCCTGGAAAACTGGCAGGTGGTAGCCAACTGTAAACTAAGGCAAACCATGGCCAGGAAGGCCAAATCCAGCCCGCAGCCTGGTTTTTGTCTAGCCCAAGCTAAGAAGGGTTTTTACATTTTAAAATACTGTTCTATAGTATTTAAAAAGATATTAGCTAAGCAGTACAAAAATAGATGGTGAGCAGGCTTGGACCCTCAAGGGGACTGCAGTTTGTAGAGCTTAATCATTTTCTGATCTACACAGTGTCGTTACCCTAGCCACACTGCTCCCCTTGGTCTGGCACCCTATTCTGTCTGCCCTGGTCCTACCTCCCATATTTGGAATTTTCTGCATCTTGGAACTTTCATGCTAAAAACTTCAACATTGGGGGCAACTAGATAGAACAGTGGATAAAGCATCGACCTTGAAGTCAAAAAGGACCTGACTTCAAATTTGACCTTAGATACTTACTAACTCTGTGATTCTGGGCAAGTCACAACCCCAATTACCAAAAAAAGAAAAAGAAAAAAAACCAAACAATTCTTCAACCTTCAAAAATTTTTAGCTTATTGGTTTCTTCCCACCTGTGATAGTATAGGTGGGAAACCAACCAGACACACTTGACCAGGACTCCATTATACTCCTGGCTATCTACAATTTAATAGCTGTCTTGATACTATAGCAAAGTAGAAAGACACCATATTTGGAGACGAAGAATATGAATTCAAATCTTGGCTCTACCCCTTACTACCAAGGTTTCCTTGGATAAATAACTTATACTCTTGTGGCCTTAGTTTTCTCATTTATAAACTTAGTTGGTTGGACTAAATGACCCTTAAAGTCTTTCCTGGCTTTAAATTCACCATTCTATTGCAGCACACTTGATAAAGATACCTCCCCAACTCCCACTCAATCTGGATGACCAGGTCCCCAGAGGGTGGCTGATTTCTTCTCCCTAATCCTAAAGGGCTAGAGCTTCTAGTATTGTCACTCTTAAGCTCCCATCAGTGTGCTTCCAATTATTAACTAAAATTAATTAGTTTTTAGAAAGTATGAAGCAAGTATGAAAAGGATAGTTGTTATAGAAACATCTCCACAAACTAAACTTCCCTTTTATACACAGCATCCCTGAACAGAGTAAGCTGAAACTCAAATACATGACTAGAGAGTGTACTCACATTTCCTATTTACTGGAAGTTCTTTTATCCTTTCATAGAGCCCTCATGAAATTTCCCCTTCTGGAAGAATTACTCTGAGGCATGAAGTGAAGACAGACTCAAGAGTCCCACTTGTTAGAAAGGAGAGAGGTTGTCATAATGAATGATACATGATGTCCAATGAACAGCCTGTCTCTTGCTAGACCATCGAGGACTCTTTAAGCCATGACCTAAAGATTCAAGACTTTCTGCTTACATTCCTAGTTGTGTCCTTTCTACTATTGCTCCATTTTGGAGATATCCATCTTAGTCCTTGTGTGTATATATTAGGGGCAGGGGGCGGGGTAGTGTCATGCTGAAAACATCTCCTACACATACCTGTGAGAGGTATGGGATCTGTTTCTCTTCTAATTTTTTTCATAGTATGATCTTTAATACTAAGATTGCGTATCTATTTAGAATGTATTATGCAGTGTGGTACAAAGTGTTGGCCTAAGCCTAATTTCTGCCAGACTGCTTGCCAATTTTTCCAACAGGTTTTATCAAATAAGGAGTTTTGTCCTAGGTAATTCATGCTTTCTCTTTTATCACACCCTGGGTTATTAAGGCCCGTTGTCTTGGCTGGAATGTGGTCCTTCCTCATCTCCACTTCTAGAAGTCCCTGCCCTCCATCCATGCACAGCTGAGGTGCCACCTCTTATGTAAGACCTGACTTGACCCTCACAGATGTTTGTGTTCTAAAGATTACCTTTCACTTTGCACTTACCATTATAGATGTTGCATCCTGCTTCTCCCTCTTCCCTATCTATTCCCCCCAAAACCCAGAATGTAATATTTTCTCAATCACTAGATTGAGGGGAAAAACTGATTCATTTCTGTGTTTGTGAACCTAGCACAGAGCTTGGCACATAGTAGGTTTTTACTCCATTTTTGTTGAATTGAAGAGAGAATCATGACTTAAGCCATCACCACCGCCTGGATCTTTTTTCCCCATAAGATCTTAAGGCAAAGTAAGAAACTGGGTTTGGGCAATTTTTCCATATTTGTTCTAAATCAGCTCACTTGACTGATTGATGGAAATGTTCATTCATCTGTATTTTTTTCCATTAATGAGTTGCAAGGGCATTCATCATGCTTTGCCATTTCCAGTCCCTTTTCCAAATGAAAGTTGTGCACTCTGCAACATTTCATCACCATGACATGTATTCACATACATACATGTCAATATTGTTTTTTTTCTGGACAAGATATTGTTGTAAAAGCAAATGCTTTTGGATGGGACCTGTGATTCCACCAGAGAAGGAAACTTCTGCTGAGGAAAATTGCAGGATCAATGCAGATCAGTAATTGTTCTGCAACGTATGGTTTTAGAAATTTGCTTCAAGCAGAGAGATGTTAATTGGTTTGACCAAGGTCACCAGCCAGTATGTGACGGAGGGAGAACTCTAACCTAGGTCTTCCAGAACTCCAGGCTAAATCTCTATCCACTATGGTACAATATCTCTCTGGAGAGGGTTACTGTCACAGAAGTGGCCACTACTACTTCCTTAATTACAATAGGGAGACCCAATTTTTTAAATTTTATTTTATGTTTGTCAATAGCATTGCCTCCTTGTAAAATGGCTGTGAACTAATATATTTTAAAATTACAGTTCTAAAGAAAATAGAGATGACCAATGCCCAGAAAAATATTTTTATCTGCTGTTTGCAGTTGAATCTTTAGATATCTCCATGACACTGTTATTTTAATGACTTACAATCTGTAGTTTCAAGTTACTAGGAAATAATACCGTTCATAAACAGGTTTGGTAGCTTTGTGATAAGAAAACACAATACATTATTTATATAAAGAGTTACTAGTCCAAGTTGAGAGACACAACGAGAGGTAAGCTCTTTATAATCTTATATATTTAATTTGTGAATTTCATACATCAGAAGTATGGGTACTAATATGCCCTCCCAAATAACGAGCATATGACATTTTTTTTCCTAAAGTTAAAATATCACAAGAAGGGGAAGCAAATTGGAATTATGTAAACCAAGTGATTAAAATGTCAATACTCTTTGAAACAGAGGATGCATTACTGGAATTATACCCCAAGGAAACCATTGGTAAGAAGTCAGTCCCCCTATATGCCAAAATGTTTTTAGCAGCACTTTTTGTGATAGCTAAAATTTGGAAACAAACTGGATGCCCATCAACTGGCAAATGGCTAAACAAATTGTGCTATATTAATGTACTAGAATATTATTGTGTTGCAAGAAATGGTGTGTGTGATGATGAAAACAGAGAAGCATGGAAAGATCTCTATGAACTGATACAGAGTGAAGTAAACAGGACCAAGAAAACAATATGCACAGTAACTATAGCAGTGTAAATAGAAAGAAGAATGACACACTAAAAATTCAAAAAGAAATATAATAAAATTATAAAGATCAGGCAATACTCACGAAGGGATAGAAGAGGAGACTCCCAACCCACTCCTTCATGGAAATGGGAAATCCACAGGTGTTACACACTACACAGGTTTTCAGACTTTTTCAACATATCAATCAGTTGTGCCGGAGGGAGAAAAGGAAGGAAGGAAGGAATAAAGGAAGGGAGGAAGGAATAAAGGAAGGGAAGAAGGAATAAAGGAAGGGAGGAAGGAATAAAGGAAGGGAGGAAGGAATAAAGGAAGGGAGGAAGGAATAAAGGAAGGGAAGAAGGAATAAAGGAAGGGAAGAAGGAATAAAGGAAGGGAAGAAGGAATAAAGGGAGGGAAGAAGAAATAAAGGAAGGGAGGAAGGAATAAAGGAAGGGAGGAAGGAAGACAAGAAAAGGAAGGAAAGGAAGGGAGAGAGGAAGGAAAAGAGGGGAGGAAGGGAGCGAGAGAGGAAGGAAGGGAAGAAGGGAAGGGAGAAAATAGAAGGAAAGAAAGAAGGGAGGGAGGGAGAGAGAGAGAAATGAAGGGAGGAAGGAAGGAGGAAGACCCCAAAACTATGAAATACCAAAGCCAATATTTTGAATTTCAAGTGAAAATCTCCCTTCAAAAATGTTTTATTTTTTAAAAGGATACCCTCAAGTTGAAATGAATTTTTAAAAGCTTGATTCATGAACAGTGATGATGTAGGAGTAAGTATAAAATATTTCAAGTCTGTCATTCCTTTATGACTAGGTAATGCTAAATCCCTAGTTTCTATCATACAACAAAGCAAAAGGCTAAATCCAAACATTAAACTGCCAACCATTTTTAGTCAACACCGTTATCTAAAACAAACACAGACCAACCAGCACACACTGGTACTTGTAGAAAAATATATTGTGAAACTGGTCTGTTTTGTGAGAGAATTCAAGGGCTTTTGTTGGTGACTAGATCCCATTTGTGCAGATACTAAAGCTACAAACAGCCACTAAAATAGGGGTTTTTTTTTGTTTTGTTTTGTTTTGCTTTGTTCTTAAAATTTCTATTGCCAGTCTCTTGATGTGTGGTTTTCTATAGCTATCTTCAATGTTGCAGCCAGTTTAATAAACCCAGAAACATAAGCTGCAGTCTAAGACTATCTCGCTAAAAAGTCACACTAGAGATGTCCACTAAACCCAGAGTCCAGTTATGGATGTATAGAAATGCCCTAATATGAGTATGTAGACCACAGGTATTATGCTTATGGCCTATGGGTCACATGCAAACCATAGCACTCCTAAATGTGGCCAAATTGCATCAAAATGTAATTGGGAATTATTTAACAAAATAAAGATACACTAAAATATGTATGATATTAATGCGTAGATTTCCAAGTACATATATAGCCAGCAGGCATCCTTATGCACAGGGGCCCCAATTTCTCTTTGAGTTTGACACTTCCGATGTGGACAATCCTAGTTCTTATCCATTTAATTTCCAGAGCCTGAACTAATCAGTTGGTCGATAGTCAACAAGAATTCAGTAAGTGATTATTGTAAGATGGTGTTCTAAGCTCTGGGGACACAAATACGAGCAAAAACCAGTATAGTTCCTGCCCTCACTGGGCTTACATTCTAGCGAGAGAAGACAACAAATCAAGAAGAACTCAAAAGTAGGAGCAGAGGAGAAGGGAGGAAGAGAAGGTGCCCGTGGTGGAACACAGAGGCAAAGTCTGGAGAGTGAGAAGCAGAGTCAAGAGAGGAATGAAGGATGACTGGTCTAGGGCCCTTCCTCAAAATGGAGGTTCTGAGAGAAATTCACCAACTGGGAAAGGTTGCATGGATGGAGGGATGTTCTAGGATGAGAAAACATAGTATGCTATGGAGCATCCATATCTTGGTTGGGGCTGCTGGGTGTCATTGGCTATTGTCAGGGGCCAGACTTCCTCCTCCCCCCAACTCCTGTGGCAGCTCCTGCCTGGAACTGGTGAGCATGAGGAATGTATAGGGCATGAAACACATCCTCAGCTGTGGAGAGACTAGGGCACATTCCTTGTGGTGGGGAGCCAGAGACCTTGAGACCGAGGGTCAAGGTTGATGCTGGGGAGGCCACCATGTGGGGAGGGAGAGGATCAACAAGGTAATAGAACAGGAGAAGCAAGGGGCTGACCCAGACCTCAAGGTGGTAGCTTCTATTTTTGCTTAATATTCTTATTTAATATTCCTATTTTAGCCAATAATCTACTAGCTAAACTATTTTTTCTATACTACTAATGCAATGAAATCACAGGGAGAATCCTCTAAATTCAGCACCCTGGGGCAAGGCTCAGGTTGTCCCACCTAAATTATTGTTTCTCAGTCACTTCCGTTGACCCTTTGACTCTTCTTGACTCCACGGGGGGTTTTCTTGGCAGAGATACAGAGAATCTCTTCTCCAGCTCACTTTACAGACGAGAAAACTGAGGGCCAACAACATTAAGTGACTTGCCCAGGGTGAGTAAGTATCTGAGATCATATTTGAAATCAGGAAGAGTCTTCCTGACTCCAGCCCAGTGATCTATGCACTGTACTACCTAACTGCCCCTCCCCCCAAATTATGCCCCTTCTATTAAAAGCAATGGTAGCATTCAACTCCTGCCTCCCATATTTAAGTGGCAATGATAAACATCAGAATGGACTCTTATTATGGGGCAGTTAGGTGGCAAAGTGAATAAAGCATGGCCCTAGAGTCAGGAGGACCTGAGTTCAAATAACACTTACCAGCTGTGTGACCTTGGGCAAGTCACTTAACCCCAATTACCCTGCCTTCCCCCTCCGAAAAGCCAAAAAAACCAAAAGAATGGATTGTTATTTTAACTTAAAATCAAGGAAGAAGAGGGCTAGAACTGAGAAGAAATGGTTTCATTTCCACTCCTACCTTATGTTCAAGTATAGCACCAGTAAGGTGATAAATATCACTAGAGTGTAAACTCACACAAAAGATTTGCCTGAAGCCTACCTTTGGTCTACAGCCCAATGCTCCATTATGTAAGGCATCACACTGGCAACTTGGCGTAGAAATGAAAGGTCACTAATAAAGGAAATAGATAACCCTGTTTACAGAAGTAAGTGAAAGCCAGATAGAAAAATTGTTATTCTATTAACTTCCCTTAATCACAGTAGGGATTTTTTGTGAGCTAGTGGTGTACAAATTAGCCACATCATAATTCAGATATTAGATAAACCTCTGACCAGAATCATAACTAGGACTGGGTGACAGAGACTTTGCCCAGGACAAGGAAAATTTGAAAGTTATTGCTAGAACTCATATTTGTTCAAAAGCATAGAAACAACTATGAGATCTCTTTCATTATGACTGCGTGTACCTGAATTGGTAGTTGCAGATTTTTCTCTAACCTTAGCAAATGAATTAGCTACAAATTCTTTAAACTATAGAAAAGGACCCTTTTGTGGGAACTTAACTTTCTTCAGTGCAGGAATCACTAGGATATATTCAACAAACTGGATTTTTAAGTTTTCCTGAGGAGGAAAAAGACAGCACTATTGTATCTGAGGTCTAGAATTCACACACACACACACACACACACACAAACAAAACAAAACTGGGTAAACATAACTTTCAGTTGTGCATATAAATTCCAGGTAAATGGACAATTTGGAAAGAATGTTTCTCACTAGATGTATGGATTACTCCTCTCGATCCAATGCCAAAGTCTAAAGAGTTCCTGCTTATGATAAAACAGGTATTCATTTGGTACCTCCCTCACCCCCACCACCATGGAGCTAGAAGGTGGGTTACCCCTTTTGACGATGGGTTATGCTGAGTCTAATTTACTGAGGGATATTTCAATAGAATATAGGCCAGATCAGTGTAGGATTATAGATTTAAAGCTGGGAGCAATAAGATCAGTTGAATCATAGATTGAGTGCTGAAAGGAACCCTGGAAGTCTAGTGCAATCTCATTTTATTGAGGAAGAAATCAAGTCATGGAGAGGCTAAGTAATTTGTCCAAGGAAACCTGGGTAGTAACTAGGAGAGCCAGAGTTCAAATCCAAGTCATCTGACTCTAAACTTAACATTCTTTCCACTAAAGCACTATACCTAGAAGCCTTCTGGTCCAAGCACTTCATTTTACAGATGAGGGAATTGAGGCCAAGAGCTACAAAAAGTGACTTGCCCAGGGTCACACAGAAAGTCAGGAACAGAGTCAGGATTTAAACCCAGGTTTTTAGACACTAAATCCCAACTCTTTCCAATGCACTGCTTTTGTAATATAAATTTCCAGAATGTAAAGAGATTATCTTTACCAGGAAATGTTAACTGAGTATACAAGGTTGTTTGTGTCCTTCTCTCTCTAGGGATATGTTAAGCACTCTCAACAGAAATCCTTGAATGGTCAGGTAAAGGCAGAAGAAAGGAAGTTTATGACAGCAGCTAATGAGTAGACAAACAAATTAATAGTGAAAGCGCGAGATGTGATTAAAGGCTGATGCGGTAAAAAAGGCTGATATGTACCACATCGGCCTGCTAAATAAGCATAATGAGGTTGAACTCCATCTAGCATACATGAGGATTGGCCTGCAGGGGCCATCTCATAGAGCCTGTGTTTGACTTTCCCAGGCAGTTTCAGATGGTGTTATGGGAATCTGAAGATCTTCCCTGCCCCTAGGCCCTTTGCTAAAGTGGCTACATGACCCTGAGGACCCTTGGATATTTGAAAGTATACTCTGTTCTCTAATAGGCTGAATGTGGTCATGTGGAGCCTGTGGCGCCAGGC
>CM053580.1:39694581-39722031 GCA_028627135.1 Pseudochirops cupreus | reverse complement strand
GTGTTATTTTCTTCAGTCAGGTTGTAGACTCTCTTTTCATGATTTTCTTGCATCATTCTCATTTCTCTTCCCAATTTTTCCTCCACTTCTCTTATTTGGTTTTCAAAATCCTTCTTAAGCTGATCTATGGCTTGTAGAAAGTCTACATATTGCTTAGAAGCTTTTGGTGTGGGAGTTCTGACTGTGTTGTCTTCCTCCCGTTCCCTGCTTTGATCCTTCTTGTCCCCAAAGAAGGAATCTAGAGTTTGGTTGCTGTTCTTACTTTGCTTCGTTTGCCTGCTCATGTTGGCCAGTCAATTACTTGATTTTTTATCTATGTGGAACTCTGCTTCCAGAGGGGAAAGCTCTGTCTCAAATTGCTGGGGTTTTCACAGCTGCCAGAGCTATTGGGAGGCTGCCATTTTTTTGCAGCCCCTACCAGCTTTGGCTCACTGAAAATGCACCCCAGGACCACCACCCAATACCACGAACCACATCCAGGCCACTCAACACAAGAGCACTTAGCCTCTGAACAATCGCTTGGCCCCCCTGCAGTCTGCAGGCAGGGAGCTCTGAAGCAGCCATGCGGAGGCAGCTGCAGGGCCTCCATTTCTATTGCTTCCTTGCCCTGGAGGCAGTTTGGCCAGACTGCTTTTCTCCTCCAGGTTTAGCTGAGTTTCACTTTGTCCTTGTTTCTTGTGGCTTGATAAGTCTGGAAACTGCCACAGCTGCTGCTGATCCACTCTCTTGAAGGCCCCAGCTGAGGCTCATCCTGGCTGCCCTGGGGCCAAGTGGTTTCAGGCTGGGCTGATTGTGGCTGCTAGCATGCTGTGATGAGCCCTTTGTGCTGAGCTGCCTTCAGCGGGAGATTTGTTTTTCTGTATTTTTGTGAGATTTGCGGCCCTAAAATTTGTTTAGAGTCATATTTTATGGTTATTTGAGGTGACTATGTGGGAGCTGCAGAACCTTGTTGCTTCTATGCTGCCATCTGACTTTATTCTTAAATGTATTTTTTTTTTATTTCATTGCTGTTTCCCTGATGAAGCAAAATAAAGCAAAAACATAAAACTATCTCTCTGGTAGACTAGGAAACATTCTACATATGTTAAGCAATAAGAAAATGGGAGGCAACCTGGCCTACTGAATAAAGAGTCTATTCCACAGGCAAGTCCCTTAACATTTCAGCAGCCCCACACAACTCTCTAAAGCTCAGTTACTAGAGAAGGTGCCCGCCTGCATTTCATCCAAAAAGAAGGAAATAGTAGCCTTCGGCCCCATGCCCCCACCTACAGCCTTCTCCTTGGGAGTTGGATTTCTCTTGGTCAGGTCCAACCCTCTTTTCTCTGCCCCTAAGCCTCAGCTTGGCCATGCCTAGAGGAGATGCTTAATGTGTTGTGATAGGGAAGACCAGGGACGTTGGGACTCCCAGAATTTCCCGGTGAACTCTGCGTCACCTCCTGAGACTCTCCCATGGAAAGATTCCAATGTTCCCCAAGGGTCGTGGGAGGGGTGAAGCCCCAGCTAGAGTCAGATTATGGCTGTTCCTGAGGAAGGTGGAAGGCCTTGGAGAAAGAAGAGAAAGCAACGGGGCAAAAAGTTGGATTTTCAAAGAATCCAGATCTCGGTGTTGTGCACATTTTTCACTGAAGAGTTCCAGTTTTCTCTGGATGTTGGACGTGGCAGACAGTCATCAGCCCCCCAGTCCCCAGCACCCGGGGACCTTTGGAGGCTGGCTCAGGCATAGGTGCGAGGTTTCTGCCTTCGGCACTGCCTCCTGCCTCCAGTCCCCAGTTACTTACTAGCACCTTCCCGTCCTGCGTCCCCAACCTCCACAAATTACTCTGTATCCCCTCTTACATGTTTCTTATCTACTTACCTGAGGTAGGGTAGGATTTCCTCCCAACCGAACATAAAGTCTCTCGGGGGCTCCGATGGTTGGCCCGGCGTGGCTGGTCGTGGCTGGTCCGGGGACCAGCGCGGTTGTTATGCAGGGTTCTCGGGGCCTGCTGCACACAAGAGGAGACAAAGGGCTGCGGAACTCTAGGGTGGGCAGGGGCGTCGGAGGGGCGCCGGCCCTGGGAGAGAAGAATGACTGCGGGCAGGCAGCTGCTGAGAGTGGGAGCAGAGGTCAAAGCCGAGGGGAAGGCGAGGAGAAAGGGAAAGGCTGTGCCTTTATAAAGGATTGACACGAGTTACCTGCTTTTACCGAGCTTTTCTGTTAACTTGGCCCGTGTACTTGTATATATGCACCAGCATTCTGACCTCATCGGTAAGCGAACGTTCCGTTAGAGAAGTACTTGGCTTATATTCTTGTACGGGAACTTCTTGTATCCTCCTCGGCAAGTAGAATGTAAGTTCCTTCAGTATGTCAGCCGATAAACATTAAGTGCCTGCTTTATGCCAAGGGCAACTAGGTGGCACAGGGTCAGGAGTCGGGAAGACACATCTTCCCGAGTTCAAATCTGGCCTCGGACACCTCCTAACGGTGAGATCCTGGGCATGTTACTTGCCTCAGTTTCCTCGTCTGTAAAATGAGCTGGAGAAGGAAAGGGCAATTCATTCCAGTATCTTTGCCACGAAAATCCCAAATGGGGTTGTGAAAAGTTGAACAAGACTGAAAACGACCCCAAAAAACAACTACATGACGGGCACTGTGGTAAGCACTGGAAATTAAAAAAAAAAAGTTAGTCCCTGACCTCAAGGACACTCCCAGTAGAAGGAAGAAGACAACACGTAAACAACCATAGGACATAAGTCACAGAGAGAAGACACTACAATCAAAAAGGATGTAGCGTGTCAGACTTTAGCTGGGACTTGAAGAAAGTCAGGAGGTGGAGAAGGGGAGGGGAAGCATTAAAGAGACAGGCAGTGAAAATGCCTGCAGTTGAGATATGAAGGCAAGTGTCATTGGATCCAAGAGTACTTGGGAAGGGGAAGTGTGGGGGAAGGTGCAAGACTGGAAAAGTCTGTAGGGTTTTTATTTTTAGGGGGTACTGTTAGGGTTGTGGAAGGCTTTGAATTTAAGATTTTGTATTTGATCTTGATAGGGAGCCATTGGAGTTTACTGAGTGTGGGTGAAAGAACCATTTTAGGAAAATCGCTTTAGAAGTTCAGTGGAAGATGGGGTGGGGAGACGCTTGTGCCTGGTAGATCCACCAGCTAGCTATTATAATAAATAGTTCAGGCACAAGGAATTGAAGCCGTGCACCAGGGTAGTGACAGTGTCAGAGGCTTTTTCTAGCTATGTTAAAAAGGTAAAAATCAACAGGTTATTGGATGTGCCAGTTGAAGATAATGCCTAGTTTGCTAGCCTGGGTTCTGGAAGGAGTATTATTATTATTCCTACATATGCCTTGAGGGCAGGGAATGTCTCTCTTTTGCATTTAACCTACTAGCAATGTCTGGCACACAGTTCAGGAACTTTATAAATGCTTGCTGATGTATTTAGTTAAATCTTAAACACTCCCATTAAAATTGTTGCATAGTAAGGACTCCAAAGGCTTTTGTCAGCAGTTCCTACCAAGCTGGAAGGATTTTCTGTCGACAGAAGATCAGTATAGCTTAACCTGAAACTTGCTGTTGCCAAGTTGGCTACACTGATGGATTTCCGAACCATGACTGTAGGTTATCTTTCAAAGCCCATCCTCTAAGCTGTGCAAAGATCACCCTGTGTGTAGAAAAAGGGAGTACCCCACCAATGAAATTCTAGTAACTAAATTACAAGACTATTGAAATGGTTGCAAATTGATTCTGTCTCTTTTCCAATATTTAGTTTTGGAGGTGTTTGATTTCCTCTTAATATTGAAATTTACTTATCCTGAAATATTTACAGTGGACCCCAAATATTTTGACTTATTACAAAATAATAATAATAACACCTAGCATTTATGCAGCTAGGTCTCCATTAGTGTATTTTCATTGGACTGAAACCATTTGCCATATTTTACATAGTTATAACTTCAAATATTAAATTCTGAATACATATGACCACTTTTATGGGATTAGTCTACAATTTTCTTTCTCTGTTTTGATTCTTCTGGGTTTAGGTATCAATACGTCATTTGTATCATAAAAAGAATTTAGTAGGATTCCTTCTTTGCCTATTTTCCCAAATAGTCTACATAGCATTGGAATTAATTATTCTGTAAATGTTTGATAGAATTTGCTTGTAAATCCATCTGACCCTGGAGATTTTTTCCCCAGGGAGTTCATTGATAGCTTGTTCAATTTCTTTTTCCAAGATGGAGTTATTTAAGTATTTTACTTCCTTTTCCGTTAATCTGGACAATTTTTATTTTTGTAAATATTCGTCCATTTCACTAAGATTGTCAGATTCAGTTGGGAAAAATAGTTCCTATTTATTGTTTTAATTTTCTCTTCATTGGTGGTGAATTCATCCTTTTTATTTCTGATAACCAGTAAATTTGGTTTTCTTCTTTCTTTTTTTAAAAATCAAATTAACCCAAGGCTGTCTATTTTATTGTTTTTTTCTTAAAACCAATTCTAAGTTTTATTTATTAATTCAGTAGTTTTCTTAATTTCAATTTTATTGATCTCTCCTTTGGTTTTCAATATTTCTAATTTGCTATTTAATTGGGGATTTTTAATTTGTTCTTTTTCTAGCTTTTTTAGTTTCATTCCCAATTCATTGATTTCATCTTTCTCTATTTTATTTATGTAAGCATTTAGAGATAATTATTCACACTAATTGGCACTTAGCTTGTATAGTGATTTAAGGTTTGTAAAGTACTTTACATCAAATATCTCCTTCGATCCTTACCTCATTGATCACCCTGTGAGGTGCAAATTTTATATGACTGCATTTTTCTTAACCAACTTTTAAAAAGAAAAATCAATTGTAATTTCATTGATATAAGTAATGTCCAGTGAAGAAATTCCCTCCTCCAATGCTGACTTGCATCTTTCCCTGCAATTTATATTCTCTGAGATTTATCTTGGGCATTAAGAGGTTAAGAGGCAAGTCTTGAACCCATGTCTCCATGACTCTGAGATTGGCTCTATTAGTATTATTACTATTATAGTATATTGTAGTATAGAATACATTACTATGATAGAATAGAGTATACTATAGTAGCATTACTACAATAGTATATTATAGTAGCTCTAGAGTTATGGGCCCTAGAATTAAGGATCCCAACGACTAGACTAGATCATCAGTTTATTCCGTCATAGTTAAGAGGTGGAAAAGATTTGGGCTGGAAAGAATTTTAAAGTGTATCTAGGAATTACACTGGTGATTTTGCCTGACGTAGTTAATTGAGCAGTCACTGGTTTGTTTTTGAGTATTTTCTCTGAATTTAGACTCGCCATCATCTTTTTAGAGAGAGCCTGAGGCGAAAAACAGAATCAGACCATATGTCTGTTCCTTAGTTTCTGTTTTGTTCTTGTAAGGCTTCCACTATTGGGAAAAACAAAATAGTATTTTGTGCAGTACAATGTACCCAGGAGAGGGGCTTGAATTGGCTTCCTAATTGGGAGAAAATTGGCTCTCCTTGTTTTAACTTTCCCATCTATAAAATGAGAGTAATGAACCTATACTATTGTAAGGAATTTTCCAATTATATAATTTTGGTAAATTGACTTCAAGATAAAGAAGAACTAAGTTGCCTGATGTCTTAATTATAATTGCTGAGGAGAGTGAAATTTCGATTTTGGTAGTGAGTTCAGTGAACAATGAAGCTTGTTTTGAGGACTGAGAATGAGCCATGGAATTAGAGAAATCACAACATTGCCTTTCAGTTCCTGCTACAGAATGTAAGAAGCATCAGTGATCCTATTCTCTCCAGAGGCAGTTGAAAATCTAACCACAGGACAATGAGATGGGAAGAAAAGTCATAAAATAACATTGGGCAATATCATCTACAACTTTCCTTCTCTTTGAGGGGAAAAATGGAGGGCAAGGACGTTTAGTGGTTATGTATTTATGATAATAGACAGGAGACGGAGTCTTGTCCTCTCCCAGGCATGTGAGAGCATCAGGCCAATTATAGCACATTGACAAGGTTATGCAGCAGAACTTTTTCAGCCCTGCATAAATAATTTTTATAGGTGAGTGTTCCATTATCTCAACCAGATTCTGAGTATTTTGGGGGGTTTACACACACACACACACACACACACACACACACACACACACACTGATTCTTGGATGCACCTATGAAATCCATCAATGTCCATCAATGGGACTATGTCCTCCACTACTGGAGATCACATCCCGCCCACAATTTCTCATCCTATGTAGCTCTCATCTCATCTTCCAGTAAACTCTTCTAGGATGCTGGCCAACACAGTGGAGCATGTCCTCCAAATCTCCTGACATGGAGAGTATACCAACACAGGGTGATGAATATCAGTGGAAGGCTGTTCATGGGTTAGTCTTCATTCTTATTCAATGACCAATCTACCTTCTTTTCTAGTTCTATAGTACACAAATATATATGTATATACTTATCCAATGTCATATATGATGTAATATAAAGTAATATAATAGTAAGAAATATTTTAATAATGTTCTTTATGCTGCTTAACCTATGCAGCTTTTAATTGGTAATATGTTGGATCTTATTCATGACCACCATGTTCTTCTCCATTGTACTTCAGGTGTTCTGAAAAATACACACAGTGTCTGGACTGCAGAAAGGAACACACCTTTAGAGGCGTCATTATCTCTCCTTCTGCATTTCCCATAAGAATGTATTGGGGCAGTGGTTCCTAACCTCTCTGGGTTTCAGTACTTCTCATCTGTAAAATGAAGATATTGGACTCAATACCCTTTCTAGCTTTGCCTGTTCTTAAGTCACTATCTTCCAGTAAGATAATTAGCACTGATCTAGCTGCAGGATAAATATTTTAGCTAATCATTACTTCATTCACAAAGATGATGAACTTAAAATCTAGAACCATGCTTTAGGCACTTGTTGCGGGTCCACCCAAGGGCCAGCCTCAGGTGTGTGTGGAGATGTAGGTGAGAGGAAAAAATAACCAGGGTATAGTTCAGGAAAGAACCATGAACGCCATTTAATGATGGTAAAAGTTTCTTGTTATGCTATTCAGCATGCAGGAGAGTTTAGGAAGCCTGCCAAAGTACAGGAAAAAGAAATACAAATTATATAGCCATAATAACATAAATCAGGTATCAATTATGCTAACTAGGTGAGTAAGGGTGATTTTAGGGAGGAGTTAAGGAGTGATCAGTGCTTAAAGGGACATGCACTTTTCATATCTACTGTGCATAATTCACCAGGGAAAAGCCCAAGGAGGGGCTACCAAGAGGTGTGGTTTTTGCCTTGAAATGTCACCTAAGTCAACTAGTAGTCAATTCTGACTGAGAGGTGCTCTGTTCCCCATCAGTGTCCCTTTTGACAAGATGAATGTTGGAAGCTAGACTAACTGGGGTCTAATTGGCGAGGAATTATCTCACTTATAGGGCACTGAAGATTCATAGGTGTGACTGGCCACTAGAACAAGGGAGCTATACATTTCTCTAATTGCTTATAGATGGTTGGGTGAAGGGTTCATAGGTATGGTTTGTTATTGTAACAAGCAAAGTTAATGGCAGCTAAGCAGAGTGCTGCTCAGGGAAGAGGCAGAGTTAATGGTTTTATGGCTGGGGGAGGTGTAACTTTACAGCTAAAGTTGCAACTGGATGTTACAAACATAGACACCCCAACACCCCATCAACAGGGTTGATAATCTAACAAGAGACTTGTTTTTTTTTTAAGTATCTGAAGTTTGGGGGGCAAAAGGTTTGGCTGTAGTCAGGGTCTCAGACACAAATCTTTTAAGTGTAACTCCTGGGGATCTTTAGGGAGCTGGCCTTATGTGAATCTACTAGGCACATCACCAAAAGGCCCTGATTAGAGCACACTGTCTAAGCCCAGATCTCAGCGGCATCAGGCACTGCCTCCCAAGGAAGTCTGTTTTACAAATGCCCAAATCTCTTAATGGACAACTAGGTGATTCGATGGAGAAAGAGCTGGGCCTGGAATCAGGAAGACTCATTTTCCTCGGTTCAAATCTATCCTCAGACACTTACTAGTTCTGTGACCCTGGAAAGATCACTTAACTCCATTGCTCTCAGTTTCCTTAACTGTAAAATGAGTTGGAGAAGGAAATGGCAAACCACTCCAGTATCTTTGTCAAGAAAACTCCAAATGGGGTCGTGAAGAGTCAGAAACAAGTGAACAGCAACAAATCTCATAGCTCACATTTCACATCTATCTGAGGAGAATGCAGGGAAAAGGTGGTTTGCATTTCCATGTATTCTGTGAGTGGCACCATCACTTTGCAGCTCTCAGTACTTACTTGAGGCAGCACAGTATTATGCATAAAGCTATGAAGACCTTGGTTCAAATTTTGAGCAAATCCCTTTACCTTTCAATGCTCTAGACAACTCTCCAAGACCCAAAGTAGAAGATACCTCCAGGTATCCATGTATATGTGCCACCATTTAGCAATGCAAATCACAGAGTTCCAGTCTTTATCCCATTTCTCTCTTACTAACTAACTCAACCCCTGGGGTCATTGTGAAGTAACTGCTATGTAACCTTTAAAAGACCAGGAAGATGTGAGCCACTGTCATCACTGCGAACCCTTCAGACTGATATCTGTCTTCTGGTGACATTTACTTATGTGGGCAGAGTTGGAGGAGAGAACAACAGCTGAAGTCAACATTGTAAGAAATTCCTCCAGATGGCTAGAAGCCACCTGATGTAATCACTTCAACGGTGTCTAATAAAGGCTAATGGCCTCCTTTTTCTCTTATTCCTTCCCCCTTGGCCTTGAAAAAACCATGATGATCATTGTATGTGTGAATCTCAAGGAGATGATTAGAACTGGCCAGGATTCCTTCCAGCTAAGACCTAAGAGAAAAGGGAGGAAGAGAAGTGTGCCAGTGGGCTCTGTCAGATGCTTAAACAGGAGTACGTTTGAATCATGAGCAAGTCAAAACATCACCTTGTGATGTCATTGGTCCGCTTCCAAAAATGAAGGACAAACACCAGCAACGATATTTGAATATGGAGACAACTTCAAAGACTTTTGATTTTTCCTGCAGCATTCATGTTCAGGACCTGCCCTTTATTTAATGTGCTTGGCTCAGTCCTGACTGAGATGCCTAGATACCCCTTTGTTGGGCAAGATCAAGCCAGGTGTGCTAAAAGACTAATTATACAATGATCACTTCTCTCATCCCTCCCCCCATACCTAGTCGTAGAGGTTGTTATTGATTTCCAGTCAGACTCTCTGAGACTCCGTTTGAGGTTTTCCTAGAAAAGATATTGGAATGTTTTGCCATTTCCTTCTCTGGTTCATTTTACAGATGAGGAAACTGAGGCAAACAGGATTAAGTGACTTGCCCAGATGTAAGTATCTGAAGTCATATTTGAACTCAGTTCTTCCTCCCTCCAGGACTGGCACTCTATCTTCTGCACTACCTAGCTGTCTCCACATTTACTCTAGGTTACTTCAGAAGAGGACCAGACATCTCTAGGCAATCCATTCAATCCCATAATCACACTTCAGGGAAGCAGCCAGTGTGCTGATTCATCATGTCCAAGCTATGAAACTTATTTTCTATCATTCATGAAAAACTTTAAAAATATTTTATTGATGCTTTTGGTTTTTATGCTATAGTTGCTTCCCAGAATCCCCTTTCCATGTGGAAACTTGTGTTAGAACAAAGAATAATTGTTTAAGACTACCCAGAAAAGCAAGAACAAAGCAACAAAATGTTACTGTGCCTACTAATGTGTGAAAGATTCTATTCCCATATAGCAACCACCTTTCTTACTGAGAGGGGTGCACTTCATCATTGGTTCTCTTGAATCAATGTTGGTCATTGCATCTAATCTGATTTCTGGTATCTTTTAACATTGATCTCATTTACATTACTGTAGGTCATTACGTACATTGTTCTCTTGGTTCTGAGTGCCTTGTTATATGCCAGTTCATGTGTCTTATCATGTTTCTTTGACTTCCTCAAATTCATAATTCAATAATATTCCATTATATCCAGATACAACAGTTGCCTTGTTATCCCCCAATTAATGGCACCCACTTTTGCTTGTAGTTTTTCGGTACTACAAAAAAGTGCTGCTATGAATATTTGGTTTATGTGGAACATTTCTTTCTTATATAACAGAGTTAGCTAGGTGGCATGGTGGATAGAGCACCCGGGCAGAAATCAGGAAGACTTGAGTTTAAATTCAGCCTCAGATGCCTTCCAGCTGTGCGATCCTGGACAAGTTACTTAACTGCTGTTTGCCTTGGTTTCCTTATCTGTAAAGTAGAGATAATAAAAACAGCTCCTACCTCCCAGGGTTGTTGTGTGGTTCAAATGAGATGATATTCGTAAAATGCTTAGGACAGTCCTTGGAGGCTAGTTAGTGCTATATGAATGTTAGCCTATTATTATGGTTTTAAAATGTATTGTGGTCATTTGATCAGGTGGCTGCTAGTCTGGGGAAATGGAGAAATTGTTAGTCTTATTTGTATCCCCTGCCTTACCTAAAATGGGTGCAGTTGGTGCCTATTGCTAAACATGCCATTTTACTCTATTAAAGACTGACTCTAAAGAAAAAGACTGCCTCTAACTAATCTAAACTTATTTCTTATAAATGCCTGTGGCCAACACAGTCCTTGAATTTCTTTGTGTCCCTTTAGTCATGGCTTCGGAGCTTGGGGCAGCTCTGGAAGCCACACAGGAGAGAGTGACCATTTCTAGGTTAGGGCTGGGATCCCAATCACTCTTTGTACTGGTACTTTCACCTGAAAGCCCAGGCTCTGGAAGAGTCTGAACCCTCATTGGGACTTTCCAATATAGCTTGGAACATATAGGGTGGCCCACAACTTGCCCTGCCCCCAGTGATGGCACCTGAGTTCAACTGGGGAAAATGTCCATTGTTCATTTGTCTTTTGAAAACATAGGGTTCTCATAATGAAGATCAAAAAATTGGACTAGGTCATCTTTAACATCGAATCTCTAAAGACTGGAATCTAAGAGGAAACACATAAAGGTTGGTCTCTAAGTGTAGGAGTCTTAGATCAAGGTAAGAGAGGCTTCTCATCTCTGCCTCCCAGATACCTTGGAACCTCCACATACCTGTTTATTCATTTACCCATCTATCAATTTTGTTTTCTCCTTCTCTTGATTAGTTTGTGGGTTTTTTTTCTGCGTGGGAATAGCTGTCCTTCATGTTTGGAATGCTCTCCCTATTCATTTCTGCCTTCTGACTTCCTTAAAAAATTCAGCTCAGCACTCTGCAGGAGGGCTCATCTAGTCCCATCTGCTTCCATTCTCTTCAGGGAATGCCTTGCCTCTGAGATTACCTTCCATTTATGCTGTGTAAGCCTTATATGTGGCTTATATATAAGCCATTATATATTAAATAAATATACTATTAATATTATTATATTATATATAATATAATTATATGTTTAATCATAGTATATATTATATTATATTATATATTATATATAATTAATATTATATGTTATATATAAGCCATTATCTGCAAATTGTCTCCTTGATTTGAATGTGAACTTCTTGAGTATAGAGACTGTTTTTGCTTTTCCTTATTTCTCCGGCACTTAGCATAGAGTAGTAATAGCTTGATAAATACTTATTAACTCCATTCTTTTTTACTTTCCTTTCTGTATCTACTTCAGTATAAACTGTTTAAGGATCTCCACTCCTAAGGGACTCCTGACAATTTGGGCTAAGATGGCTATGATCATTTTCTGTCTGGTGGGACTCATCTCCATCTCATCTGTCTGCTCTTTGACAATGTCTAAGTGTCTTTCTGGGGGATCGGGGCAACTTTTAACACAATAGTTCCTGCAGCTGATGACAAGGGGATGAGTTCGAAACTTAGACTGAATTGGAATGTACTCCATGGACAGCCAAAGGGGTGAACAAATATCAAGAATCCTATCCTCCAGAAACCTATTGATTATAAATCTTCCCAGAAACTGGGGTAATAGGCCCCTTTCCCATCACTCAAGTTTGAGTTCCATGGCCTACCAGCTATAATTCCCTCTACTTCATGTTCCTTGGTCTTTCTTGTGACAGTCTCACTTTATCTCCAAATGATATCCCCTGAATCTTTGCTCACCCCTGCTAATTATGGCCATGTGAGAAGAATAAATAGTGTTGGAAATGCTAGACTCACTAAGGTAATGGTGCTACCTTCACTAATTTATAGGGTGGCAGGGTTATGGCCCTAAGAAGAGTATCCAGTTGACAGTACATACTAAGCATGTTGACAGAGGTCTTCCTACAATGTTGTCTTGCTGAGACATGATTTTGAGGTCTGGGGATTACTTCCCCATGAACAGATAATATCTGAACTCATAGTGATGCTGAAGACCTGGAACAAAGATAGAGTTGCTCCCATAATAAGAACACTCTTAGATGTTCTCGTGGGCAGAGATGTTCCATGACATGAAGTATCATTTTGAAGATATTTACTCCTCTTCTATCTCTAAGTTGACTTTTCCAGCTTTGAACATTGCTAGGAATGTTGTTGAACTCCTTCCTAACCCATGGAATTTATTACCAATGAACTCTGGTTTGACCCAAAATATGATTCTACTTACTTTCCTAGAACATGACTTGGACCACCCTATTTTTTCCTCCAACGGTTTCTCCCTTGAACAATTAATATTGTTCCTGATTACCAGCACATGTTGGCCCCATGACCCTTAGAGAGCAGGGGCTCAACACTTTGTGATTTTCCTTTCCAAAGTACACACCTTTTTCCTTCAGATTAAAATTTGTCAGGAGAGAATACAAGGAGTCCAATGAATATATAAATGGAAGAAGATGTAATGGTTTACCTATATGGTTGCACTGGGTTTTATATACATCATCTCATTGGATTCATGAATGATCCCATGAAGTAGTTAGTGCGTGTGTTATTCCTGTGCTATAGATGAGAAAACGGAGACTGAGGGAAAATAAGCAACTTGCCCAAAGTCATACAGGTAGCGAATGTAAATGATAGGACTCAAATTCAGGTCCTCAATTCCAAATCTAGTCATTTACTCTGATGAGCTTCAGTGTTTTCATCTGTAATGTGGAAATAATAATATTTGAATCTTCAAGTCCTTCTGACCAAGGTTGTACTGGGGAATGTGTTTTATAAGCCCCTGAACTCTCTACAGGGTTCCAAAAGTCTTAGTGGAGTTTTAAGCCATCACAGCACCTTTTAAGTTATTAAAGCGAAAAACTCCACTAAAACTTATGGGATTGCAATGCATTAGTATGTGATTTTTGTTACTTTAAAATTTTATTTCTTTCAACTAATAAAAATAGATTTTATTGGGAAGGTAGATTTTGAGGTAGATTTGAAAAGAAAAGAAAAAGAAAATTCTCTTAACAAATACGTGTAGCCAAACAAAGTCAATTCCTGCATTGATTATGTTCAAAAACATATGTCTAATCATTAATAATAATTTACCCCAAAGGAGCAATGGTTTCCCAGCCAGAGCAGTGATTTTTTTCAGTAGACCATAAAGTCATTGAAGGCAGACACAGTTTCATTTTTGTCTTTGTATTTTCATGTACCTTGCACAAGGCCTTATACATAGCACATATTTAGGAAATGTTTGTTGAACTGAATTAAATTGAATTAGGATGAGAAAATCTGGGTTTTCCTTCTTCAGGCTTAGAATATGTCATTATTACCATTAGATATGTTTTGAGAGCCTTGTGTCAATATCAATGAACACTCTGTCATCCATTAAAGAGATATGCTTCCTTCATTACTGTAAGGATTCAGGATGTCATCAATCCAGTCATGAGAACTCAGTTGCCTCATTCCTTGGTCACGAACATGGTGATGAATTGCTGGGGTTGAAAAAATTCCCTATCTGGTGACCAATACTTTGGTCTTCTCCAATGGTCATCTGGTCACCCTCCGTACATAGAAGCTGCTGCTAAGTGATTTTTGAAGTCCTTCAGGATTGGTATGATCTGCTAGGGTTTGTACTACCCTAGCACAGTCTTCCCAGAGTCACTGCCCTCATGTGAGGCAGGGACTAGTGAAGTTAGACTGAGTAGCCTTCACATGACAAATCCAAGAGCCAACAGGAATAGAATACAGTTGTGAATTATTCCAAATTGCCTAATGTTTCCCATTTACTTCCTTTCCAAATCTACTGTTGTTTGTGATTGTTGGATTCTCCAGTGTGTAAAGTTGCTTGCATTTGGAAACTGAGTATTGGCTCTTTTTAATCATTTGATATCTTTTGATTTTATTTCACTTTTATTTACAAATATGTCCCTCTTTCTTTCCTACCCTGAAGTCATACTTAGTAACACCAACCAACCCTCCCCAACCAAACAACAACAAAACAAACCACATTTAAAAAGCAGTTCATTCTCCAAAACAACAATAGTGCAATATTCCACACCCACAGTCTATCTCAAGTGCTAAGGCTGAACATTACAATCACACCATATTCTTTCAATCTTCTGAAAAGACTAGTTCAAGGATCTATTCCCAAATATTTAAAAGGCTAATAGAAATTTTAAAATGTAATTTTGATGACTTTATTTTGTTTTAATATAAGAAACATGTCAAACGTTAGACATACAAAACACATACAATAAAACCTTTCTTTGGGTGAGAGGGAGTGGGAGAAAAATCTATGATTTAACCAAGGAAGATGACAATTCTGTATGTGACTTAATAAATGAGTGTTAAGCTTATATAACCTATGTCAAATTGCTTACTGTCTTAGGGAGGGAGAAAATTTGGAACTCAAAAATTTTTTATATGAATGTTAAAAATCGTCTTTACATGTAATGAGAAAAACAAAATACTATTAAAAAAACAAAAACAAAAACAAAATGAGTGTGGGGGTGGGAGGAAAGAGAGGGCAGTGCCTGAGGCACAGAGGTTAAATAATTTGCCCAAGATCACAAAGTAAGGGGTGACATTGAACCTTAGGGTTTTCTGACTTCAAATCCAGCTGAGTGACCTCATACTGCCTAAAAAACATAAACGTAGGGCAGTGATATATTTTTTTTGTTCACATGGGCTCCAAGAAGAAATAACTAAGTAAATCATCCAATTCACTATACCCCATCTAAAGTAGGTGATCAGGTACTCACTTCATTAATCAATCTCAATCATAATGTTTAGACTAAGATAAAAAAAAGTAATTCAAACTAGAGTGAAGTTACAGGAGAATTATATTAATAGACTGAGAAAATCCATCCATACGACAAGGATCATCAATAAATTTCAAGGTAGTTAGAAGCAAAGTAATTCCAGAAATTGGAGCCAAGTTAGCATTCCAATAAAAACACCTGAGAAGGAACTGCCTGGAGGAAAGGAGAGGCCTTGTGAACCACACTTACCTGAGGGGAAGGAGAAGCTTTGGCTTCAGCCTTAGGTATCCTTCCCAGTGGGTAGAAATGGAATCTGTGAGTTTCAAAGGATTCTGAGAAGGTTGGGATTCTCATCTCCCCATTGTAGTCTTAGCAATAGCTCCCAAATCAGCAAATGGCAGTGTCTGCATTGGGAGTCAAGGACAGACTGGATATTAATTCATGGCTCCACAAAAGAGTGCAGAAATGAAACGTACCATGACTCAGGGGAGATTTTTAAGCACCCCATGAATGGAATAAAAGGACTCCCAGCAGCCAGAAGCTGTGACTTAGCCCTTTGCCACATGTGCTGAGGGGTACCTTTACAAGAATGTATATTCCCTAAGGTCAGAGACCATGTGTTCCCTGAACTTTGAATCTCCTTTGTCACCTAGTACCATATATAGCGATCTGCACACTGGATGTTTAATAAGTGTCAAGTTGAATTGAATTGAAATTTTATCATTATAATGTAAGGGAATCCAAACTGGGGGAAAAAAACCCAACCAACTAAACCTCATCCCTGACAAATTCTGCTGCTATTCACAGAAAAGGGAATGAACAGTGTTAGCAAAGACAGGCTCAGTGTTTGGCCTCCATGCCTGCAATGGGCAGCACATGGTGGGGGGAAACTTGGGGTGGGCTAGGGGAGTGGCATCTGTGCCATTTGAAGGTCCAGATTTCCTCCGGGTTCAAATTTATGTATTGCTTGAGACAAAGACTCTGTATGTAGGATAGATACCCATGGGATCCTGCTCTGTTATCTATAGGATAAAGTCAGAATATTTTCTAAATTACCTAATGAGAAATGAGGAGCAGGGAAGCAGGAATGAGGAAATAGAGAAACTGGGAAATTAACCCTAAAGGTACCTGTATAACAACAGCCTTTATTTCTAAATCACATACCCATTTGACCTTATCTTGGTATATGACAATGATGGGGTGCCTCTGAATATTTTGGGGTGATTTTTGTGGCATGGTTGTAACTTCAGTCTTGTGTATGTACCATCAGTTGTGAGATGAATTTGGCTCCATTCCCTCCCTCCCCTCAGCTGTGAAGCATTAACTACCTCTCCCCCGCCCCCAGCCACAAAGCATTAACTCTGTAGCTATGATAACAAGGGTCTTTTCAAGGCACTACTTTTCAAGGCCAAAACAAGACCCATCCTTCCCAAACTGGATAAGGTACTTCTCCTTAGGAATTTGACCTCAAATCTGACTGCTGGTTGACTTGATGACATTTCAGGGCTAAAACCACGCCTTTTGCTCCCCCTCCCCTTGGAATTTCCCAGTGAATTATGGATAAAACGCAGGCTCAGTTGATGTGAAGGGTGTGTGTCCCTTTAAGTATTAGTCACGCCCTGGCTCCTCCTGGGTCCCTCCCTAACTCCACCTTTGTATACCTCATTAGCTTAATGAACTTATGACTGACAGTCTTGTATCTTTAAAAATGCCTCTCTGGCCCTTAGAACTTTGCAGGTAGGCCTTTTCTAGCAGACCATCTGCCCGCTGCAGAGCGTCACACTTCCAGGCTTTCCCTGATGCTCCCCCCCTCCCCTTGCACCTTGAGAGCTTTTCGTAGCCAGGTTTCCTCACTCTATCCCTTTTTGCCCTGTGAATCAATAAACTTTTATAAATCTGCCAAAGGACAGCTGAGCCTGTAATTCTTTTCAGACGCCGAACCTAGAAAGGATTTCTCATTAGAAATCCCCCCAAAACCTATCCCGAATCAATGATGTCTAGTTTCTGCCACATCACTTTCCAGTTTTTCCAGCAGTTTTTGTCAAATAGTGAATTCTTATCCCAGCAATTGGGGTCTTTGGGTATATCAAAAAGTAGATTACTGTAGTCATTTACTACTGTACTATGTAATAGGCATGCTTGTTTTATTCCATGAATTAAAAATAAAATAATAAAAATAAAAAAATAATAAACTAATGGTAATAATAAAAACCTATCCAATACTGGCTAAGAGAAAGAAAGGAAGATCAGCAGAACAGAGTAGATGTTCAAAACATTGTAGCAAATGATTTTTAAAATATTTATTTTTTAAATAATAATTTTTTTTTGACTAGGTAAAGAGGCCATTCATTGCATCAATTCTTATAAAGTCTTAATCATGGAATGGGCATTGCCTCAGTCAAACTGAGACCTGTTAAAGACCTTCAAGGACCCCCACTGCATCCTGGGTCATCTCCAGTTGTCCTGATCCATATCTGGTCACTGGATACAGATGGCTTTAGAGGAGAAAGTGAGGCTGGTGCTTTGCACAGCCCTCCCTCACTTAAGTCCCTGGTTCTCTTCAAGAATGAAGGACAAAAACCAACAGGGCTTCCAGGCTCAAGCTGAGTTGTCATCATTTAACATTTCATTTCATTTAATTTAACATTTTTTATTTAACTGATTTAAATTTAATTTTTTATTAAATTTAAATTTAATATTTTTAAATAAAAAATTTTATTAAATTTTATTAAATTTAAATTTAAATTATTTAACATAATTTAACATTTCATCATCATTTAACAATACCACTATGAACGAATGAATGCATGAATGTATGAATGAAAGAATGTGCTATAGATCCAATGATTTTCTGGAAATAAGGGGCTATGTATAAGTCTTGGCAATTTCACGGGCAGTTTCCCATCTGGTCTTAACTGTGTTTCTGTTTGCTTTGTGTGGGATGCTCTCGTTCTCCATCTGTTGAAAGAGTAAGTTTGGATGAGGTAAGACATGTCCCCCCACACTTAAGTCATGCTATGACAGTAAGATCAACTGCTTTAAGGCCAAGTCCAAGTTTGGTGGTAAAACCATGGGGAACTGAAATGTTTTGTTCTCCTCTTTCTCAAGCTTTCTTCACTCCAGGGCTAGATTCAAAACTTCTGAGAGACAGTGCATGACCTCATCTTTGTGCAATCTTTTCCGTCCAGGTTTCTTTAATCTTCTCTTTTTGTATTTGCAAATGATCATCCTCAGTGTTTGCTTACTGGAAGGAGGTCATGCTGTCAAGGAAATATATTTGATTTCTCCCCAGAGGAAGTAAAAGGTATGTCTGGGAGAAAAACAGATGAGATTTTTAGGTGGGACTTGAAGGAAACCAGAGAAACCTAAAGGCAAAGATGAGGAGGCAGAGCATTCCAGGCTTGGGGGAGAGTCAGTAAAAATGCCCAGTCAGGGAGATGGAATGTTTTGATACTTTGAATTTAAATCCTAATTTTGGAGAGGGAAAAACATCATTCTTGCCTCCTGAGGGTCAAAAGGGCTTTCAGAAATTGTACTTTGATTATTTAAGCCCAAGAAATCATTGCCCAAGAGCGTGTTTGTGAAGCAATGATTCAAAAATGTCTCATAAGAGAGTATGTTTAAGCAGACATTGTAGGATTTGGAGCAGAGTGTGGTTGTAGTGACTCAAGTATAATTTACTTCAACTCTTACATTTTACAGAGAAGTAAACTGAAAAACAGATAGGTGAAAAAAAATAGGCCAAAGTTCCAGCCCAGGTGTTACCAGTTCTAAATCAATTGTTCTTTTGATGTATTTGTGCTTGAAGATAACTACTGACGGTGAAACTGCATTACATAATAAGGATGATAGTTGACATTTACACAAGGTATTAAGGTTTGTCCAGGGAGTGTATGTGTATGAACTCACTGATTCCTCACTATAACAGGATGAGATGGGTATAATTATTTCAGCCTTACAGATAAGGAAACTGAGGCTTAGATTTGTTAGATCTCACATGTCTCTTGATACCACGTCCTGGTGGGGCACAGAGGATTAGAGCCAGCTTGTTCAGGTTTGAGGCTTCTAGCTATGAGATTTTCAGTGTGAGCATTTATACCTTGGAAATCAGCAGACACTATAAATCGGTATGGATTTTTTATCATTTTGTTGATTTTCTAGAGTTAAGAAAGTGATTGGGAAAATGTTAATAGTGAAAATTGTGCTTAACCTGTACCTGGAACATAATTCCTTGCTCCCAAGCCAATTGTTAAATATTTACACTGCCCTATTATTTCTTTAAAAAAAAAAGTTTTTTTAAGTCAGGGCAGGTAGATGGCACAGGGGATAAAGCACCAGCCCTGGGGGTCAGGGAGAACCTGAGTTCAAAAGCACTACTCAGGCACTTACTAGCTGTGTGACCCTGGGCAAGTCACTTACCCTGATTGCCTCCAAAATCCATCCCTGCCCCCCCCCCCCCGAAAAATGATGAGATTGGATCCATTTCAAATATGGGGACTTTAGAATCATTAGCAAAAGTAATTTTCCTGAGTTGGGATTTATCAGAAATTATCACTTGTTGTAATGCTGGACAAATCTCTCTGGCTTTGAAAAGCACTAACTCCCAATTCTGAACAAAAATTGCCTCCCTGATTCTGATGCAGGCAAATATAGACCTTACTCTTAGCAAACTTCTATTCATTTCATTTTGCCTTGGGAAGAAGTTGAGACTCTGGGGAATATCTGGTGCTAATTAATGAGAATCTTCATTTCTTTCTGGGCCAGATTCCTGAACTCACCGAGCTCTCTCCATGATACCACAGCAGCCTCCTCATCCTGGAAGTTTTCTCCACCCCAGTGGCCCCTTCCTTTGGCTGGTTGTCTGGCTCCTCCTGCATGTCCACTATAAAGAAAGTACCTGGGGGCCTAGGTGGCAGTGAATAGAGCACAGGCCCTGGAGTCAGGAGGACCTGAGTTCAAATCCTACCTCAGACACTTAACATTTACCAGGTGTGTGATCTTGGGCAAGCCACTTAACTCCAATTGCCTTGCCTTTCCCCCTCCAAAAAGACCCCCCCAAAAAAATAAACAAAAAGAAAACACACTTTCAGTGGCCAAAGAACTGGTCCTGTTTTCCGAATTTCATGGTATGTCACACTGCCCCATGGAATGAATGGAAGTCATTTCAAGTCAATTTAATTTGACAATTAATTCAATTTAATTTGAAAATTGTATGGCACAGTGGAAATGACAGGGATAGGATCTGAACCTCGAAAAGGAAAAAAAACATGTCTTTAGTATCTAGTGCTCCCCCCCCCCCCCCCCCCGCCAAAAGCCCCTGGACTTTTTTTTTGTTTGTTTTTTGGAGCGGGGAGAGCAGGGCAATTGGGATTAAGTGACTTACCCAAGGTCACATGGTAGCCCCCGGACTTTTCTACGTGGCCCAGGTCCCTGGTGTTCACCCGGGGGCACTCAGGCCATCCCAGTTAAAACTTTCACTGCAGCCCTCATTGTCTGCACCTTGCTCCACCCTAGACACACTCTTCTTAATTCCATCTGGACCCCTTCTCTGTTTCCAGACTATGTGGCCATTCCTAGATCACATCCAGATCTTCCCATAGTATCACCGTATGTATAACCCTGCTTGTCGATACAGGCTTCACAAATAGTGTGTGTTCTAATAAACCTTATCTCTGACTGAAAGAAGGCTTGGGTTGAATTCATTCAAGGCAGAACCCGTGTTGTTTACTCTTGAATTTTGGGGTTCCTAGCACCCTGAGACCTCAAAATTCTTGCTCTGCCGCTTAACTATTTATATAATTTTGTACTATTCAAGTAATTTCTCTGGGACTTAGTTTCCTCACCTATAAAATGAAGAAATTGGATTTGTTGACTTCTAAAGTCTACTCCATCTCTAAATATATGGTGTGAAGTCCCTGCCTGTTGCACGAGAACATTGTGGGGTAAAGGGGGAGGAGATATAAAATTTATTGAGACATATTCTTGTCCTTATGGACCTTATATATGTGCCTGGCAAACAGTAGGCATTATATAAATGCTTGTGCCCTCTCCTCTCTCTTATAATCTAGTAGGGAGATAGGACATGATATGACAAATGGGTAATCTATGTGTCAAAAGTGGAGATCCTACACCTTTTTGCTTTTGGCAGATGGAACAGCTTCAGTGTTGAGGAATTTCTCTCCAATAACATTGACATGGCTCATGTTTTTCCTAACCCAGAATTCTCTCTGGATGCATCTGAATTTAGCTTGCTTCTAGCTCTTCTCTTTGCAAACAACATCTTCATGAATATTTGAAAAGAAAGCAGAGCTGTTCCATCGTATGAAGAACTGAAATGACACCTTTTTGAGGCCTGGTTCTGGCAGAGTGCCTCCCTCCTAGAGGGTCAGTCCCCTCTCTCATGTTAAAAGGACAAAGCAAAAACCCTCACAACAGCAAGTGAGGTACGTTTCCAGGGCAAGAATAGAAGTGGAAACTTTAGGAAAGGTGGTGTCTGTATTTCCTTCTTACTTCCTTCCCTGGCAGTCCTCCACTTGCTTGCTCTGGCATCTATGTACATCTAGCCTGTGCCCATTTTGGATCCTGGGCCTACAGCATCCCCTCAGCACAGTCCAGCCTTGCTAGGTGGGCATGGCAACCATGCACTGCTTTGCATAGATGTGCCGAGTCCCTTTAGCTCCAGGTTCCTCTGAAGCACTGTGATTTGTGGGTATCTTTCCTTGATTTCTTCATCTTCATTATGGTAGCATTATGGAAAAGTGTGTCCTTTCTTTTCAGTGCATGTATATGTAATAGTAATGAAATTTGAATATCCCTTTGTATTAGAAAGCTGACAAGTACTTAGCACCTAGTTTCAAATTAAGCCTCTGTTAAAGAAACAGAAGGTATGATTCCCTGTTGCTGACATAACAGTAAGGGGCTGAACAGGGAGGAGCTATACTGTATTTAAGGAAGAGCACAAGTTGGACAGTCAGAACTTCTTGGGACAAGCATCTGGAGGCAGAGCAGCTGCTGCTGGGGGATGGGGGAGAGAGAAAGGGGGGGGGAAGAGAAGGAGAGAGAGAGAGAGAGAGAGAGAGAGAGAGAGAGAGAGAGAGAGAGAGAAAGGTAGAGAGAATTTCAGCAAGCATCTGAAGGCTGGGCTGCTGCTTCTGGACTGGAACTTCAGTGGAGAAAGTGATTTTGATTTTGAGAATCTGGAGCTGCTGAAGACTCCTGAGGGCCAACTGGAGCTGCCAGAGGAAGCATGACTGTGGTGTCAGTACTTTGTCTGTCTGTGGCTCTGTTAAGTTTTCTCTTCCCAGGAAGAGAAACTGTGAAGGACTTGAGGTGGACTGGATACTGTGAGCTTCAGTATGAAGTGGGAACTGCAGGGGAGCTGAACAAGGAACTGGGAGCTGTCTGCCTTTGAATTCAGGTGGCAGTTGGTTAGATTTGGGTGGGAGCTGAGACCCTGAGGCCTCGTCTCCTTATGGATGAGTGAGTTAAGGATTAAGGAGGCTCTCCTCCTTAAGACTGATTGAATTAAGGATTTAGCTAAATGATTGATTGTCTAAATGAATGCACCTTGTTTAAAAGAGAATCATTGAATGATTGAGTTAATAAATCATTGAGTTACTAAATGATTGTACTTTGTTGAAAACTATGTGACCACTTTGGTGAAAACTATGTGGCCATTTTAGTGATAAGTTGTTGAGTTGTGACATGGTAAATGCTGTATTTTGATATTCTGTGATAAGTTGTGACATTGTGAATACCGTACCTTGATTTTCTGTGAATGTTTTGCTCTTATTTGTTATTGAATAGAGAGATTGCTATACTATGTAATCAGAACCTTGAAAACTGTTCATAACAGCAGTCCTCTGGAAAGCTGCTCATGTGTGGCTTTACAGTATAGTTAAATATTAATGTATAGTTACACATTAATGCATTAACAGGTACAAAATTAAGTGCCACATAAGGTCTAAAAAGAAGGTCATTAGGGTAGAGAAAAGGAATAAGCAATTTATCCCACTTGATCCTCACCCATAACCTTGGGTGCTACTGCCATTTTATAGCCAAGGAAGCTGAGGCAAACAAAGATTTTAATGGACTTGCCCAGGGTCACACAGCTAGGAACTATTTGAAGCTGGATTTGAACTCAGTTCCTGGTGGCTCCAAGAGCATTATATTCACTGCGCCACACAGCTACTTCTAAGAAGGGAGATGTTCTAGGTATAGGAATGAGAGTAAAATGGGCAGGAAAATGTAGAGAACATTTGAGAGGTAGAGATGGAGTGAGTGTGGATTCAACAGACAGTAATAATAGGAGATGAAGCCAGAAATTTGGGTTGGTGCCAGATTTTAGAGGGCTTTTAGCACAAAGCATTGGAGTATGAGCTTTGCTTAGTAATCAGTAGGTAGTTATTGAAGACTTTGAGCAGAGGAATAACATTCCTTCTCTTACACTGGATTATATCTCTTACTACACCTCCTACCCCTAATTCTCAGTCTCCTAGGAAATTAGACAATTAACTATATCCAGGAGCCCTGCCTTCAGAGCATCTGACACACTAGATAGAGAACTTGACCATAGCATTCGTCCTGGCTACAGGAGATCAGAAGTCTGTCATTTTCACTGATGTTAATAACTGGGATGAAGAATGCATTCTTCTCTCCTTGGAGTTGATATTTCCATCCATGGCTTAAAGTATTCTGAAAACCAGTTGAGGCATAGACAGTACTATGTATTTTGCATAAGCTGGTCCTGTGTGAATCTTTTGCAACAGATAACATACCTGAAAAGGAAAATAATGTGGCCTCTTTCTTAATTATTCATCTTTGCTAATACTGTGTAAGGTATGAGAGTGGCTCTGGATCTGGGGGAGAAGGGTTTCCTTGTTTAAAAGACTATCACTTAAACCTGGAATGTAGGCGCTAATTCCTGTCTCCCATAAGCAAACATAGAAAATATTGACTATACAGACAGCTAGGCTCAATCCAGGTTCTTCCACTCATTCATTATTTGACCTTGGACGGGTCACTTTTTTTCCATGTAATTTCCTCATCCATGTAATGAGGGAGTGAGAGTTCGGTTAGGTGGTTTTTGAAAGGCTTTTTGGTATAATGGAAAGAATCTGGGATCTCACATAAGAAGAACTGCAGTTAAATCCAGTTCTGATTCAGGGATAAGTTAAAATCAGATCAATTGAAATAAAATTTACATGGTAAAATTGAAATGAAAAATTGAATATGCTAGAGTGGAAAAAGTATTGACTTGTGAGTCAGAAGATTTGGGTTTAAATCATGCTTCTGGCATTTACTGTGGGTGTGACCTTGGCCAAATCACTAACCTCCCTGGGTCTGCTTTCTTATCTGTAAAATGGTGACTGAAGTTGTACTAGACATCCTCTTTTGTGTTTTCTATAGTTAACTCTATGATCCTATATAGGATTTTGGGTAAATCACTTAACCATTCTGAGTCTCAGTTTAATTGTCAGTAAAATGGAGATACGATACCTAGAACAAAGATATTGTGCTATTGAACAAAACAATGTATTGGAACACTATTAAAATAATCAAGCATTTATTAAACATAAACTATGTGTAAGATAGAGAACAGCCAGGTGGCACAGTGAATAGAGCATTGGACCTGGAATCAGGAGGACCTAAATTTAAATCCATCCTCAGACACTTACCAGTTCTATAACCCTGGGCAAGTCACTTCATCCTGTTTGCCTCAGTTTCCTCATCTGTAAAATGAGCTGGAGAAGGAAATGGCAAACCACCCCAGTATTTTTGCCAAGAAAACCCTAAATCGGGTCCTGGAGAGTTGGACATGACTGAAATGATCCAATAACAACAAACAACACTGTGTAAGGCACTGGGCTAGATGTTGGGGATACAAAAATAAAGTAGTAGTTGCTGTCTGGCAGCTTACACGCTATTGAGCTGTACCTGGAAACAAGATTTGAATTATGAGAGAGAGAAAGATGAGGAAGGAGTGCATTCCAAGGATGGAGTCTGATTGGGCAAATACCCAGAGGAAGGAGATGGAGTGTCAGATTCAAAGAATGACTACCTAGTAGTCCAGTTTGGCTGAAATGTAGTGTGTATAGAAGGTAGGGCTGTAAAGGTAGATGAGGAGTCAGATTGTGGTATACCTTAAATACCAAGCAAGCTGAGAAATTTGATGGAATCGAGCTTTTCTTATCTATGCAGTAACTTCTAGCCCTAACATTCTATGACAGGCACTAAACCAAAGGCATCCAAAGACAACTATTTCAGGGTCAGATTCTGGAAGAGACCATGAAGTTAGGGAAATGTAGCTGTTTATAACTATAAACCCATAAACCTTCACCAAAGAGTGAGCGGCAATGAAGAAGGTAGAAAGGGCATCAAATTTGATAGATGAAGCTTTGCATTATTTATATACAGCCAGATAAAAGCTCCTTGAGACCAGTAGCCATTGGGTTTTGTCTTTGTACCTCCAATACCTTCCACAAAGAAAAGACTCAATAAATACCATTGGATTCAATTGAATTCTGGTGGTAGATTTGATTATTGATGGCTGTATGTTTCTCAGCAAGTTGGTTAGTTTCCTGGTCTCTAAAGCGAGGCGGTTAGACTAGATGAAATACACCCAGCTCCAACATTCTGGAAATTGTTGTGGTCATTAATTCCATTGTTGCTTTAGCAGCTTGGTGACCTTTTTATATTCTACAGTTTTGACTATGGTAGATCACGTCATTATGAAGATTATAATTATTTGGTTAAAGCTTCTTGGATGTTTACCCAAGGAACTCTAAGCATTTAAGTATAGTAATTTTAGAATACTTACTGTATTAGGCAGGCAAACATTATAGTACTATTCCGTTTTGTAGACAAAGAAACTAAGAACTACAGGAACACATTTTAAAAGGATATTAACAAACTAGAGAATGCTCAGAGGAAGACAACCCATACAGGAGAAGATTGCACATCATGTCATATGGGAAGACTTATGGGAGAGAGAATTATCCTTAAGTACTCAAGGAATTCTTATATGGAAGGGGAATCAGGAAGACCTGAGGTCAAAACTGCTCTCAGACACTAGATGTGTGACCTTGGGTAAGTCATTTAATCTCTGCCTCACTTTTTGCATCTGTGTAAAGGGGGATCATAATAGCACCTACCTCTCAAGGTTGTTGTGAAGATCAAATGAGATATTTGTAAGCTTTCTGCTCACCTTAAAGCACTATAAAAATAGTGCTGCTGCAGCTACTAATACTATAATACTGCTGCTACAACTACTATGATACTGCTGCTACTACTACTATAATACTGCTGCTGCTACTGCTGCTACTACTACTATAATACTGCTGCTATTACTCTACTACTACTGCTGCTGCTGCTGCCTGTGCTGCATGTTCTCCCAAATCACACCAGGCAGAGCTGTCTACCCTACTTGATTTAATAAGTCAGTTGAAACACTGAAACCGTTTGTGTTAGTCACAGTGCTGGAGTTTGGTGATAAAAGAAATCAAAACAAAACAACCCATTCCTTCAAGGATTATATTCCTGTGTAATGGGTAATGCTTGCATTTCTGTGTATTGTTTGTCTTCTCAATGGGTGGGGGAGGGGCAGAAAGGAGGGAGAGAATTTGGGACTCAAAAATATTTTTAAAAAAGTTAGAAATAAATGAATGAATGAATATTTTTAAAAGGAATTTATGTTCCACAGGATGAATACAGCATGTTCCCAGAGCACTGGGTTTTTGAGCAAGAAAATTTTGGCTTTAATCCCACCTCTGTCAGTCATGTCACTGTAAACACATTTCTTAATCTCTCTTGGTCTCCTCTATACTGAGGCTATATTGAGACTGCCTCTCAGTTCATTAGAATAGAATCTCCTTGAGGTAAGGACTGTGGCACAGTTCATAGAATGCTGGACTTGGAATCAGAATGTCAAATTCAAATCCTGGCCTAGATACTTTCTTGCTTTGCAAACCTGGGGAAGTCATTTATCCTCTGCCAGTCTCAGTTTCATTATCTGTAAGGTGGGGGTGATAACACGTATTTCACAGAACTGCTGAAAAAATGAAATGAGATGCCTGTGCAGTGGTTTGTAAATCTCTGAGAGCTGTATAAATGTCAGTTGGCACATAGTGGTAAGTGTTTATCTCTACTGATATGATCTCTAAAGTTATTTTCAACTTAAAACTTTGATGGGATGACTCATGGAATAGAATATAGCAAAAGTAAATAGAATATAATTAGAGGAGGAGAGAAACAGTAATGACAGGGGGCATCAGAAAAGACTTCTTATAGAAGGCTCTTTCTAATCTGGTCTTTGAAGGACGCTAGACATTCTA
>CM053580.1:39683511-39694081 GCA_028627135.1 Pseudochirops cupreus | reverse complement strand
GATGGGGGGGGCAGGATAGGAAGAAGGGACATTTAATCAGACTCTCACAGTGTGCTCACTATGGAGAGGTTCTGTGTAATTTCACATGTTCAGCCTGTATTTGATTGCTTGTCCTTCCAGTGGGGATGGGTGGTGAGGGAGGAGGAGAAAGAATCTGGAATCTGGAGTTCCATAATCAAATGTTATGAATGTGTATCTACCTATCTATCTATGCAATTATTATTATTATTATTATTATTATTATGGACTACATCCAACTGGAACTTGATATACACAGGCACTGCAGTTGGGAGATCCATCCTGCCCTACCAAAAAGTGACATAGGAGAGAATAAACTGGGGGATGGGGGACACACTGGGATGGCTGTTTTGGGTCAGTGGGTGGGGGAAAGACGGGGAGAAAACATGTAACTAAAAATCTTGTGGAAATGAATGATGCAAACTATAATAAAACTTAAATTAAAAAAAATTTAAAAAAAGAATTAGAGTATGTCTAACACAAACCCTGTAAGAAACATAATTTAATTTCTGATGATAAAGAAAGCATTGTACTGTCTTCTTATGACTTAGGATTGTTATCACAAACATTAGTTAACAAGATATTATAGATGTGAGGAAGGGCAGGTTAATAGAGAGTTCTAAGTATAGCAATGCCCAGTAACCTAGAATTTCCTATTACAGTGGGGAAGGATGTGATATTTACTTTGAAGGAAATATTGCTTTGTAAAATCTAATTGATACTAATCAGTTAAAAAGAACTGAGATTCTACTCACTGGTATCTAACAGTGGGAAGAACACCCTGGAATAGAGGTTTGAGCTGATAACATTAGAGACAAACCACCACGACCCCTCCATGGTACTCCTAGAGTGTGACATGTAGCTGGCCTACTTTGGTGACTGTGAGTCCAGAGTACTACAACCCTATACTGAAAACACAAAACTAATTCTCTGTCCTACCTGTTTGGCAAGAGCTAACAATAATTAACATGTTGTAGAAAACCTCATTGAGGGAGCAAATATTAGTTCCTGATATTAGATTATTGCTGTTGTACAGTACTTTTATATTTCAGAATATTAGTGATTTTGGTGATTTGACTGGCAGAAATCAGATATTCTTCGCATATAGTTTCATGAATTCCTTAGATCAAAAATGTTTATTCCCTGATGGCTGACCTTTTGGTGTTATTTATTTCTGATGGCTAGGCTGATTTTTGAACAGTAGACTATGGATTTGAACTTGGAGCCTAACTTCATACAATCTGTCAGAGCTTGCACAACTCTGATGTAGCTTTTGAGAACTCAGGCTCATCTCCCAGTCATAATGAAGTATCAGGGATCTTTAACAAGGTGTTAGTATTCATGTTAACAATTATAACAACAATACAATAATTTATTACTAAAGAAGAGAAGCTTTACACTCCCAGAGAAAAATTGACTCCTGCTAATATTATCACCCATTTGGTGACTTTTGAGTTATTTTTTTTTTCCTTTTCAGAAACAAGATCTCAGAATGACAAAAGTCAGATTACAGAAGCAATTGTCACAAATCTAGGTCTCAAGGCAATGCCCTGCCTTGTACTTGAATAGATCCATAACTAGCATGAGAAGGCAGGGCTTTGCCCCAGGGTGCCAACATCTGGTAGAACTCACTTTTCTATGGGAGTGCTGTGGGCCTCAAGGTTTTCTGTCAGTTCAATGTTGCCCAGGCTTCACCTCTTCTGCTAGTTTTGAGCCACCATACTCATAATAATAACAATTATTACTGCTTTCCCCTCTCCCAGCCCCACGGGGTCTGCCACTCCCTATAGCAATGTTGTGTTGATTGCATCTGTCCACGTACAAATTCAGTGCAAATCTATTTTAAAGTTGACCCAAGTGCTAAAATTCCTAGTTACAGCTCTGATTTTTGATGGTTTAAAGCATAAGCTAAAATATTAATTAGCCTAGAAAACTCTAGGGTCCCTTCCAGCTCTCAATCTGTGATCCTAAGATGAGTCAATGAGTGGTTTGAGAAATTTCTCAGCAAGAAAGTATTTATCATTGAAAATTTGTCATTAAGTTATATGATCATCCCTCCTTGTAAAGCTTTCTGTGGAATGGAGGGCTTCAATAAGAACTCACAACTAAGGATTCAGGTACATTTTCTTTTGGTACCTCTCCTATGTCTTTGAAAACTTGTACTATGATTAGTGAGAGTGAGGTATTTCTTTTGTCTTTATTCAAATAGAATGAAATAAACCACTTGGTCTACCAGCTAAATGTCTGCACCCACTTGGCTGAGATTCATTTGAAACATAATTTAGCCATAAGAAAATATGCTGGTGTTCAGCTTGCTCCAGGCACCCCACCCTTTCAATGTAAGAATCTTGTGTTCTGTTTAGGTATGTGGCATTAAAATCTCTGTCAGAGGTACCATGCCAATACTAATGCCATAGTTTCTGTCTAGACCACACAGAAAATTAGAATCACTACTGGCAACATGCCAACAACAAAGCATAAACAAGAAGACGGGAAATAGGGCAGTACACAAAACTATGGTGGAAGCATTTTCTTGGTATGAAAAGGAAAATCGGGGGAAAGTCTGATTTACAGGGACTGGGGTACCTCCCCTGGAGCTGGGAATATCAAAGCATATGTTTACCTCCATGTGGGGGTGAGTGCCCTAATTGAGCAAATTAGGGTTTCCCTTAATTTCCCCTCCTTTCCCCGGTTTGTTGTTGTTCAGTCATTTTTCAATTATGTCTGACTCTTTTGGACCCCATTTGGGGTTTTCTTGGTGAAGATATTGGAGAGGTTTCCTTCTCCAGCTGATTTTACAGATGAGGAACTGAGGTAGAGTTGAGTGACTTACCCAGGGTCACATAGCTAGTAAGTGTCTAACGTCAGTTTGAACTCCAAAAAAATGAGTCTTCCTGACTCCAGGCCTGGTGCTCTATCCATGGTGCCACCTATTTGTCCTGTTTTCACTGGTTTGGAACTAGGTTGAATAAGTAGAATGGATTTCAGATTTAAATCTTAGCTCTTGTCTTTCTGCTGGAGTTACTCTTTGCTAAAAGGTTCTGAGTCTTGGTTAATCCATCCATCAACAAGTATTTACTGTGCCCATTAAATGCAGACTCTTAGAGTAGAAGAATGCAAAGAAAATTAAGAACCAGCTCCTGCCCTCAAGGCACTTATTGTGTAGCTAGAGAAATGAGTCATAGACATTTGAAAAATTATAAATAATCAAGGCCAAGCTTGCAAGAGATTTCACGGAACAGTCAAATGTGTTTAATTGCCAGATGAGTGATCAGACCAGAGGCCAGGCCAGGATTCTGTGGGCTGGGAAGACTTTGTGAAGGAGATGAGAAAACTGAAGAAAAGATAGGACTTAGATAAGCCAGAGGTGAGTGGTGTCTCTGGGAAAAATCTATTCCAGCCCCAATGGATACCCTAAGGAAAAGAAAATGGTTAGTATGTTCTAGGCTCAGGAGTAAAGCCATTGAATATGAGCGGAGTGTTTAGTCAACAAGTCAATGAGCATTTAGTAAGTGCTTATTACATGCTGCACTCTGTGCTAAGTGCTGTAGGTACAAAGAAAACAAAGGCATGGTCATTGCTCTTGTTTGGGATGAAAAATCCCATCCAAAAATTTAATTAAAAATGCAGAGATCTCTTAGGATAAAAACAAGAGTTTATTCTCTTCCCCAGAGAAGAGGGGGGTCTTCCCCATTACTGATAATGAGGTAGAGACAAGGCAATGTGGAGGGAGCAGGGTTTTAAACTCTAATGCAGTCAAGCCCCCTTCCCCAAATGTCCCCTCTCCCATTGACTGAGAAGTGGACTCAAGTCTTGGGGCCAAAGTCTTCCCCAATGGCAAGTCACGGGGAAGCTCACCACTGTCTCTCAGTGGCTGGGAAATTGGTTTACAAAGAATAAGGATGATGATTGACAGCAAGGGAAAGGGGGAAGGGTCCCAATCCAAGGGAGGAGGAGTGAGCTTGGGCTGTCCTTGACTCCCACTGGCTGGGAGGAGGGGCCCACGAAGGCAGGAAATCAAAAAGGGCTTGCTGCTGATTGACAGCAGTAATGGAGGGGGGAGGGCAGTTAACAATCCAAAACTGCCAGAGAAGTTTTCACTCTCCCCAGACACTCATGAATCTCACATTATAATGGACAAGGCAACATGCAAACAAGTATTTACAATCAACATTTGTGCAGGATAAATTGGAGATAATCCAAGAGGAAAGACAGTAGCATCAAGAAGGGTTACCACTGGGAGTAATGAGAGACAACCCTAAAAAATTGGGGTGACTGCCAAGGGTCTCAAGGGTCAGGCTGAGTTTTATCCTATAAGCAATTGGGAGCCACTAGAAGTTGTTTGTTTGTTTAAATGGAGCAGGGTAGGGGGATACACATGGGAAGGGGCATTAATTCCTTTGCTTATAGGACTGGGAGCATTTGTCTTGTTAGATTTTCTCTTCTGGAAAATACTTAACTGGTTGTCCCTTTCCTCCCCTACCTCTTTGGTCCCCATTAAATAGTCTAGGGTTCAACAACTTGGTTTGAGCTTGAGTTGAGTGCTATTTTTACTCCTAACACTGATTTGAAGCCAGCTCTTCTATAGATTCATCTCTGGTGGAGCTGGGACAGTCAGTGAGAAGGAGAAAGTGTCCAGAAGCAGTAAAATCCTGTCATTTTAGGGTGGGGTAAGACATGAAATTCCATTCTGGAAAACAAGATGTTCTGAGGTTCAGGGATGGAGGGGAAAAAAAAAATCTGTAAAGATATCTGCTTCTCTGAGGAAATGGTAGGTAAGTTGGTCACCTTGTGCCAACTGGACATGGGGCTATGACATTTTCAGGCCCCTTTCCAAGCTGTTACAAAGAATGAATATAAATATGAAATATAAATAAAAATATGAAACTAACCCAACAAATACTTCCTCAAACCTTGTTGGGGAATTCTTTCTTTCCTTTTTTTTGCCTGCTTCTTTTTTCAAAGCAGGATTTTCCTGCTGCCCTGCCCAGTTGGCCTGGAAGGATTTGGGGATTCTTGAGGCTTGTTTTTTTGTTGGAATACTGTCTCTTATTTTCCTTTCCTTTTAGGGCCGTGCCAACCAGGATGGGTGGACCTCCTGACTGCAATGCTGGAAGCCAGTAAAGGGCTCAGATTCAACCTGTAAGCCAGCTCAAAGCATACAACATAAAAAATGCCCTCAAACCAACTCTTTAAAGGAAAATTAATCAAAAAGCAAGTAGTTATTAAGCACCTACTATCTTCTAGGAACTGTACTAGGTGTTGGGAACACAGAAACAAAAATTAAGTAGTATCTGCCTTTGAGGAGTTTATAGCTTATATTCTCTTGGGAGAGATATATGTAAATGTAGTCAAAATAGATGCATGTACTGAGGTTGATTTGGCCTATAGGGATCATCCCATGCATGAATCATTCTCAAAGTTGCCATGTCTGGTTCTTGTCAACCACATATGTAATTTTAAAGCATGTTTTTTTCTGACCAACAGAGAATGGACTTTGCATTTTGAGATGATATGGCAAACACTGAAAGGCTATTAGGTCCTCTCTTGGCAGGATGCTATCTATGTCAGTTAAAAGAAGAAAACTTTCAGATCGCTGTGTCTTGCCCCAGCATTACAAGTTACATGATGTAACTTCAAGATTTCTAGAGACAAGTACAGAAGGACTGGACCTCTCCACAACAGTATCATGGTGACCTTGCAGTTACAGTAACTGACACAGAAGGACTCAAAATAGGTGAGCTTGTACCTAATCCCTTTTTTGCTGTCATATTTGTTCTTTTGTGGTCTTACTTGAATGAATATCTATTCAAAACACAACTTGGGGGTTTGAAAAATCTGGAGATTCTGGATGCCATTGGGTTAGAACTGAATAGTGACAGAAAAGGAGCCTCTAGAAACTATTTCAGTGGTCTCGGGGAGGATGGCACCAATTAGAATATCGGTTCAAGCCTTGACCATTTAACAGCTCTCCTGAGGACTGCTGCTATGAATAACTTTGAAGGTCTAATCACATAGTATGATGAACTCTCTATTTATTTAGAAATAAACTAAAGCAAAACATTCAAGAAGCTAAAGCATAACATTCATGACAACATAACATAACAACTTATTACTAAGGTGGCCACATAGTCTTAAACAAAACATATCATTCAGTATATCTTACAGTCATCTTTAAGGGGCAGCAGAGAATACAACACCATCCACCCATGTAAATTACAATCTCCTTAGTCAATACAGACTATCCAAGTAAAGTCCTCTTTCATCTTGATTCGAGGCTGGTTTCCAAAACCCACTGCTCCTTCACCACGGGTTGACTGCTCCCAGCTCTTGCCAGCTCTCCACTCCTGTTCCATATCTCAGCTCATGAGGACTCCTCTACTCCAAGTTCTCCACAGTTTCTGCTTCTGGGAAAACAAAGCTTAACAGGGCTACAACAATATTTACACACATTACCAGTGCAATTGTCTCAATTTATTTTCTGTCTGAGAAATAAACACAGAAGAACAGGAAGGACTTTTGTATGAGAAAGCAACATAGAACAACAGACAAAACATCAACATGGCAAACTTTCTCTCTCTCAGTTCTGCCTGCTCCCAGGTCTGCTCTGCTCTTGTCTGCTCCTTCCTGTTCCACCCTTTTTGTAAACTCTTCCCACTGTGAAGTCCTATGTGATTACATTCAGCCTATTAAGGGGCAGGGGAGATCTTCAAATTCCCTTAGGCCTATTAAGGGAAATACAATGTGTACTCTTTCCAATCAAAGACTCTTGATACAATCAAAGGTGAGACTCAAAGGCACTTGATTAGTTAAAACTCAATCCAGAAAAACAGCAAGAAATCCTATTTTGCTTGCCATTACAGAGATGTTTTAACAGTGCAGAGTTAAGGTGCAATGTAAGCAGATAGGCAAACTTCTCTGATGGGGTTTCAGTATTACTCTCTTGGCAGGTTGTAAGAGTATTTAAGAATTAAGTTATTGAATTCAGCTGGGGCTTGGGGCGGGAAAAGGAGGGTCAAATGTGAATTTGTGAATATCTTTTGCTAAACATTCCTTATGTGTGTGGTAATGTGCATGGGGTGGCTACCTAAACTATAGTACCTCATGTTTCTCACAGAGTACATATGGATATCTATCTATTCTGGCTCTCTCACTGCAGCCTCCCCCAACACAGATAGGTCTTGGTTCCCAGAAAACGACCAGGACCATGTGGTTATATTCAAACTCTCTCAGGGTCCTAGAAGTGACGATTGTGGGGAATACATGCCCTACTACTCATCACTTGAGTTCTTGTGCCACTACCAAAATGTTTCCATTTATTAAAAAAACAATAACCAAAATCACTCACAATGATGACACATTAAAATTTTTAAAATAACCGTTTTCCTAGCAGGAAGGCAAGTATATAACACCATAGATATTCATATAGTAAAGAAAATGTAAGGATAACAAAATATAACATAATCCATACATAAACCTTGGTGACAGTCTCCAACCAATGCATACAGCATCTTGGGAATGAGTAGGCATGTATTTACAGAAATCTCCCAGGAGAATAGGAGAAGGAAAACCTATGTGTTTGGTGTAACTCACAACTCTTCAACTGTAAACTTTACTCTCTTTCTGTCTCAAGTAACTATAACTTTCAGCCTCAAAGTAAAGCAGACAGGAGAGGCTAGGTGTTGTAGTGAATAGAGCACTGGCCCTGGAGTCAGGAGAACCGAATTCAAATCTGGCCTCAGACACTTAACACTTACTAGTTGTGTGACCTTGGACAAGTCATATAACCCCAATTGCCCTGCCTTCTCCCCCCCAAAAAGCAAAAAGAAAAGAAAAGCAGACAGCTTAATAACAAAGTGCTCTATGTGAAAAGGCAGAAACATAAAGGGGAAGGACCTTACAGCAGGAAAAAATTACCTGTCCCATACCTGATTAGGCACAGAGCAGAAAATGGGCACAGTACTCCATCCTCAATGGACCTAGTGATAAGTCTTTAAGTTTAGAAACAAAAGAAATGTGAAATAATTGGTGTGGAGGACTACTACTAATTGGGGAATGGAATCAGGAAAGGTTTCTTGTAGAAGGTGACACTTTTCCTGAGCTTCAAAGGAACTGAGATTCTAAGAGGTGGGAGCAATGGGTACACATTCCATTCTATATAGCCATGGAAGGTACAAAGTTCAGATTCCTGGCCCTAGTCTCATTCCAAGAGACAAAGCTTTGGCTCTAGTCAAATGGAGAGACTGCTGTAAGACATTTCTTTGCTTTGATCTAGGAACAAAATAATGCTGCTATCCTGAATTTTTATTATATGTTTTCTCTTGGCATTTTGTTTTTCTTAAATAAAATAAAAAGAGCAAAATGAACCCTCATTTCCTTCTGAATGTTTATAATTCATGAGACAGAGACTACAAAGTATGAAATGGTTCCTTTCAATTTATCATCCAGATACTGTGCTTAATATAAGGCATATTTCAAAAAGATCAGCGTACAGTGTACCTCACTTAATGTCTTAGATACTTCCCAGAAACATTAGTTGTAAAATGAGTATTTGTCATATAAATTGTTGTTCCATATTGTCTCCCATTAGAAACTTAGAGATGTGTTTCCGTGGGGGATCAGAGCGTGTGGGTTGAGAGAATTTTATCCTGAGTTAATATTTCTGCCAGTTATTAAAATATCCTTTACTCCTTCTTTGGTTCCAAATGGAGGATACCCATCTTAAACCCAAGTACTATCTTCCTTGGACTTGGAAGATGGGTAGATACTGAGCATTCTCTCTCTCCTTCTATAGTGGATGTTTCCTAATGTCTGACAGGTGAGAAAATCCCCAGTGTAGGCAGATTTAAGAGACAGGGATGCCTGTGTCAACCTCAGGGAAGTGTCCTGAAATAAAGCCTAGTGGTGGGGGTAAAAGACCAGGATAGGGGGGAGATGATAAACACTAAACCCCATTCCTTACCCTCCTCACTCTCCCACCCCATACCCAGGTGGTAGAGTGGAAAAAAACTCGGATTTTTAGTCAGAAGACCAGACTGGTGCAAATTGAAACTCTACCATTAACTTTACCATCTATATGATCTTGGGCAAGTGACTATCTATCTTAGAGCCCATTTCCTCATCCATAAAATGAAGATGTTGAGCTAGATGCTCTCTATGGTCTATCCCAGCGCTAAATCTCTGAACTTATTTCCTTTTCCCATATTTCAGGGTCCAGTTCAAATGTTGTGTCTATCACATTTTGGGCCAAAGGATGTGCAAAGAAATTGACCCAAAATATACTTGAGCAAGGCATTTCTTTATTTCTTAAAGCTATAAGGAAAGAAGGGCAGCTAGGTGGCACCATAGTGCTGGTCAGGAAGAGTCATCTTCCTGAGTTCAAATCTAGTCTTAGATACTTAATACTTGTGTGACCCGGGGCAATTCCCTTAAGTCTGTTTGCCTCAGTTTCCTCATCTGTAAAATGAGCTGGAGAAGGAAATGGAAAACTACTTTTTGCCAAGAAAACCTCAAATGAGGTCACAAAGAGTCGTATACAACTGAGTAACAACAACAAATAAGGAGAGACAAAAGCATAGAACCTTAGTGCCACACATAAGCTCCTTCACAGTGAGAGCAAGCCTGAAGTTTTCATAATCTTTTAAGAAGATCAAAAAAAAAGATCAATTAAGGGGGGTACGAAGTTAGAAAAAAAATGGAGGAATATGAACAAAATTGGGAGATTAATGACATAGTCTCTGAGGCTCTGTGGCCTTCAGAATGTTCCAGGAATATTCCGAAGAATAGGTAAAATATTAACGTATAATTGATTTTAGTTAAATTAGATAGGCTACTCCTTTGTTTTACTTGAAGGCAGCAAGATTTCCCGTGGGAAAGCATTTTTCCCTAGTCTTTCAGGATGGCAAGACCAACTCTATCCAGAATCCCTCCCGTCAATATAAAATTCTTTTATTTATTTATTCATTTATTTTTTTCAACATTCATTTCCACAAGATCTTGAGTTACAAATTCTCTCCCTTTCTTTTCCCTACCCTCACCCCAAGAGAGTGAGCCTGCTAAATACCTCTTCCCCTAATCTGATCTCTCTTATATCCTCCCCCTTCCCCCACTAACTTTCTAGTACAGCAGGATGGATTTCTATACCCCCGTGCCTGTATATCTTATTTCCAAGTGGCATGTAAAAAGCAAATTTTTTAAACATTTGTTTTTAAAACTTTGATTTCCAGAATTTTTCTCTTCTTCCCTCCTTACCCACCCCCACAAGGATGACATGCACTTTAATATGGGTTGTACATGTGTAGTTAGGCAAAACGTTTCTGTATTAGTTATATTGTGAAAGAGTAACTATATTTCCTTCCGTCCTATCCTGCCCCCACTTATTCAACTTTCTACTTTGACCTTATCCCTTTTCAAAAGTGTTTGCTTCTAACTACCCTCTCCCCCAATCTGCCCTCCCTGCTATCATCCTCCACTCTTATCCCCTTCTCCCCTGCTTTCCTGTAGGGTAAGATACCCAAATGAGTGTGTATGTTATTCCCTCCTTAAGCCAAAT
>CM053580.1:39671318-39683411 GCA_028627135.1 Pseudochirops cupreus | reverse complement strand
CATTGTAACAATTTTCTGTTGCCTCTTTTATGAGATAATTTATCCTATTCTATTTCTTCCTTTCTCCTCTCATTATATTCCTCTCTTACCTCTTAATTTTATTTTTTTAGATATCATCCCTTCCTATTCGACTGATCCTGTGCCCTCTGTCTATGTATACATGTACACACATATACACATACTCACATATGTATTTATACACACATATACACCCTCCTATACATATATATAGATAGATAGATAGTTCAACTTTAATAAGTTCCTTATGATTTCTTTTTCCTGTTTACCTTCTCATGCTTCTCTTGCTTCTTGTATTTGAAAGTCAAATTTTCTGTTCAGCTCTGGTGTTTTCATCAAGAATGCTTGAAAGTCCTCTATTTCATTGAATGACCACATTTTCTCCTGAAGCATTATACTCAGTTTTGCTGGATGGGTGATTCTCAGTTTAAATTCTAGCTTCTTTGGCCTCTGGAATCTCATATTCCAAGCCCTTCCATCCCCTAACGTAGAAGCTGCTAGATCTTGTGTTATCCTGATTATGTTTCCACAATACTCACATTGTTTCTTCCTGATGGTTTGTAATATTTTCTCCTTGACCTGGGAACTCTGGAACCTAGCTATAACATTCCTAGGAGTTTTCTTTTTAGGATCTTTTTCAAGAGGTGATTAGTGAATTCTTTCAACTGCTATTTTGCCCCTTGGTTCTAGAATATCAGGGCAATTTTGCTTGATAATTTCTTGAAGGATGATTTCTAGGCTCTTTTTTTAAATCATGGCTTTCAGGTAGTCCAATAATTTTTAAATTATCTCTCCTGGATCTATTTTCCAGGTCAGTGGTTTTTCCAATGAGATATTTCACATTGCCTTCTATTTTTTCATTTGTTTGGATCTGTTTTATAGTATCTTGATTTCTCATAAGTTATTAGCTTCCATTTGCTCCAATTTAATTTTGAAGGAATTATTCTCTTCAGTGAATTTTTGAAATTCCTTTTTTCATATGGGCAATTTGGCTTTTTAAGGCATTCCTCTCCTCATTGGCATTTTGGGCCTCTTTTGCCATTGAGTGAGTCTATCTTTTAAGGTGTTATTTTCTTTAGTAAGGCTGTTGACTCACTCTTCATGATTTTCTTGCATCATTCTCATTTCTCTTCCCAATTTTTCCTCCACTTCTCTTACTTGATTTTTAAAATCCTGCAACCAGTTCATATCTTCCTTGGAAACTTTTGATGCAGGAATTTTGACTTTGTTTTCTTCTGGTTCCATGTTTTGATTCTTTTTGTCCCCCCAAAAAGATGCTATGGTTTGATTTTGCTTCCTCTGTTTGCTCATCTTGCCAGCCAATTACTTTTGAGCTCTTTGCCGCAGTAGAACTCTGCTTCCAGAGTGGAGAGAGCTGTGCCCCAAAGTGCTGGAGTTTTTACAGTTGTCAGAGCTATTGTCTGAGCTATGAAGAGGGCGCCCTCTCTACAACCACCACAAGCTCTGGCACACTGGTGTTCCTCACCCCATGACCACCACGCAAGACTGCACTCCAAATCCAAGCAGGTCAAAGTAAGAGAGATTACCCTCTGAATGGTTGCTTGGTCCCCCTACAATCTGCAGGCCAGAAACTCTGGAGGTAGCCACATGGCAGCAGGTGCAACCCCCTCTCCACTACCACTCTTGCCCTGGTGGCAGGGGCCAGACCTTGCTCTTCTCTCACTCTGGATTAACAGGGTTCCCCATTGACCTTTTACTTTCTCTTTGGCATTTATGGGTTGAGAAGTCTGGAAACCACCACAGCTGCTGATGATTTATCCTCCTGAAGTCTGCTCTGGCTGCTCTGTGTCACTGGTCGGGACCACCCCTGGTCCGGGCTGGTGCAGCTCACATGGGACTAGACTTGGCTCCCAGCTTGGTGTGATAGACCCTTCCTCTTGACCTGCCAGGCTGCCTTCAGTGGGAGATTTGTTTCTCTCTGTCGCTTTGTGAGTTCTGTAGCTCTAAAATTTGTTTAGAGTCACATTTTACAGGTATTGGAGGTGGTTGGCACGGGAGCTTAAGCAAGTTTCTGCTTTTACTCCTCCATCTTGGCTCTTTTTTTAAATTTTATTTTATTTTATACCCTCTCCAATACAAAATTCTTTACCAGCATGGCCCAAGATCCTAAAATTCATAAAAAGTTTTGGTTATTGTTTTGATTCTAAGAAACTATTGCTAATTTCCTGTGTGCATAGAACAATGAATTAATTAAGAATGGTACCACAAACCTTATGAAAAACAGTCTCATTACTTGATCACTCACTTTGTAACTATTTAGTTAAAGTAGAAAAATCCCTGGATTTTGGAACTAGGATGCCAGGATTCAGAGGCCAGCTGTGCCACTTATTGGATGTGTGACCTCAGGCAAGTTTCTCTGTCTGCTGTGCCATGACTTCCTCACCTGTAAAAAGAGGTGAGCAAGGTGAACTCCAAGGGGACTTCCAGCTTTAAACTTTACTCTGATGTATTTAGGTCATCAAGGGAACATTGGCAGTCAGTTGTATGGAAGGCATGGTTCCTGAGTTGTAGGGCTTCATAAGTTTGCCAAAGTGAGCGGAGATCCATTCCTCAGAATTCTTGGACAAAAGAATCAGTTAAGAGTCATGGTTTTGTGGTGGGATTTGCCTGGAATCCTTTTGAAGCAGTGGTGGAAATGGCTTTCAGTGTTCCCCATTCCTGGAAGTCATGCCCTGGCTTCTATTCAGTCCCAACTAAAATCATACTTTTTGCAAGAAACCTTTCCCAATCCAGCTTAATTAATGCTAGTGCCTTCTGTCTGTCTGTCTTTCTGTCTGTCTGTCTATCTATCTATTTATCTATCTATCTATCTATCTATCTATCTATCTATCTATCTATCTATCTATCTATTTATCTATCTATGTAATTATCTATCCATTCACCTATTTATCCAGCCATCCATCCATCCAGCCAGCCAGCCAGCCAGCCAGCCAGCCAACCGGCCAGCCAGTTAGCCATCCATCTGTTCAGCCATCCACCCATCTATTTATCTACCTACCTGTCTGTCTGTCTGTCTTCCTGCCTGCTTGCCTGTCTGTCTGTCTTTCTCTATCTCTATCTTTTGTGTCTACCTACCCATATCTTTCTTTGTCTCTATCATCTATCAATATCCATCTCTCTCTAGATATCTCTCATCTATCTCAATCACCTATCTACCTATATCTATCTAATTTTGTTTTGTTGTTGTTGAATCATTTTTCAGTCTTGTCTGACTCTCTGTGACCCCATTTGGGGTTTTCTTGGCAAAGCTACTGGAGTGGTTTGCCATGTCCTTTTCTAGCTCGTTTTACAGATGAGGAAATTGAGGCAAACAGGGTCCAGTGACTTTCCCAGGGTCACACGCTAGTAAGAGTCTGAGGCTGGACTCCTGACTCCAGACCCAGTGCTCTGACCACTGCACCACTAGGGCAGCTGTTTGTACATATTTATTTGCATGTTGTCTCCCTTGTTAGACTGTGAGCTTGAGAGCAAGGGCTGTGGTTTTTTGGTTTGTTTGGCAGCTAGGTGGTGTAGTAGTAGACAGAGTGCTAGGACTGGGATCTTAAAGACCTGAGTTCAGACTCTTCCATTTGTCTCAGTTTTTTCAACTCTAATGATGACATGCCCCGATGTTACAGGGTTGTTGTGAGGATCAAATGAGATCATTTTTGTAAAAGCACTCAGCACAATGCCTGGTATACAGAAGGCACTTAACAAAATCTTGTTGATTTGATTATATAACTTGCCTACTTTGTGATTGCTCACGGCAAAGATCAGTCTTAAATTATTTAACAAACTCTTGCTAACTTCATTTCCAAACATGATTTCATGAACTTTTTCTATTTTCTGGCAGCTTTTTTATGCAAAGATTCCCATTTCTAGGCCAGAAATTAAAAAGCAACTGCAAAATGAAAAGGTATGATAGACAGATCAGCAACAGCCTGGACATTCTTTTGTCTTGATCCTTTGTTGAATCTGTGATCTCAGATACTTATGATCTGTGGGTGCTTCCTCCAACAGGGTAGATTGAAACCCACCCAGACTTTTGGATCCCTGTGCAATGCTTGTCTCTGTGCACCTGTATCCCAGGCCCACCCAATATTCTAGAGGTCTCTCTCTTGATCTCAACATTGGATGGATAGTAATGGAACATCCAACCTATCTACCAGCTATCCCTAGCTCTCTTACATGGCTGGCTCATGTCGCCTTTCAGTTTCCTTTATAGCAAGAAGGTTATGATTACCATGATTCAGTTTCTCCAGAAATCTGCAAACCCACTAGACGTTGGACCAAAATCTAACATTTAGACACCACCAGTTAAGTTGACCTTTTTATAGTCACTCAAAAACTGTGTGATTCTTAGCTCTCTCATCAAACACAACCCTCCCCCCCCCGCCAACCTGGTCTTTCTGTTACCGTCACTGGGAATTAGAAGGAGAATTCACAAGCCATTTCATATTTTTCTTTTTTTCATTGGTCACTACAGCCGAAGAATTTAATACCAGGGGGCCAGCCTGCTAATGGAAAGTTCCTTCCTTGCCAGCTAGATTGGTCCTCAGAAAGCAGACAGTCAACTGCTGGGATTGAATTTGAGGTCTTTCCAGAAATGCGAGAGCCTGCCTAAATTTGTGGTCCACTGGCATTTCCTTAGAGAACATAGGGCCACTCCTTTGTGACAATAAAAAATCAGGGAGCATGATCTTTTTATAGTTATATAGTTATATGACCCTGTACAAATCATAGAACCAGAATATCATAGATTTAGAGCTGGAATCTTAAAGGCCATCAATAGTCAAACCCATGTACATATACATATATGTGTGTGTTTATATATATATATTTTATATGTATATATATATATACACAATGTATATCACATACATATTTATATATATACACATTGTATATATATACGATGTACATTGTATATATACACAATGTACATTGTGTATATATATAATATATAATACATTATATATTTATATATTATATATATATACAGTATTGCTCTTTTTGGAGGGGGAAGGTAGGGCAATTGGGATTAAGTGACTTGCCCAAGGTCATACGGCTAAACCCATTCATTTTTAACTGAGGAAACTCATCTGGAGAATTTACGTGACATGCCCAAGGCTGCATAGAAAGTGCCAGAGATGGGATTTAAACTTGGATATTCTGTCTCCACTTCCATTTCCTCTACATCACATTGACTAAGTCACTGAATTTCCATGAACTTCCAACAAACTCTGATGACCTCTTCTAAGTCATAGGTTGCAAGCAATGTCTAGGAAGGACTTTTCACACCTCATTCCATTATCTAGATCAGAGATTATTTTAATACAGGGAACACTCAGAGAGGAAACTCCCTCTACAAAGATAGACTGACTCAACTTTACAACTCACAGTTTTAGAGAGTTGTCTAGGGTATCGAGATAAAGTAATCTGGTCAGGGTCACATGGTTAGATTGAAATCGGGGATTCTTGTCTTGGATGGCAATTCTCTGGTCACAATAAAATGTTGCCTCTCCTTTATGCATAATAGCAGTGTAATTTCACCTTCCTTAGCCTTTCCTACAGAGTTTGTAACTGCTATTATATATATAAGAGTTTATAATGTAATTAAATAAAATTAAATGTCATTCCATTTAGAACTATAAGTAAACTGAAAGGCTGGTTCTTAGAAACAACTAATAAAATTGATAACCTTTTAGCCAACACGATTAAAAATGAAAGGACAGAAAACGAAGCCAACAAAATAGTCAGTAAACAAGAAAAAATCACAACAAAATGAAAACAAGGGGAATTATCAGAATTTGCTCCACACAATTATATACTAACAAACCTGAATTTGAATACCTTTATGTATAAGATATCCAAACTAAAAGAAAGTCAGAGATCTTAAATAACCCAATCTCAGAAAAAGAAAAGAACTAGCTATAAAGGAGCAACCAAATTAAAGAAAAAAAAATGAGCAAATAAAGAAAAAGCCCTGTCCCTCATGGATTCTCAAAAGAATTTGGTCAGGTTTTAAAAGAGCAACAAATAGCATATTACACATATTATTCTCAAAAACAGAGAAAGAAGGCATAACACCAGATCCCTCGTATGAGACAACATGGTCTTAATGCCTAAGCTCGCAAAGGATGAAGCACAGAATCACAATCGACGAACAGCATTAACGACAAAATTTAAACTAAAATCCTGTTAGGCTACAGCAACTTATCCAAGAAATTTTAAATTAAGACTAAGTTAGATTTGTATTAGGAAGGGAAGGATGGTTCAATATTAGGAAAATAATCAGTATATTTAACCATATTAAAAAAGAAAACACTCCCAAACACAATAGATGGGGGGGGGGGGGGCGGGAAGTCTTTGACAAAGTACAACACTTATTTTGCTGAAACTCCATAAGGAGGCTATTGATAAGAAAAAAATTTCACTATGCACCAAAATATTTATGACAATACTTCTTGGGATAGCAAAGAATTGGAAACAAAGTAGATGCCCACTCACTCAGGAATGGATAAGCAAATTGTTGTAAATGAGTGTAATGGAATATTACTGGGCTGTAAGAAATGACAAACATGAATACAGAGAATCATTGAAAGAGTTACATGGATTGATGCAGAGGGAAATAAGTAGAGCCAAGAAAGGAATATATACAATGACTGTAACAACATAAATGGAAAGAACAATCATAAAAATGTGGATGTTGCAGAATTATAGGGATAAGCATGACTTGAAAGAAGAGATATGAGAAGGCATGCTGATTCTACCTCTTTGCAGAGGTAGGATGTCCACAAATGTTGCACATTGCAAAGATTTTCAGAGGTTTTTTTTATGTATTTATCAGTTATGCTGATTTTTTTCCTCTTCCTTTTCTTTTTCTTTTGTTTTCAGAAAATACTATTTGTTATATGGGGAGGGAAGGGATGCCATGGGAAATTATGGTGATATTGAAAAGAATACATCAATAAAAACGTATTTTTTTAAAAAGAATGGAATCTTGAACATTGAGAGTTTTAACTGTCTTTTTTGAGAAAATTTGATGAGTAGACTTAAGAGTCAAACAATCATTGTGAAGACACTGTTAACTATGAGAAAAAGAGGACATAGAAACAGGAGAATTATTTACTAAGAGGATTGAATTTAACACTTATGTTTTAAAGAAACATGAAAAAATTATCGTAAAGAGATTTTAATTGGTACCCTAAGAGAACTGAAGAATGGGACTTTGTTTTCAGGATTAAGAATTCAGCATTTGTAACGATGGTTAAAAAAGACTTAATCTTTGATTTTTCTAAAGCTCAAACATTGTGAATAATTAATTATGTCTGCTTTATTATTTGTTACACTGTTAACATGATATAACCAGAAATGTTGATATATATATTTAAGTCTAGGAGATTAGAAAGGATGATTTATAGAGATAAATAAAGAAATTCTAATGTGAAAGAATATTTCTCTAGTTTGTTAAACAAATAAGAATAAATTATATTTATTATCAGAGGCAGGTGACTAGTGGTAGAATTCCATGTCTGGAGTTAGTAAGAACTGAGTTCAAATGTGACACCAGAAAATTGTGAGCCATGTAATACTGGGCAAATCACTTAATCTCTGGTTGCCTCAGTTTCCTCATCTGTAAAATGGGTGATAATGATAGCATCTACCTCCCAAGGTTGTTATAAGGATCAAATGAGATAATAATTGTAAAGTTCTTAGCACAGTGCCTGGCACATAGTAAGAGTTACATAAATGTTAGTAATGAGCTATTATTTATAATCAGTTATTTTTAATCAACTTTGTGGACTTAGAACTAGTTAATTAAATAATAAGATAAATGTTATAACTTTATTAATTAATATGGCAATTTCAGAGCATACCTTTTGATTATCTTGGAAGCTAAGATAAAAATGAATAAGGAAAATTATCTAGTAGCAAATAAAAAAGAAAGATGATCAATTCATCCAGGCAGCACTTTTTGTGGTAGTCAAGAACTAGAATCAAAGTAAGGTTCCCATTAGGAATTAAGATGTAGAGAACGAGCAACAAATTGTGGTACAGGAATATAAAAAATTACTATGTTGCAAGAAATTCTGAGCATGACAAATTCAGAGAAATGTGAGAAGATTTTTTTTATGAACTGATGCAAGGTAAAGTAAGCTGAAGGAGGAATCAATCAATCAATAAACAGTTATTAAGCAAGCTCCTACTACATGCCAGGCACTGTTTTAACATCGTACACGATAACTATAACAATAGGAATTAAAAGAAAAAATAGTGAAATTGAATGCTGTGTGATTATTGTGATCAAGTACGACTCAAGAAAAATTGATAAAATAAATGTACTCCCTTCCTTTGGAGGAATATGGATATGAAGTCTTGCACACACTGTCAGCCATGGTCGTTTTGAAGAACTCTTTTTCCTTTCTTTTTAGATCTTTGATAACAAAGGATACCTTGCTGGGTAAGGGAGTGAGGAGAGATATGTTAAAAAAATGAATATGGTATAAAAAAAATCATCAGTAAACATTTTATAAGCTAATATTTTAAGCGCACTTTATCATTTAGATTCATTTTACTAGCCAACTGTTTTCAAAAGCAATGTTCAAAATACTTCAGATTATATTGCATTTTTTCATCCATTCACATTGAACAAGACTTCTTTATGGCAGAAATGTCTAATGTATGCATTTGGCCAAAGGAGAAATTTCTTTTGCTTCTGAGAAGAAATATGACTTGTCAATTGTGTGTTCATCAGGTGTGGCTCTGTAGTAATGGGACTACTTCCAACAGCCTCATGACTCATCGTCACCTGGGAAGCCTCTATGGAGCCCACCAAGGAAGCGTCTGCCTTTGCAACAGTCAAAAAGATCACTTCATCCTTGGAGTTGTCAGATGAGGCAGGAGTTTCATTAATCAATTGATTCATAGGGAGAGGGAGAGTAGTGAGCCCATTTTGAGCTGGTAAATTTTTAAGGTATAGAATCTTAAAAAAAAATGTAATTTCTCACTTTCAAGTTCGTATTCAAGGATCTGTTGTCTTGTTGGGGTGAGTTCTTTCTCCACTATATAACTTAGTAATAATGATAATTAGGCAGCTAGGTGCCTTAGTGGAGAGAATGCTGGGCCTGGAGGCAGGAAGATTCATCTTTGTGAGCTCAAATCTGACCTCAGATGCTTACTAGCTGTGTGACTCTGGGCAAGTCATTTAACCCTGTTTGCCTCAGTTTCCTCATCTGTCAAATGAGCTGGAGAAGGAAATGGCAAACCGCCAGTATCTCTACCAAGAAAAACCTAAATAGGGTCATGAGTCAGACATGACTGAACAACTTAACAACAATGAAAATAATAAGAGGTAGCATTTATATAATGCTTTAAGGTTTGCAAAAACATTATTACTTTTGATCCTCACAACAGCAAAAGAAGTTAGGTGCTATGATTATCCCCATTTTACAGATGCAGCAACTGGGGCATAAAGAGGTTAAGTGAGTTTCCCAGGTTCACACAGCTAGTGAGTGCCTGAGGATGGATTTGAACCCAAGTCCATTGCTCTACTCACTGTACCTTCTAGTGTGTGGTCTCTGGGAATCATCATCATCACACAGGTGATGAGATTTTCGGAATCTCACTAAACTGGTTCTCAGAGGACGGGCACCGTGTCTAACTAATGCTGGTCTTGTAATCGAAGTCCTTCCTGACTGATGAGTACCTCCCATGGACAGCTCTAACCAAGCTTCACTCTTCTCCTTGGCTATCTTCTACTACCACCCTAGCCATCACACGAGACCTCTTCTTTCTCATCCTCAGCTTTATAGCTCTGGAACCATAATTAAATCAACATCGTCATTGTTGCTAGAAAGGGCACATCACTCTTTCCCCCTCTCGTTCTGCTCACCATCCCTGAAATTTTCCAAATTCAGACACCCTTCCCTGGCCAGCCCTCTCCTAGATTTGTTGTCTCTACTATTAGAATATAAGCTCCTTATGGGCAGGGACTGTCTTCATTCTTGTTGTATCTCCAGAGTCAGGCACATAATAAATGCTCAATAAAGGCTCATAGACTGATGTAAAATAGGGTTAAAAATCTTGTGGCACCTAACTCATAGGGTTGGTATGGGGTACTAGTGAAATAGTATGTATAAAGTGCTTTATAAACTTTAAAGTGCTTTATAAATGGCAACTTAGAGATGAAGATGTTGTGGTTGGTTTCAGGAAGGCTAATGATACGTTTCCCTTGGGGAGTTTTCAAAGTAGGGCATTGAAAGATGGTCTGTGTGTGTGATATAGTGGGAAGACCAGTGGATGTGATCTTAGGAGGAGTGTGAATGCATCCCAACCCTCCTATTTATACCTATATGATCCTGGGAAAGTCACTTCACCCCCTCTGATCCTCAGTTTCCCCATCACCAAAATGAAGGGTGACCTCTACGATCCTTTCCGTCTTTCTGTTCTAGGATCACATGTAATTCCCAGAGAAAGAAGAAACTTCAAGAATAACCTTTTGACTTGTTTGTTTTTGGGCAAAGACTGGTTTTCAGCCCCCACCAACTCCTTTGTCAGCTCTTTGATATTCTTTGCTTCATCTGTTTCCTTTCCTGCCCCTAGGAGATGCTCAAGAAATGTTGGTTGTTGATCATGTCAGACTTGGGGAACTGTAGGTTTTTCATTGTGTGTTTGGAGATCTGCACTGGCCTTTGTTTCATGGTATAACTTCCATAAGAAAGGCATCCTAAGAGGCAGCAGAGTGTGGGGGCCAGAGAGTGTTCTTTCTGGAATTGGTGGGCAGGCATTCAAGTCACCTTCTAGTAATGTCGTGTAAGGCATTTTCTTCTTTCTAGGCTTCAGCTTTCTTACCTGTAAAATAAGGCTATTGTGATGTGGTCTATTGCCAGGACTTAAAGAAACATGACAGAGGAATTAGATGAGTCAGTCAATGCTGAAAGAAATAGGCCTTTTTATTTAGAAGGTTTAAGGTAAAACTTGGGATTTAACTGGAGATACCCAAGGAAACATGGAGTGAAGGTAGGGTCAGTAAGGGAATGGTATTGGGCCGTCCTTCACCTCTCTCACATTTATTCACAGAATTTGAGAGCTGAGAGTGACTTCAGCAGCCATCTACCAAGCCATTCACCAAGCCATAAACAAAAGGAATCTCTCACATACTCAACAACTGGGCATCTAGCCTTTGTGTGAAGACCTCTGAGGAGGAGGAACCCATTGGCTCTTCACTCAGCCCCTTGTACTTACAGTCAGCTCAAATGGTTAAAAAGTTTTCATGAAATCAATCCTCAACTGGCCTTGTTGCAACTTTCACTCAGTGCTTTGGAGTTTGCTCTCCAGGGTCAAACCAAACAAATCAATTCCCTCCCCTCCAAGACAACCCTCCACAAATATTTGAATGCTGCTATTATATCCATGAGTTCCTAATTTTACACCCTGGACTATGAAACTACTTTGACTGATTTTTTTTCTCATAAATTCAGGGATTGTTTTGATAACAGATAGCCTCACCTACAGAAGAAAAAAGACAAGAAGCTGATAGTTAATACCTACCCTATTATTCTTGGTAAGCCCTGAGGCTGGCAAGTCAGCTGGTACTTGGTGCCCATCCATCTCGAACTGTCAGTTGGTGGTTTTCTCTGTTCTCTTTTATGAGTCTGCTTTCTGGAACTTCACCAAGAAGCAAAGAGAGCAGATACAGTTGATAATTCAGGAAAATCTCACACTGAACCTGCTGGCCTCTGAGAAGACATGAATAAACACAGGAACAAGGTATAGTGATAATCACAACTCACACCTACAGAATACTTTAAGGTTTATGAGTCCACACAGACAGCTGCTCAATTAATATTCCTAAAATGCAGCTCTGAGCATGCTGCTTTCATTGTCAAGAACCTCAGATGACTCCCTTTTGCTTAAGGGATAAAATATAAGTTGCTATAGCAATTGTAAAGCCCTTTTCAATCCAGCTTCAGCCTCTTCTTTCAGATCCTTTTTCATGAATGCTCTCACTCTTCACTTCAGTCTCACAGAATCCCTAGGTTCTTTCAAAGTACAGACCAGTCACTACCTCCT
>CM053580.1:39591425-39670818 GCA_028627135.1 Pseudochirops cupreus | reverse complement strand
GGATTCAGGGCAACACCTCTATCCTCTCCCCAGACCTGTTTCTTGATGGCATCGTGTGCTGGCTGCCCCATGGCGGGGGACAACGGCATCAACAAAGGCCCTCTTCCCATCGGCTCCTCCCTCCCTCCCACCTCAGGAGTAAGGATGATCCAAGTGAGCTGAAAGGGTTTGGAGGGGCGGGGGGGAGAAAAGTTAGAAGGGAAACTCAAAGTCTGAAACTGGGGCTGACGAGACAACGATTACACGTTTCAACAACTGCTCCTCTGTTTGTAGCGTTTCTACATCCCCTTTGTAAGTGTTTGTCTCAAGTGTGGACCAAGCTCAGCATTATGTGATCCCACTTGGATCCAGAGTGAACATAACAGCCATCTCCAAGTATCTAAAGGGCTTCCATGTGAAAGATTGTGTAGCTGGATCCTGGGTAACAGTAACTACCACAGAATTACAGGAGGCTCTAGAATTTGAAAAACACTTTCTCCCTTATGAGGGAGGTGGCACAAACAATATTCCCAATTTACAGCCGAGAAGACTGACTCTGCGAGAAAAAGTGACTTGCCTGTAATCACCCAGCTAAATCGGTATGTTAAGCTGGATTTGAATACAGTCCTCCTGGATTCAAGTCTAACACTGTCCCCACCACCCTCATGGAGAAAACAAAAACAAAAATTAGGGAGGGAGAATTTGGTTCAATACAACTTTAAAAAAAATAGAGCTATTTCACAGGACTATCATGCAAAATGTTAAGTACCCCCATCACTAGAAGTGCTCCAAACAGCTGGGTGACCAGGGATACACTGAATAAAGAATATTCTCATTTCTAGTGATACCTCACTAACTTAAAACTGCACTAAGACTTTTGGGACAGGCCATACATCACGGGTTTCTTTCCTCTCTACATTTACACAGTATTCACCAATTGAGTACTAGGTAAAACTGATTTTTGAAAAGCTAATAAAACCCCATTTTAGTGCAGTTCAAGGTACCATTTATCACAAGAATTCCCATGATAAATAGGGTGCTTTCAAAGATTCTGGGAGAAAAGAAAGATATGCAGAGTTCCCTTTGAGCAAAAGGCAATTCATATAGTGCACAAATGGAAAAAATCTGTCTAGTTTTTTGCAAGACTAGGACAGGCTTTGGAATCAATTTCCCTCACAGAAGTTCTTGGAATTAGTCCTACCAAAGGAACAGAGTTTGTTTTATAGGAGCCAGAGAGCTTCCAGAGCACAGAAATGATTGAAAAAAAGCAAAGCCAGCTCAATGGTCAGAAGCACATTCTGTTCCAGAAGCATCTCTGTTCTCACCTGTGCACACGCACACACACACAGAAATGAATTGAGGTTATGAGCTGGGTTTGCACCCTCAAAATCCTCAATTCCATACTGTCCCTCACCTTTGGTAGCCATTCAGTAGCTAAATTTTATGAATTCTCTCTCCACAAGATTTCTTGTAGATTACACCTTCGGTCCATTCATACAGCCCCCACCAAGGCTCCCACCGTTTCTCCTGGGACTATTTGTAATGTCTTCCTAATCCTGCTTCCAGTCTGTCTGCCTCTGTCTCTGCTTCTGTCTGTCTTCTGTCTCTGTCTCTCCTCTCTCTGTCTCTGCCTGTTTCTCTGTCAATCTGTCAGTGCCTCTGTGTGTGTGTGTGTCATGTGTGTCTCTCTCTATGTCTCTGTCTGTGTGTGTCTCTATCTATCTCTTTCTCTCTCCCTCCCCCCCTCCTGTCTCTTTCTGTCTCTCTATCTCTCTGTCTCTGTTTCTCTCTGTCTTCTTTCTTCTTCTTTCCTCTCCTATCATCCACAAGCTGCCAAAATGATAGAATATTCCTAAAGCTCAGGTCTAATCATGTCATTCAAGAAACTCCAGAGACTCAGTGTATCCTAAGCATCCTTAAGCAAAACTGCAAATTCTTCTTTTTGAGCATTTAAAGCCTCTCATCATTAGACTCCAGCTTCTCTCCAAGCTGATTACAAATTACTCCTACATTGTATGATCCATCCAAACCATTCCCTGTACATGACACTATCACTTATACCTCAAAAGATCTCACTCCTTGCCTTCAGCTCTTTGAAACCCTTAGCCCCCCTTCCCCCTCTGCTTTCAAGGCTCAGTTCAAGGGGCACTTCCTGATGCCCCCATTTGTTACTGCCTCCACCCCAATCACTGTATATTTATTTTGTATACCCTCTTTGGGCATTCAACCTGGCATACTAGATTCATTCAGGAAGACCTGGGTTCAAGGTTGGCATTTGCGATTCTGAGCAACTCTGAGTTGTCGTATGTCTCTCAGGACCTCCCGCTTCCCCCCAATCCCGGGAAAAAAAAGCCACCTCTCTAAGACAAAACATTGCAGAACAGGTGGTAATCCACGCTGACTGAGAAAACTTACTCATTTAGAGTTCCCTATATACCACTGCAGTCACAGGATCAATTTTTTAAAATGAATAAAACCATTGTTCCTGTATTTGAATTCTCACTTCACCGACTTTCTTCAGAGTAGTCTTCCTATTGTACCAATCTGGTAAGCTAATCATTTTATTTGGAAGGTCAGGATTAGTTTAAACTTTATTCAACCACTGAAAGATTTGGAGGAAGGCAGTAAAATGATCGATTCCTTATAGATTTTGCTTGTGTAAAAAACACTGTTTCAGATCCTTTCCATCAGGGGTGTCTAATGAAGGAAAGTAAGAAAAGTGTGTCTGAGCAAAGGAAGAGAATTATCAATGGCTGGGGGACATTGCGACTGTTATGGATGTGAATTTGCATGCCTAATAGGAGTAGAAAAAGAACTTTGTTTTAAAATAAACTGCTAAAGTACGTGTAAGAAGAAACACAGTCTTGAGATGGAATTTGAATCATGAGCATCATGACATCCCAGAATGAGGCTAGTTTTCTCTTGTTGAATATTTGAATATTTGGAGACGGCTGTTGTATCTACTGTGGGAGCAACAGGATCACTCCATGTGGCGCACAGTATAAACCAGAGACAAAAAACTTCCAAGAGGTTGTGGGACACTGATCAAAAAGGAGCAACTGATGAATTTTGTAATGGCTCTATGTATGTATATGTGTGCGTTTATGTATGCACATTATGTATATGTATGTGTAGATGTAGATGTATATATGTATATGTATGTATATGTGTGTAGATAGATAGATAGATAGATAGATAGATAGATAGATAGATAGATAGATATGTAGTCAGCTTCCCTCCTAGGCTCAAAAGTTTCCTTCCAGCTTTTCTTCTTTGGGCTACTAGTCCCCCCCTCACCCCTATCTTTTCTCTCCAAAACCCTTTTCCATCCACCTTAGAATTTCCTTTTGTCCCCAGATTTTATACTTGAAATCAGGGGGGAAGCTTGACAAAGTAGCTTTGCTGATGTCATTGCCCCATGAAATGGAGAGGCTAGTATGCTGGATGGAGAGGCTGATGCCATTGGGTCCTGAGTCTGGGAACAGGCTACCCATCCCCCCCAACCCTCCCCTCTCTGTCTCTGTGTCTCTCTGTGTCTGTCTCTGTCTCTCTCTTTCTCTGTGTCTGTCTCTCTGTCTCTGTCTCTCTCTCCCCACACACACTCCTTTCCAGTCAAACTGGCCCGCCTCTGAAATACCTGAAATATCTGAAATTCCATCCCCTGCCTCTTGTCTTGCACCTCTTCAATTCCTCATCTTCCATCAAAGCAGAGCTCGGGATGAAGCCGCCCCTTAGTCCCCCTTAGTATTTGCCGATTGGCCCTTTATTAGTTTACCTCTTGGAATATCTTCATATAACTTTGTATGTACCTGTGTTGGCTTCCCTAGGGTCTTGTGGGATCTGGTGCAGTGGAATCGAAGTCCAGGGGCAGGGACTGTTTGAGTCCGCATCCCCAGTTCCTAGAATCTTTCCTTGCACATAGTAGATGCTTAATAAGTTTGTTGCATTGTTGAATTAGTGGCAAGGTAGGTACATCCATTGGTTTCTTAGAAATTCCTTCAGGTGGCAAAACACTCTAGTGCCTAGCCAGGCATGATGATCAAAAAGTGTTCCTTTCTCTGGGTGTCTGGGGCCGTGGAGACCAGGGGTTCTTAATCCGAGGTCTGGATTTGGTTGTTAAAAATATTGTGCTAGGTGTATTTGGAGGTAATTGATTTCCTTTGTAATCCGGTGTCTGGTTTTATCTACTCTGAGAAGCACCCCCCCCCCCAAGCTTCACCAGCCTATCAAAGGAGGTAACAAAGAAAGGTTTAAGAACCCCTGTCCCAGAGAGAGCCCCCGACTCCAGGGGAAGGTCCCCACGGGTCTTTGGCTCAGATTGGGGGTGAAGGTCAGAAGGCTCTACCCTGAGGCGCTGCCTTCAAGAAGTTTGTCCAGCCCCCAATTACTAGCTCCTTCTACTCCTCCACCCCAGAAATCATTACTACTTTGTACACATTTTGTGTCTTCTTACCGATGTTTCTTTCCCATTGAACACACACCTCACTAGAGCACAGATCGTGGGTCGGATGTGGAGAGAAGTCTACACAGTAAGTTGAAGGGCGTCTGGAGCGGCCGTTATGGGGGTTCCCGAGGGTGGGGGCACTCGGAGAAGCAAACCACCGTCCCACGGGCGGGCTTCAAGGAGGGGCTGGTGCGTTGGAGGGGCGCCCCTCCGCCTGCCGGCTCTGGGTTCCACATCTGGCTCCGCCACATTCCAGCTGTTTGACCTTGGGCTTTCAGCTACCTCCTCTGGATTAGGCAATCAGAAGTCCCTCTCAGCTGCTAAGGAAGGCAGGGGTATGTGGACAGGGAAACTAATCAGATCCAGAGGAAAGAGAACCCCCTTTCTGAAGCTCATCTTAAGTTCCACCTCCAGCAAGGGCTTTTCTACCAGATATTTGGCCCTCCACTCAATTACTGCAATTTACGGGTTCCCTACCCCTCTTTAATCTTTAATCTCTGTGTCTACTCTCTGTGTAAAGTCAGTGGTGTATTCTCCTAGTAGAATGTAAGTTTCTTGAGGGCAGCGACTGACCACTGAGCACACTATCCCTTGTGCCTGGCACATGCTTGTTCCTTTGTTGATAAAATGAATAAAATTATTCATTGGCATGGAAGTGACCCAGAATTCTCAAGACTATCGGCAGATCCCAAGTTTTCTGTAGGCCTTTTGTTGTTGTTCAGTCATTTCAGTCACGTCTGAATCTTCCTGGCCCCATTTGGGGATTTCTTAGCCAAGATATGGGATGAGGAAACAGAGGCAAACAGGGTGAAGTGACTTGCCCAGGGTCACATAGCTAAGTAATATGATCTGAGGTCAGATTTGAACGCAGGAAGATTGGTCTTCCTGAGTCCAGGCCCAGCACTCTATCCACTGCACCACCTAGTTGTCTCCCTAAAAAGGGACAAAGCTGGAATCTAATCAGCCCCAATTTCCCTCACACAGTTTCCTGGTGACTTAAAGGATTTATGAAGACCTGGTGAGTCACCATGTCCTTCACCTTCACTCTGGTGACCAAATGTTTCCACATGGAAATGAGGAGAGAGTGAGGAACACCGAGAGAAGCCAGGTCCTTGTTGCATATTCTTACTGTGTTAAGGCAAAGTAAACTTGCTTTTGTTAACTGTTCAATGACTTTCCAATGCCTCATTTCATCCCAACATTGAACCTGAACTGGGAGAGTTAGCATTAGAGTCCCCTCAAATAGCTGTTGGTCCTTCTTTCAAAGAGGACCAATGACATTATAGGGTGAGGTCTTGACTTGCTCATGAACCGGATTTCCATGGGGCAGAGTTGCCCAAAGTCATTAGCCTCACTCTCTTCCAGAGTCGTCAAAGTCTAGTGGTAAGACAAAAGTCAGCATAACTGGAGATGGCCCAGGATGCAATGGCATCTTAGATGACTGACCAAGCTCTAAATGCTCTAAAAACAGACAATTTAGGAAAATGAGCTTGAGTCATGCCCCAGTTCTCAAAAAAGGGACCAAGTTTAAAAAATGTTTAACTTACACTATCAAGTTGCTACTACCAAACATTTTCTAAAGTTAAAATGTCTACATGTATTATTCTTGAACAATTTACTAATTTTCTTTATTTTTTATTTTTTCTTAAATTAAGTTTCTAACATGGAATTTTAATAAGCTTTGGCCTGTACCCAGCCAAGTTGCCTTGTCCTAAGACCTTCCTGAACAGTGTGTTAGGGATGAGGAACCTTCCAGAGATAATGGTTCTTTAAACAAGATGGTGGACATAGCTTTAAGAAGTTTCTTTTTCCTAGGAAAGAGAAAACATTCACAAATTACTCTGCTAATTCAAGTCTTCCTTTTTTGATTTTCATCCTTTCACCCTCAACACATGACCAGCTACATGATCCCCAGATTTGCCTTCTACTCCTCTTCTGAAACATATTTCTGCTAAAACCAAGATGCTCTTTTTTTTTCCATTCACACACCATGTACCCATGAATGGTTCCTTTTAAATCTATTTCTTTTTTTTTCTTGACCCTCAAATGGTTGAGCTTCAAAGTGACTAATGAATGAATGAATGGCCATTCTAATCTAGCCCTTGTTCTAAGGCCAGTGATTTCATCAGAAAAAGTGGGGAAGTCCCATTGTGGAAACTTCCTCCATCGGTAGAGATCAGTGATTTCATCTGTAACTTTATAAGTTAAAAGAGTTGCCTGGGTCACTTTACTCCTACTCATGTGTCTGTATCTGAGGCAGGACTTGAATCCTGGTCTCCCTAACCCCATGGCAGGTCCTTTATCCACTATACCATGCTGCCTCTTATTAGTCATTAAAATAGCAGAATGACTGTTTTGTTTGACCATCATGGAATTTTTTTTAATAAAGTAAAATTAACTATAAGCAGAGTCTTGATGGTACCATATAAATAAAACCATACTTTAGCCTAGAACTCTTAAATTTTGGAAAATATTGTCATCCTCGTGGACGGGAAAATTGATATCAACTTAACCCAGATCTCAGGTAAGCAAGGAAAACGAAAGCACATTTCCTATTCTCTACTTTGCCTCTAGGACTCATGCAAACTGAGTGAGGAAGCATTTCAAAGCTGTTTAAAGTGTTCATACTCTGAAAAAGGCCACCTCCTGACAAAAGAGGGTTAGAGAACACAAAAACTGCTTATTCTTTGAAAACAAAAAGTCATTTTGGGGTGAATGGAGGTTTTTATCTTTCATAATATATAACAATACATCTGACCCATTAGTCTTTTTGATCATTCAATGTTTAGTTTGTTAGAATTTTTTGTTACTTATTAATAATAGATGTTTGCAGGGCAGCTAGGTGGCATAGGAGATGTAGCACTGGCCCTAGAGATGGGAGGACCTGAGTTCAAATGCCCCCTTAGAGACTTGACACTTACTAGCTGTGTGACCCTCGGCAAGTCATTTAACCTCTATTGCCTCAAAAAAACCAGAAAGTAATAGATGTTTACTGAGTTGATTTTGCCAATAAATGGATAAAATAAATGATCAAATTATTTGCATTCAATAATTTCTACTTTATGGACATGGTCTTTGTCACACTCAAAGACTCATAGGAGAATAGAACTATAGGGTCATAGATTTAGATCCAGAAGGGACCTCAGAGGTCAAGTCCAAAACCCTCCTCTTACAGAAGAGGAAATTGAGTCCTAGAAACCTTAAGTGACTTGCCTAGATTCACCTAGTTCACAAGAGTCTGAAAGAAGATTTGAACTCAGGGCTTCCTGATACCATGTCCAAAGTTCTATCTATTACACAATGATCTCACTAAGCCTCCTATGAGTTAATTCCTTCACAATAATATCCAGTTCTCTCACATTAAATGCAATCATATTGGTTTTGAATTGATATGCTCTATGAGGGAAGAATTATGTTAAAAAAAAAACTTGTAGATGGCCATCTATTCAACTATCTCTAAATCTGTGTAGGAAACCAATAAAATGGTATGCTTAGGGTCTAACAATGATGTGTGTCCAAGTTCCTTGGAAACTGCATGCCCCATATGGACATTCATCTATTCTTTCTCTGTATTTCCACAAGGAATTAGATGGAAGATGAAACACACTGGTCCACCTGGTTCACCACAGGTGACCTTAGTGACGTACAAAGAGCAAAACCAGTGTTTCTGGAACCCAGCCAATGACCTCTGGCCACAACGGTGATGAGCTGTGGCCAGGCAGGCAACCTGCCCCCTTCAGTCCCGGGCTGGTTCCCTGTTGGCTTGTGGATGGAGGTAATCTATGTGAGTCTCTTGATCAAACAGCCCCTCCTCTTGAGGTAACTCAGAAGGTGGTGGCATAATATGGAAATAACAAACAATTAACCTACCCCACAAATCTCAGGGCATCGGCACTTTGTGCAGATAATTACAGATAAACTGGTGACCACCTGGGTGCCGCAAAATAACATCTGAATGCTGCTTATTACGAGCTGGATGGAGAAGAGACTGAGGTTCCAGGGCACAATATTAAGAGGTTCTCTGCAGGCACTCCACGAGTCTCTGTCTTTGAGATAGTTCCTGAGATAGTAACAGAAAAGAAGTTCATTCCTTCATTTATTCCACAAACATGTAATGAATATTTCTCACAGGCAACGATGCTTTGCTTTAGTTCTGTGCAGATCTCAGAACCACCTTAACTTAACCAAGTTTTTTCTTGATCAGTGTGTGTAGGGGTGTTATGAGGATCGTATGAGATGATGGAGTAAAGCACTTTGCAAACTATAAAGTGTTATGTGAATTTCTATTAGCATTATTCGTTAGCTGTCAGCCGGCCTCTAGTCTGCTGATGACTTCATTCCCTAAGCTAGCAGTGGGGAACCTGCAGCCTAGTTCTATTTCACGGGACCACAGATTTTGAGCTGGAAGGAACCTGACCCACCATTTAGTCTAGCCCCCTCACCCAACAGATGAGGAACATTAAGTAACTAGCCTAGTTCTTCTAGGCTTCTCTAGCCATCTCCAGGCTGGTCCGCCTATGGGCAGATACTCCCACATACAAGTATTAAAGGGTCTTGACATTAGGAAAGTTGAGAACCACTGCTATAGGTCCTCAAGTGCAGCCCTTTGACTGAATCCAAGTTTCACAGAACAAATTCCCTTAATAAAAGGATTTGTTCTGTAAAACTTGGACCTGGTCAGAAGGTGGCACCCGAGGACCTAGAATGTGGCCTAGAGATTTGAACAGGCCTCTTACAGAAGGTAGGATTTTGAAATGAGCAAAGGAAGCCAGGGAAACTTAAGAAGCAGAGACATGTAGTTTTTGACTTGAAATCAGAAAGCACTTACTAGCTGTGTGAGCCTAGGTAAGTCACTTATTTGCCTTAATCAACAGGAGAAGGAAATGGCTAACCACTCCAGTACCTTTGCCAAGAAAACTCCAAATGGGGTCACTGAATGACTGAGAAACAAAACTATTCCATTTCCGCTAAAACATCCTCGAATAAAGAAAGCATGGAATGTTAGAGCAGAGGGGCCTCAGGGATCATCCAACTAGTCCAGGGATTTCTCTTTGTCCGGGGGTCCAGTAATTTTCCCAAGATGCTACAGTAGGTGAATGGTGGTGAAGGGGAAGTTTCTCCATTACTCATGTGCAGCATGGTCACAATTTAATAACTGACAGTGATAAAATTCATAGTGCTGAGCTTCTGGAGATACATTTTTTACTGGCAGACTATGTAGAGAAAATGTGGCTCTGGGGAGTTTGAGGAGAGTGGTTGTTTTTTGTTTTGTTTTTAAATCAAGCCTCCTTTCTTTTCCTTGTAAGAGAGTGACTTGGGAGAGAACTGGGCCAATACTGACACCTTGTGATCAACTAGATACAGCCAGCGAGGAAAGCTTGCATTTACCGGGCAGCTTTGGGAAAACAAGGAAAGTATTAAGTCCAGTGTTAAACTTCAGTTTTTACTTAAGAATATTTCATTGATCTGTGATTTTATCACTGCGGGAACTCCCTCTACGGATCCAGATTGCCATCCATTTGTAATTTATAGTCTTAGAGTTGCCTGAGGTTCATTGCCTAGGAGCTCATTGCTAATTAGCCTCAGAGATGGGACTTGAACCCAGGTTTTCTCTCTATTGTACTGCCTCTGCTTATTTTTAAGTCACAGAATTTGAGAGGCAGAAGCTACCTAAGGGCTCATCTAGTCCAATGGTATCCAGAAGGAATCCCACCATAACACACTTAACAAATGACTATCCAGCCCCTGTTTTAAAGATTGCCAAGAGAAAGCTCACTGCAGAGCTAGGAAATCTCTCATCATTACAAAGTTTTCCCTAGCACCAAGCCTAAACTGGCCCCTTTGCAACATCCTGCTATTGTTCCTGGCTCTTCCCTCTGGGGCCAAAAAGGGCAAAATGACCCTTCTTGCAGAGTATATTACTTATCCTTTCCAGTTTAGTGTTATCTGCATATCATTTATTAAAGTTGTTTGAGTGTTAAACAGCACAAACTTCCTGACACATTGACAGCAAAGCATGAGTCCCACCATCCAACCTCCTTTTAGTACATATGATTGCATTATCATCTAGTTGCCAGGTGAGGATACTCCATCTCTGGCCAGACAGCTGTCAATCCTATAATTTAAGCCATTGTTCTGAAATCCACATCCCATTCTCAGATACTACCTCAGCTAGCTGTTCACTTCCCAAATTCATTTTTCTCTTCTGCATCCCATGCTTTCAATGGACAACAATAGAGAAAATACAGACTATACTTTTAGGTCAATTTCTTACCCCCCAAACTTTATAACTTTTGGCAATATTTTTAAGTTCTTCCTATTACCCCTGGGGAAGAGTTATCAATAGAGGAACCAGCCTGTCACTCATCCAGTGACCTCCAACTTTGCGGGCCTCCCTCTTGTTTGATTTTGGGGCATGTTGACCCACTCTAAACATATCATGGATTTAGAGTTGGAATAGACCTCAGTACCATCTGCTCTTTTGACTGAGGTACAAACTGAGACCCAGAGAAGTACTATACCTTGCTGGGACAATTGTCCTCCATTTTGATCAAGTCTTGGTGGACCGTGTCTTAGAAATACATCCTAGGAAGACAACAGAACTCTCTGTTGTTCCCGTCAGACCAATAAATAACTTCCTCCATGCACCCCCAAAAGAAAATCGCCAACCCGTGCTTCTCTTCTTTCTTTCTCCCCTTACTGGATAATTGATCACCCAGAAGCCTCTATCACATGAAAGTGGCTCAGCCTGGCAGAATTTATCTTGGCCTTGCAGCTTCCTTATCCTCAAAGCATCCAGTTACTTCCCCTTCTAGCAGAACCTCCAGTCTGGTTTTGGGGAGCTCTACATTTACAGTTGTCCTTTCTCTTCCCTTTCTCTTCTGGGCCACACCTGTTCACTTTCCCATCTCCTGACACGAACTGGAATCTCCCCTCCTCTACCCCAAATCCCTCATTTTCCCCATTAAAACCTCACTTTCATTTCTTTTAGTAACCCATCATTATCTTTAACCGCCCAGAGAGTTTTTCCAGTCCTTTTCCTTTTTCCTCCAGGAGGGAACCGTATGTGGGGCACAGACCATGACGGCACCGGGGCAGAAATACCAGCATCCAACACTGAAAGCCATTGCACCACTTCCCATCCTTACCATACCGGTGGAGGTTTTCAGTCATTTTCTTTCAAACTACTTGTAGGTCTTTACACATCAATCCTAATTAAGCACCTGGTTAAAAATTTAAAGCTATTTGTGACCCCTTAATAACATGACAAGGGAGGGAGGAAATCAGCTTCTCCTAGATTTGCTAGTGCTTTAACATAGTAGCTGAGTTGAGACTCACAACAAGTGAGGAAACTGTGGGGCACACAGTGAGTAAGGGTCTGAAAAAGCAAGGTTTGAATTCAGGTCTATCCTTATTTCAGGTCACCTGGCTGCCTCTAGGCAGCTTATAACCTCACTCAACTGCTTTTCCTAGTTTCATCAACTCCATGGCCAAGCTGGAAATCTGTCCTGGACACCTCCTCTGCAGTCCCATACCAACCCTGCCCTCAAGTCCCCTCAATCCATTGACTGGGCCCTCTAATCGTTCCACTTCCAGCCCTTCCTCCACAATCCTCCTGGATCCTCTGTAATCTCTTTATATCCTTAAATTCCCCAGAATCTTGTTCCCTCTTCCTCAATAGAACTAGGAGTAGAATCCAGACAAGAGTCTGAATCTGAAGAGTTTTTTTTCAAATTTTCCTTAATTTGTCCCACTTCTCAAATTCAGTCTCTGCCCTTCCTCATTAGTCTATGCTGTCAACAGGAAATCACACTTGAACAACAGCCTTCCGTATCACCTAAGCAGTTTTGTTCTTCTGAGTTCAGATGAAACCCTTCTCTCCAATTCTGATTCTTCTCCCACCACTTTCTCCCTTGGAAACCAGAATTTGCTCCGCTAGCTCCCAATCCCCGTGGGGCAGTGACTCACTTCCCCAGGGCTCCTGAGTAAGAGAGGGCTTTCCTAAGGTCAAATTACTTGGAATGCAGCCTCAACTCAAAGTAAAACTTCATCTAAGGCTAACACAGTCATTAAATGGATAGTCATCAAGTACCCAAATGAAAACTGAATTTTGATAAAAGTAAAAATTAAAAGGGCCCTGAAGGCACTGAGAGGCCGATAGACAGGAAGCCCACAAAGTGGGTGTCTGCTGCTGAGAAGCTGTCACCAGGCGGGCTAAACCTTGAAGTATTATTTCGTTACCTCAGAGATGACTCAGTAAGCTGGAGAATCTAAGCAATGGAGTGTGTTTGACACGGTGGGAAAGGGCTCCGAAGCCTGAGGATCAGGGTTCACATTCTTTCTCCATGTTATTACTATCTTGTATCTCTGGCCCACAGTCTCCTTATCTGTCAAAATGAGAGAATTAGACTAAATGACTTCTGGTGTCCTGATAATCATGGGAGGGGAGAAGTAAATGATAGGAGAGAGAGAGAGAGAAAGAGAGAGAGAGAGATGGATAGATGGATGTATCTATGGATAGATAGATAGATGGATAGTTGGATGGATGGATGGCTCTATGGATAGATACATATATAGATACATAGATAGATGATAGCTAGACAGATAGATAGATGGATAGATAGATAGATGATAGATAGACAGACAGACACAGACAGATAGATAGATAGATGAGAGAGACAGACAGACAGACAGACAGATAGATAGATAGATAGATAGATAGATAGATAGATGGATGGCTGGATGGAGAGAGAGAGAGAGAGAAAAAGAGAGAGACAAACAAACAGATGGACAATAGCTATAGAATAGCTAGATTAGATAGGGCACATAGATGAGATAGATCCATAGATAAATTAAATAGATTAGATAGATGGGCAGACAGGTGACGAAAGAGAGTATATGTAAACAAACTTGTAAGGTCCATAATGGATAAAGGAGTCAGGAAAATCTGAGTTCAAATCCAGCCACGGACACCATCTGTGAGACCCTGGGCAAGTCACTTAACTTCATTCTTCCTCAGTTTTCTCACCTATAAAATGGGGATAATAATAGCACCTACCTCCTAAGATTGTTGTGAGGATAAAATTGGATGAAGTTTGTAAAGCACTTCAAACCTTAATGCACTGTGTAAATTCTGGCTATCCTCCTCCTCCTCCATTTTCTCCTCCTCCTCCTCTCTCCTCTTCCTCCTCCTTCTCCTTCTCCTCCTCCTCCTCCTCATCATCTTCATTACTCCCATTTTCTATATGAGGAAACTAAGATTCGGAGAGCTCCAGGGATATTTGCCCATGGTAAAGTTAGGATGAGTTGAGGCCAGGATTCCCGGCCACCTTCATGCTCTCTCCACTGTCCAGCAGAGATCATATTTTTCAATTAACTTCCACACTTTCTCTGCCCATTTCTTCTGTTATGTTTACATGAAGAAACAAAGATAATTAGGACAAACTATGGGAGCTCCAGCGGTAGTGAGCAAAGGACCCCTGACCTTCCTCTCCCCCTGCCCAGCTACTCATTCCCCATTTTCTTTTTCCTTCAACCTTGACTCTGAAACGAAGGTACCAGTTGGGACATTCTGTGAGACCTCCCACAGTTTCCTGTTTCGGGGCACATATGGCAGACTGCTGTAGAAAAACAAGCTAAGCATCCAACTTGATGTCCACTTCTTCACTTTGAGTGGGAACATGCAATGTAGCATCTTATTCCACCTTCCATATAGCTGCCATTGAAGAAGCTGAAGATGAAACACAATTAATGGCACCTTCTCTTAGAATCCTTCCCTGCCCCTTTAATCTTAGAATGGGTTGAAGGGGGATTTCTACACCTGCACCATCTGTCACATAAAAATAGTTTAGGGTAAGAAAAGGCTTCTTTACCACATTATAGCACATATAGCACATAAATGCCATGGCATTTATGAATTTGCTGTTGAGTTGCTTCAGTCATATCTGACTATTCACGGCCCCATCTGGGGTTTTCTTGGCAAAGATACTGGAGTGGTTTGCCTTTTCCTTCTCCAGCTCCTTTTACAGATGACGAAACTGAGGCAAACAGGGTTAAGTGACTAGTCCAGGGTCACACAGCTACTAAGTGTCTGAGGCCAAATTTGAACTCAGGAAGATGAGTCTTCCTGACTTCAGGTTCAACACTGTACACTATGGCATCATAGCTCCCAATGAGTACATGAAGGTAACCAAAAACTGGGACATTAGCCAATGACCAATTGCCCTGTATATTTGCCACAAGCTTTCTAGAGTGTAGTGGGGCCTAGCTCTATCCCACTGGAAGAATGTGTTAGGCCTGAGAGCAGTGAGGAGTGATAGAAAAGGCAAGGAACCCACAGTCACGAGAGGCCTGGCCTCAGATCCTACCTATCAGGGACCAACAGGTAGCCAAGTTACTGAACATGAGCCTTAGTTTCCTCATGTGTAAATCAGAGATAATTACAGAGATCTCCAGTACCCATCCCACTTGGCTGCTGTGTAAACCAAATAAGATGGTATCCCTAAAGCAGACCATAACACGTTATTTAAATACCAGTTATTATTATAACACGACAGAGTCATGGGATTTGCAACTGGAAAAGAACATCCATTCCAAGCCTCTTATTTAATATGTGAGGACACTAGAGGAGTTAAAATGCATGGTCAAGATCGCTGGATTTGACCAACGTTTTCTGGCTCCATTTATAGAGCAGGTTATGATTTATAAAACAGGTTTCCTTGCAGCAACCCAGTGAAGCAGCTAAAGCAAACACCATTATCCCCATCGTATGGGTAGGGAAACTGAGATAGAGAAAATTAATGAGTCATACAACTTGTAGGAGTCAAAGCCATGACATAGATAGGAACAGATCTGCAGCTGGAAGGGACCTCAGAGGACATTGAGTCAGAACCCCTTACTTTACAGATGAAGAAACTGAGCCCCAAGAAGTTTAAGTGATTTGTCCAGATAATTAGTGGCAGACCTGAGATTTAAACCCAAGTCCTCTGACTGCAAAAACAGTATACCTCCCACTGTACCATGAAAAGGGTGCTCCAATAGGCTCAAAGCAATCAGGATATAAGATTTCCTGGAGATGATCCAAGGCTACCATTTCTAAAATTCATGTTTACCAAGCACTCTTTGGATCTTAAATGAGTGCCCTTCTCAGACAATTTGGTCAGAGGCCATTGTGCCTTTTGGGAATGGGAAAATTGTCGTTCTTTGTGTTGAATTTTTCCTAATAATAAAATAGTAAGCTAGCATAGGGGTCTGTAAATCAGCATGTGGTTGATTTCCCTTGACTCATTCTCCACCTACACTAAATAATGTAAATATCCATTAGTCATATTTACATTGTTCACTCATGTCCAACTCTTCATGACCACATTGTCCGTGGAGTTTTCTTGGCAAAGATGTTGGAGTGGTTTGCCATTTCCTTCTCCAGGGGACTAAGGCAAACAGAGGTTAATTGACTTGCCCAGGATCACACAACTAATAAGTGCCTGAGATCAAATTTGAACTCAGATCTTCCCAACTCCAGGCCTAGCACTTTATCCACTGAGTCACCTAGTCGCCTTCTATTAATGTGGTTGACATTGAATCTTTCAAACAACTAACATAAATTATCTTTCTTTTGGGGGGGGTGAGCAGGGAAGAGGCTATTGGAGTTAAGTGACTTGCCCAGAGTCACACAGCCAGTTAAGTATCCGAGGTCAGACTTGAATTCAGGTCTTCCTGATTCCAAGGCTGGCACTCTAACCATTGTGCCACCTAGCTGCCTCTACCATAAATTTTCAATGTCATATTCACTAATCTTTCACTATCATAAGATTTGCCATTATTGGCACTTTGGGTCTGTTAATGAGACATGTCTAAGACAGGTAAGAAGAAAATTTTCCTTTCTTTCTGAAAGATTTGACATGACCTGAACCTCTCTCATGTTAAGATTGAATGGTTCCCTGTTGATGCTAAGGAGAATTGAACTTTAGCTGTGGAACACCTAGTTACGACACTTAGCTCATTTCAGCCTGGGGACAATAGAATGGTCTCTAAATCTCACCTGTTTTCCCTCCTCTTCAGATTCAGAGAGTTTATTTTATTTTATTTTTTGAGGGAGGAAGGCAAGACAATTGGGATTAAGTGACTTGCCCAAGGTCACACAGCTATTGTCAAGTGTCTGAGGTTGGATTTGAACTCAGGTTCCCCTGACTCCAGGTCTGCACAACCTAGATGCCTGCAGGGAGTTTATTTTAGACAAAAAGTTATGAATTCCAGACACCCAGCCAGCTTAACATTTAAGGCAGAATTTGGACTCCCTACTTAACTCAACATTTAGATCTGTCTCTCACTAATCTCTGGTCACTTTTTAGATGAAGCAAAATTCAGCTTACTGGAGACATTTAGGGAAGGAAATTGCAAATGATATTATCAGTGGATGTACCCATCCTGTGAATGGATGGGCAAAAGGAGAGGAAGTCTGGGAAAGAATCAGCCTTTTCTTGCATGCACCATGCACATTTCTCCTTTCTGTGTCATAGCTCCATTTTACCTTTGCTCCTCAGGAGTGTGCTGGAATATCCCCTTTGCCCAGGCCTCTTGAATGAATCTCTTCTCAACCTGATGGATAATTTACAGATGAGCCCTGAGGCATGACCAGATGTCCCCGGGCCGTCCAAACACAGTACTCGGACATCATCATTCTAGTTCTGAGGATTTTTGATACTTAGGCTAAAGTCTACAATTGAAATGAACTGATCAGATAGCATTACTTAAAGTGAGGCAGGGATGAATAAATCATTCTTTTCACCTGTATAGCTGTAACAGAAGCACTTATATTTTCCTTTCACCAGGCCTCTTGTTGAGCCCTTCTTTACCTTTATTTCTTGTACCTCCTCCAGAAAGATATTAGGTCTGAGATCTTGTGAGATTCTACTTCCAAGAAAGTTCTCAGAAAAACCTTGAGTCTGCAAGATGATCTTTGCAGATCATCTCTCTCTCACTTTCTCTCTCTCACTTTCTCTCTCTCTCTCTCTCTCTCTCTCTCTCTCTCTCTCTCTCTCTCTCTCTCCCCCTCCCTCCCTCTCTTCCCCCCTCTCTCTTTCCTCTCTCTCTTTCTCCTTCCTCCTTTCCACTTCTCTCTCTTCTATCTTTTTCTCTCTTTCTATTTCCCCTCTCTGTCCTTGTCTCTGTCTTGATCTCTCAGTCTTCCTTCTCTTCCTCTCTCTTTCTGTCTTTGTCTCTCTCTGGCTAGATCTCTATGTCTCTTTCTCTTCTCTCTATGTCTTTGTCTTTCTTTGTCCCTGTCTTGATCTCTCTGTCTCTTTCTTCTCTCTTTCTCTCTGTCTTTGTCTTTCTTTGTCCATGTTTCTATCTTTCTGTCTCTTCTTCCCCTTTCTTTCCACTTCCTCCTTCTATTTTGTGTGACAGCAAAAGTACAGGAGCACTCCTTTGAGTCAGGAGACCCACTGTTCCAAGCCCAGCTTTGCCTCTTGCTTGCTGTGTAATCCTAAGCTTCACCTTCCAATGAGCTCACCCAACCAGGTGATGGCCAGAGTGCCCTCCAGCTCCTGACTTCCATGTCTGCCATCTCTCTTGGCTCAGAGCTGTTTAAGGTTACTCTGGGCTCCCCACCTTATAAGATCCACCCTGATTTATTCACAGAGAAAGACCTCTTCTGCTAGAACAGTGGTTCTCAACCTTCCTAATGCCACAACTCTTTAATACTCATATGTGGGCATATCTGCACGTGGACGGATCTGCCTGGAGACAGATAGAGGAGTGGTGTCTCGTTCCTAAGACCATCAGAAATATGTGTTTTCCAATGGTCTTAGGTGACCCCTGTAACCCCTGTGAAAGGGTCATTGGACCCCCAAAGGGGTCGTAACCCACAGGTTGAAAACCGCTGTGCTAGAACATCCAATGTTGCAAAGAGCAAATAGAACATAGACATTAATGGTGAAGTAGATTTTTGTCTCTGAAAATATAATCAATAATGGTTCTGGTAGGAAAAGTCTGTATGTCCGCAGTGCTTATTTTACCCATTATGAAAGGGATATTTCCATGTATTGTTTCCCACAAAACATTTGGGCCCCCTAGTAATAGCAACCGATGAGATGACAAATGCATATAAAGCTCCTACAATGCCAGTCCCAGCAAACAGCATGGCGTTAAACATCTGAAAGAGAGAAAGAAAAAAAGTTATTTTTCCCTCCATTAAGGTGGTATAACTTCACAAAGATCAAAAGCAGTCAAAGGCAATCTCTCTCAGGCTGGAGCGATTGCTCCCCTTCTAGGCTTGTGAAATGCCTTCATTACAACAAACAGAGGAGGGCGAGCATGTAAATACAGAAACAGAATGGGGGAGCCACCATGGTTAGAAAGTGGGGTGGAAAAGCCAGCACCCACCTTGCTGGGAGGATCCAAGGAGATCATTTCTGTAGAAAGTGCTTAGCACGGTGCCTCACTCATTGCTGGCACTATATAAACGCTGATTTCTCAAATAGTATTATCCCCAAATTATAGATTATGAAATTGAGACTGGGAGATTGTAGCGCTTCCCAGGAAGCCATTGGATTACGTTCTAGGCTCTCTCCCAGGCCACCTAAAGGCCACAATACCTGACTTGTCCCCACCCAGGCCTCTCCCCACTTTCCAGCTCTCATCTCATGCCAATTATTCTCATATTTATTTGCACCATCCTGTCCTCTCTCTGAAACTCCATTTTCACGGCTCCAATAACCTATTGGATATTGGAGGAATTACATTTCTCATAGACATCTGAACTCATTATCTTTCCCCCAGAATTTTCCCTATTATTGTCAAGTAAAACCCCCATCCTTCAGTCAACTCGGCTGGCCACCTAGGTATCGCCCTTGACCCCTCCCTCTCATTCACCCTCCATATCCAAGTAGCTGTCATGTTGTGTCTTTTCTATCTTCATAATGTATTTCATATATCTCCTCAGACACTGCCACCACCTTGATAAAGGACCTAATCACCTCACTACTGCACTATTACAAGAGTCTACTGGTAGGTCTTCCTAACTTGTTTTTCCTTAATCTTATCATACATCCTTCACCTGGCTGTGAAATCAATCTTCCTAAAGCACAAGTCTAACCATATCACCTCTACCACTATTTAACCAAATCCAATGGCTCCCTATTGCCTCCAGAATCAAATATAAAATCCTTTGTTGGGCTTTTAAAGCCCTTCATAACCTGGCCCCTTCCCATATTTCTAGTCATTTTTTTTTGAGGCACTTGAGGTTAAGTGACTTGCCCAGGGTCACACAGCTAGTAAGTGTTTGAGGTCAGATTTGAACTTGGGTCCTCCTGACTCCTCTACTATGCCACCTAACTGCCCCTTTCCCATCTTCATATACCTTTCCCCCTTCTACTTACCCCATGGTCCAGTGGCTCTGGCCTCCTTGCTATTCCATGAACAAGACACTCCATGTCCCTACTCTGGGCATTTTTATTAGCTGTCCCCAATGCCTAGAACTCTCTTTTTCCTCACCTCTACCTCCCAACTTCTCTCAAATCCCAGTTAAAATCTTATGTTTTGCAAAAAGTCCTTCTGAATCTCCCTTAATTCTAGTACCTTCTCTCTGGTCATCATCTTCAATTTATCCTGTACACACACATACACATATATGTATATGTATGTATATGTGTGTAGATATGTATATATGTATATTCGCACATATACATATATCGTATATAATTATATATCATGACTATAATAAACAGAGAGCAGCTACAATGAAACAGTCAAAATTGAATGCTATGAAATTATAATGACCAAAATTGGCCCCAAAGATGAGATAAGAAAATATATCTCCCTTCCCCTCATCCTGCCTTTTTTTGCAGGGAGGGGGTAACTATGGAATGCAAAATTTTGATTTCAGTCTTTGTTGATGCATGGGTTACCTTTATTAAACTGTGTCGGGGGGGTTGTTTTTTTTTCAAATGGAGGAGTATTTTTTTTTCAATTTCTATATTTATTTTTGTTAGTAAGGGAGGAAAAGAGAGATATATATTGGAAAATGTAGGTGATGTAATAAGGAGAGAGAGAGAGAGAGAGAGAGAGAGAGAGAGAGAGAGAGAGAGAGATTTTTAGAAAGAAATATACACGTACATTGGGAGGTGAATATTTGCCCCAGTATATTTGTTTAAATTCTGGGTCCCAGACCTATAAGAAGGGAAAGTAATTTCATCCTGCTTCCCCTGGAAACATCTTCACTCTACAACCTGGTGGTGGTAGAGGAAGCTTCCCTTTTTTTATGGGTGCTCCCCATATATATGGTGATTGATGTTTTCCATTTGATCATTTGCCCAGACTTTCTTGTTATCATCAGGGCCATTCCAGAGGAGAAAGAGAAGCAGAGATCACTGTATGGGGTATGTTGTGTATAGGGAATAGGGGGAAACCAGAGCCAACTAATCTGTGGGTCCCTTATCCAAAACTTTTTTCGATGGGTGGAGTCAGAGGAGCTGAGTTTCAGTCCTTAATCTGACATCTTCCAGCTATATAACCCTGGGGCAAGTCAGCTAACCATGTGTAGAACGAAGGGGGCATATCTGAGAATTGTGTGAACATCAAAGGCAATGGAAATAGAAGGAAATGGGAAAGACTAGAAGGAAGTTGAGGCTTGGTTCTGATGCCAAGGATATTATGACTGATTACATAATGATTGAAAGGTGCTATGGAAGGAAGGAGTATCATGAGGACTTAACACCAGGAAGGTCTGGGTTCCAGTCCTCCTTGTGGATACTTGCTCAGTGTGTTCTCATGGCCAAGTGTCTTAACCTCTCTCTCTAAGAGTCGGTTTTCTCATTTATTAAAAAAAAATTTGTAAAATAATAATAACTCACTCTCAGGGCTGTTGAGAGGCTCATGATATAATATATATAAAGTCCTTTGAAGACTTTAAAGTGCTATATAAATGTCAGTTATTAATTATTAATTACTGTTCAATATTAAGGGGTTGTTTTATTATCACTAGCTGTGAAACTGCCCCCCATTCTCTCTTGCCTCCACAAGCCACCTCCATTTCCAAGAGAACGGAAGCCCCTCAAAGGATGAGGTTGGGGTGATCACTCTGATCTGGGCATTCTACTGGCTTTTTTTGTGGCCTCGTTCACTCACTTTGAGCCTCTTCCCAAAATCCTCCTGGCCATAGCATGCACAGCAATCACTCTTCTTCAGATTCAAGAATGAGACAGAGGGAAAAATCATCTGCCAACAACAGGAAGATAACCACAGTTAGTGTGGACCTCAGGAAGGGGTCCCCTATGCCCTCCACATTCAACAGCCCTGTCCTATAATGCCGAGAGGAGTTTTGGGATTCCAAAGGACGTCGGGATGACTTTTACAAAACAATGGGTGCTCTTAATTGGTTGTGCTATAGGTACAGCTAAGAAAGAATATTGTTCTTTTCAAAGTCATGGTACAATTGTAGATATGGGAATTGTGGTTAACAATCTATATTTCTTCATAAGTAGTACACACAATGTAAGAGTAAGCGATTGTTTTGGTGGTTTGGAAGCAATTGCAGGCCAGACTTCAAACTATGCCCTTCCACTCAGGCCATCACACCCTTTTCTTCCCCTCTAGAAACTTGGACTCCACTCTGGGAACCACTTGATTAGTGAATGACTTTGCCTGGACCCAGTAGATGTCCACCTTACTTCCTGGTCGCCAGCTCCATGCTACCGGTTTCCCTTTCCCCTTTCCAGCTTCCCTTTATGTCTGGTCTTCCCCCTTTAGAATGTAAGCTCCTCAAAGGCAGAGACTATCTAGTATTTGGATACCCTGTGATTAGCATCAGGCATGAAGTATAATAGGTATTTAATAGATGTGTGTTGTCTAGCAATCCAGTTATCATGTATCCATCCAATTATTTATCAGAAATAATATTGTTTTTTTTCCAAAGATATTATGTTATGGTAAAATAATAATCGAGCTTGTAATCAGGCTGATGGGCAACAGATGTGATTAAAGGAGGACGAGGAAGAACAAGAGGAAGAGGAGGAGGACAGCAGTCATTCATATTAATTCTTTCAAGGAGTGCATAATTACACCAAAATCACTGGCCTGGGATGGTTTCTGTTAACAACTGAACATATCCCGAAATCAATTCACAGCCTTGAAGTGCCAAAATGCTAAAAAATACCAAAAGAGGACAGAAGCCAGTCCAATATGTCTTGAAAAGGGGAAATGAACTGGGGGAAATGAAGGAATTGATCTGGGTTTTTAGGAGCTTTCTACTCACCAAGACCCCGCATCCTAATATTCCTCCAAAATACCAGACCTCTTCGGATAGATTGATATGGTTGTCGATTTTGCGAGCTCCAGGAAAGAAGAGTAGAATATTTGCCAGGGTGCCCAAAATGGCCAGAGGAATGAGAGTACACCCCAGGCACTTTGCACAGCCCACAGGACACATCTTCCTGATGAAAAGATAGACAAAGCAAATTAATGTGCAAGAGTCACCCTCCACCCACTCCCAACAGCGTCTCCTCAGAGGTCCTAAACCAGAACTTCCAAATGTTCTTCCCAAACGCCGTCCTAGGGGGATATTTCAGGTTCTCAAATTCAGGCAGAGCATCCCATTCGACTTACCTGCTCTCTTGATTGTGGTAGGCTTTTTTTCATGGCCTCTCCATAAATGTGATTATGTATAAGTGATCGTTTCACCATGGAGACTGATCAAATCTGTTAATATTCCACCAGCAAAAAGGCAGGCATACAAATAGGCTATTGGTGGAGCTGTGAATTGGTTGGATCATTCTAGAAACGGACTTGGAATTATGCTAAATATGACTGAAGTATTCCTAACCCTGGACTGGAGATCCCATTGCTAGGCGTATATCCTGAAGACAAGAAGAAAGGTCCTACCTACACCAAAATACTTATGGCAGTAGTGTTTTGAGGCAGGAAAGAACTAGAAACAATGGAGATGACCAACTGAGGGATGCCTAAACATATCATAGCATATAAATGGAATGGAATATTATTGTGACAAGAAACAGCAATGAATATGAAGAATTCAGCAAATCAAGTATTCTAGAACTGGGAAAACAAGACATACAGTGAAAACGTTTATGGAAAGAACAAAATAAAATGAGTTGAATGCTATGTAATTACACTATTAAAGCTTGGCTCCAAAGAGATAAGAGGATCCCCTTATTTACAGAAATCAGAACTATAGATATGGACATATCATAGACAGGTGGGTTTGACTGATGTTTCTTTTTCTCTGTTCCTTTTTTCTTTTATGATGTAAAGGATGGCTCTTTGAGGAAAGGAGAGGGAAGGATATAAGCAGAAATGAAGGGCTGTGAGAACAAAATATAATTTTTTTAAAGGAAGAAGAAAGGATGTACTCATAATAATTTCTGGCTATATTGCATGTTTCTTCATAACAGAATAAGAAATGTTATTGTAAAAGGACAATATATGATATGATATAATATAATATAACATAATATAATACAGTATAATACAATATAATATAATTAATATAATATAATTCAGTCAAAGGAGAGAAGGAATAAATGTAGGGGTGGGGAATCTGAGACCTCAAGGCCACATGTGACCCTCTAGGTCCTCAAGTGTGGCCCTTTGACTGAATCCAAACTTCACAGAACAAATCCCCTTAATAAAAGGATTTGTTCTGTAAAACTCAGACTAAATCTAAAGGCCGCACCCAAGGACCTAGAAGACCATGTGTGGCCTCAAGGCCACAGGCTCCCCACCCCTGAATTAGTGCCAGATGGTTGGGTGAGGAAATTGGGGTTGTCTAGCCTGGAGAAAAGAAGCCTGGAGGGGGTGAGGGCAGGAGGCAGGTGATCGCAAAGGAAAGGTAGTTTTCTGCCTTCAAGTATTTAGGCTGTCACCTGAAAAGGCATGAATTAGAGTTGTTCTTTTGGCTTCAGAATGCAGTGAGGAGAAACAATGCATCAAAATTGCCAAGGGGCAAATTTGACCTGATATAAGGGAGTAAAAAACCTTCCTAATACCTAAATTAAGCTGCTGAAACGATGCATGTATAAACATTTTTGTACCTTCTAAATTTCAACCACCTGTGACAAAACCTCTACCAACTCACTGTAGTTATGAGGCATCCCAGCACCAGTACAAAAATGGTATCCAATAGAGTAGAGCTCTTCAACAGAGTTACTTGTTGGTAGGAAGGAAGGTGGAAGATGAGGGGGATATAGCCATATTTTCATGTGGCAACCAACAGGTTCTATCTTTTTCTAAGACCAATCAGGGTACTATGATCCTCATGGAGCCTCCATTCCCAGGTTTCATGGTACAGTTTATTGAGCAGTAGCCTGGAGAGAAGATGTTAATAAAGAAACCAAGGGGGTGATAGAAAACCAGTGTTATTATCCTTTGAGTTGGGGTTGCTTAAAGAAGACAGAGGTAAGATTTGCCCAGGGTTATGGAGTGAAGAATTGTGGGGAGTAGAACTTGAATCCAAGTATTCCTGACTCTCAGTCTATCCCAGTATTCCCTGTACCACACCATGTCAACTTGACAAAGGCTTAAAGACATCTTTGTATCCCAAATAGAATGGTCAGGGTTTTCAGAATTTTAGATTCCTTTTAAAATTGTATCCAGGAGAAAACCAATCACAAAAAAGTAGGATGTTAAAAGCTAATCCAGATTTTAAAAACAATAATGACTGGATATAAAATTAAAGATGCAGTCCTAATGAGATTGTATGATCTATAGCTAGGATGGTTATTAGAAGCCTGTTTAATCTTGCTAACAGTGAACTTAAGATGCATAGTGATGGTTGAAAACTTGGAACTATGTAGAGTCATATAAATTATGTATTATTTTAGTTAAACTAATATAAAAAAATCAAAATGTTGATTTTCAAAAGACTTATGTGATATTTCATATTAAGGGATGTTGATCAATTTTTTTTCTCCCATCCATAAAAAATTGTTCTTTGCATCCTTCAGCCTAAGGTACCTAGGAGAGACCATGGTACCATGGTGATAACCAGGAGGGTTTAGTGGCCTGCAAGCTACATATGAATCAATAGTGTGAGAAGGCAGATAAGAAACCTAATCTGATAAGGCTTCATTAAGAGTAGGATAGTTTCCAGGAAGTAGGTGACAACCCCATTTTTGTGTTGAGCTCTGGTTGCCACGTTTAAGAAAGTGTTCAGGAGAATAACCCAGATGGTTGGGTGAGGAAATTGGGGTTGTTTAGCCTGGAGGGGGTGGGGGCAGGAGGCAGGTGATCACAAAGGAAAGGTAGTTTTCTGCCTTCAAGTATTTAGGCTGTCACCTGGGAAGGCATGAATTAGAGTTGTTCTTTTGGCTCCAGAATGCAATGAGGAGAAACAATGCATCAAAATTGCCAAGGGGCAAATTTGACCTGATATAAGGGAGTAAAAAAAACCTTCCTAATACCTAAAGCACTCCCTTCATTAATACTGACCGTGTGAAGTGCTAGAGATACAAACAAAGGCATAAGTCAGTCCTAGTCCTCAAGGAACTCACAATCTAATGTGGAAAGACAACACATAAAAAGAGGGTTGGAGACACCAGTGCAGGGGCCATGATGAAGTCCTGCCATGGGGAGGGAAATGACCTGAAGAGGCATGAGTTACAGAGTTGATTTCATCTTGTAGGATGAAAAGTTCTGGCGATCACGAGTTCCAGGACAGCTACAGCCAGGTAGGAAATGATGATGTGAATTCCCTGGGCACCCTCTTTAAGAGGTGGGAAATCTGGGAGGAATTCCCACATGTCCACACACCTCCCCACCCTCTCCAACTAGAGTGAGGAAAAGACTCTAGGGCAGTGGTTTTCAACCTTCCTAATAGCGCGACCCTTTAATACAGTTCCTCATGTTGTGGTGACCCCCAACCATAAAATTATTTTCATTGCTACATCATAACTGTAATTTTGCTACTGTTATGAATCAATTTGATATGCAGGATGTATTTTCATTGTTACAAATTGAACATAACCCACAGGTTCAGAACCGCTACTCTAGGGGCTCTACAGAGGGGTACTGAGGACATAGGAGTTTCATATTTGATTTCGTCTTGAACACTGATGAGTTTCTGGAGATCGTAAAATCCAGCAGAACAGCTAGGTGGGAAATGATGTAATGAATTCCCTGGATACACTCCTAAAATGGTGGAGGATCTAGGAGGAATAGGAAACAATCCCTTAAGTAATCCTATGTTGGTCTGGAGAGAGAATTTGGAAAGATTTTCTAGTCCATGTGATCAATCAGTGCCTATGGGAGAAAAGAAAAGGGTCTATCTCAGATGTGTGTCAGTAATACTTCACAGGATTCTTCACTTCTGGGATTCCGATACAGCAGAAAGCGAAATGTGACTTTTGCCCAGAGAGTTTTGTACATGGAAACTAGTTGATATGGCAGGAACAGGAGACAAGTTAGAGACGGTCTAACTCATCCCAAGCCTGACTTTGTGAATTTTGTGTATATACAGACAGTGGCATGCTCCTATGTCCTTGGCTAGTCTCCGCAAAATACAATTACGGAAGTGTCCCAGAGCTCAGGGACTCATGGTTCCTACACTGAGTCATTAGTTCCTACAAGGCCTAAAATGATCAAATAAAAAACAGAGGTGCTCTTAAATTTGTGCCTGGCCTGTCTTTCGGGTTTGTTTTTTTTAACTCTCCTGAGACAGTGTCTAGAACAGTGGTTCTCAACCTTCCTAATGCCGCAACCCTTTAATACAGTTCCTCATGTTGTGGTGACCCCCAACCATAAAATTATTTTCATTGCTACTTTATAACTGTAATTTTGCTACTGTTATGAATCTATCTGATATGCAGGATGTATTTTCATTGTTATAAATTGAACATAACTCACATTGTTATAAATTGAACATAACCTGCTGGTCTAGACTCTATGACAGGGGTGGGGAACCTACAGTCTCAAGCCCACATGCGGCCCTCTAGGTCCTCAAGTGCAGCCCTTTGACTGAATTCAATTCTCTCCATAAAAGAATTTATTCTGTGAAATTTGGGTTCAGTCAAAGGGCCATACTTGAAGACCTAGAGGGCCACATGTGGCCTCGAGGCTGCAGGTTCTCCACCCCTGCTCTAAGATATGCTATGAGTGCAGGACATGGACCAACATTCATTCAAGGTCTTTTGTGCAGTATTTCATATATTGAATTCCTCCATTTATGTGACGGGTTAGTAATTACAGGGGTTTGTAGAATGGGCCATTACACATTCCCCAAATAGAGGGAAATGCCTCAGAAGTTAGTGAATTTACCCCTCACTAGAGGCATTTGGACAAAGGCAAGACAGCCTTCTACAGAGATAAGTCTTTTTCAATTAGAGGTCAGTCTAACTGAATGCTGAGTTCCCGTAGTGCTCTTCCCCCACCAAACCCCTAAAGTTACTTTGCATTTTAACTTGTCAGTATTTTGCATTTATACGTTATTTCTCTCTAATACAAAACAAGCTCCCAGAAGTCACTGTTTCCTGTCTGTCCAGTATCAAACACAGGGTTTGACACATAAAAGGCACTTGTTGAAATGAATCAAATGTTTGTTGAATTGAATTCTGGCTTTGAAATTCCGTCATTCTAGAGCCATAAAGATGGCAGCCATGAATCACCAAAAAACGAAAACATAAAACAAAAACAAAACAAGGAAATTTGCTGTGGTGGGAGAGCATGTCATATGTAAATATCTGAAATGATATCCAGATTGGGAATGATCAGGAGGTCCAGGACGGCTACAGCTGGATGGGAAATGATGACATAGATTCCCTGGGCACCCCTCTTTTTTCACTTTGACTTGATAATGACAGAATAGGGCCAAAATATTGGTCCTGGTACTGTAAAGAAAAGAGGCCAACGGTGGGCCTCAGATGAGTTTGGTATAATGAGCAAATCCTGCATCTCTGTAATGTACAGTAACATAAGGGACAGTGACATGGTAACATATGTTCTCAAAAATCGGAAATAAAATGAAAACCAGAATTCTACAAACAAATATTTATGCTGCTGAACTCCAGGCATGAAATTGAAGAAAATATTTGTCTACAGGATTTTCTTTCTCTTCTTTTCTTCCAAAAGGTGTTACATAATCCTCTCTTTGCTAAAACCTAAAGCTTCCCAGTGAAAGGAACAACACAAAAGACTGAAAAAAAGCAAAGGTCACCAGCTGAAATTTAATTATATTTATTTTCCTTGTACAGGATCAGAGAAAAAAACCAGTACCAAACTCTGGGTACAACAGTTTGATCTGATTGGTTTGACTGCATACATTTTGTATGCGTAGCCATCTAAATTAAAAACAAACACTCACACATATGTCATATAACAAAAATGCAGAAGTAAGTTAAAAAAATTAAGGCACTAGAACATAAATGGATGTAGTGTATTAGGAAACAGTCTTTGTCGATCACCCATTTTTCCCATTTAAAATTAGTGTATGATGTCTTACAAACAGCATTGTATCATCAAGTTACGCTTCTTCTGAGAACTACATTCTAAAAGTATTACCAGAATAAAAGCTACAATAGACAATTTCCCTCTTGTTTGTTCCATGCCACCAAAACCGATGGAGAACTGTCCCACCCAGCAAGGGTCAACTGTGTGCCTGGGTACTTTGGCATATTCACTCTGTATACTTCCTGTACATCACGAAAATTGTAAAAAAAAAAATGCATTTCACATCATTAAATAATGCAGTGAGACATTATCTGAAAATCACTGCATCAATGGAATTAAAAACATGAAGGTTTTGTCCAAAAATTCGGTTCAGGTATCTTCTAAGTCAGAAAAGGCATGGGAAGGAATACACTTTAAAATCTATCTTTCCCATGCCAAAATTAATTGGTTGCAATGAAGAATTTTCTTTTATCTCATCATTGTCATTTCAAACTATAAAGAACTGGCCTTCTGGCAGTAGCTTTAAACTCTAACAAAAACTTATAAGATAGCACCTTCTGTTTAATTTGGCGGGAGGTCTATGATGATAGTCATCTGAAACTACGTATATAAGAGCTTCTACTAGTTTTTCCTTCCTTCCTTTCTTCCTTTCTTCCTTCCTTCCTTCCTTCCTTCCTTTTTTTCCTTTTTGAAACAATGTTTTATTTTTATATGCCATTAAAAAACACTCTACTTGGCTTTATTCAAGTGATAACACAGTATTGATCAATGCTTTGCTTTATTCTGGGGAAAAATGTAATTTCCTTAATAATAAATGCTCAACTAGTTTCTCTTAAAAAGAAAAATTCACCTAATATTTAATAATTCCAACTATAGCATACTAGAAAATTCATTTCTGAAAATAGACTCTGTAAATGCCCAATGTGTTAATCATGTATTTTTTTTTTAAAGCAATGAGGGATAGCTATTCCAGATTTAATTTGATAACCTGAAAACAAGTCTTAAAGAGGAAAAAAAAAACTTCAAAAAAATACAGTAACACTGCTTAGCCTCGTTAGGTCCCTTGTTCGTTCAAAAAGATTGTTCCCCTCTTTTTTCAATTATTTCTAGCAAAAGAGGAAAAAAAAATCAGTGCTCCCTTCAGTTTGGTAAAGAAAGAAACATTCCCATCCAGCTGCTCTCTTTACCCCCCAAACCTTGGGAGTGGGAAGGAAAAAGTGGGACAGAGAATGAAAAAAAAAATAATGAAGAAAAGGAAGAGGGTGCTGGGGAAGGGAAGAGTGAGATGAGAAAGTAGGGTGGAGGATAGAGATCATCAGACAAACATACAGGGGGAGAAAGGGAGCAAAAAAAACCCAACCCAATTCTACTATTTATTTAGAAAAAAAGTTTCTTTGTTTTGGAAGTAACAGTAGTTTCCTCCTCATCCTTCTTATTCCCTCTTTTGTCTTTCTATCCAATATAAAGTGCACCAAAGAAGATTTTTTGTTGTTTTTTTTTTAATATAATGGAAAAATCTTTTGGTATAAAAGTTATCATAGAAAACCATTTTCATAAAACTCTGTTGACACTTCCTATTGGGCACTTATCACATGAAGTTCTTCTCACCTCTGGGGCATGACTACATGTCTATCCCTATTCATTTCCTGACTTTGAACCTTTCCATATTTTTTCCATAACATTGCTACTTGAACTCTGACCTTTTCACCTGCTTTCTTCCCAACAAGATAAAAGATAGCCTGTACTTCTTGTATCTTCTAATACATAAGAAAGAATCTGAATTAACAGACCCTCCACAAAAACAAAAACAAAACAAAAGAACACTTATATGAGTGATCAGCCTCCTTTCTTTGCTAGGACTAGAAAAGTCCTAGCTCAGAGACTGGAATTAATAATAATGCCTTTAAAAAGTAATGCATTTTGTTAAATTTTTAAAAAACAGATTAAATTCATCGATTATAAATAATGACAGTTGAAAAAATATTAAAACATTTGAGGACGTCATTGGCATATTTGGGGCACTGAATTCTAGCTTTACTTTTATGCACTCTCAGTCCTAAACATCTCAATTTTTCTTGATTACATGAGAGGTATTGAGTATATGTGATATCATGCCTTTTATACCAATAGTAGCAAGCAAAAAGGTTTGGATAATAGAATTAGCAGACAGGGAATAGTTTGACTGAATTCAGAAACATCTGCCTCCACCATGTACCCTCCCCATAAAGCAGACATTTGTTTACAGGTCATTCAGTGATCGGTTGTTTCCCGATTACAGTTTCATTGATACTGTCTGTTTCAATTAGTTATTGTCTTGGTGACAAGACCAACAAGGCTTTATTTAAAAAAGAGGCAACTGGGTATTCTATGGTCAAGTTGTAAATTGTGCCACACTTTCCTACCCTGATATATTTTAGGATTAATCTCCCAAAATCAAAAAAGCAGTTGCCACAGATGTATCCAAAAACCAAAAAAACTCCGTTGTTAATTATAATCAGTTACAAAATTACAGTGAATGCTTAATAAAAATAAACATCAAAATCTGAGTTGCATTTTATTATAATTGCATGCCGTTTCTTTCCACTGTTTTTCTAGTGGTGGTGATGGTTAGTACCGATGTGGTCTCTCTTACAGCATCTTTAGAATAAAAAGGTTCCTAGACAATCTGCTACTTTTGAAATTGGAATTGTTCATTATCTGAAAGCTATACAGTAATATACTGGAGCATGAACTATAAAAGTACTGTCGGTGCCTCTGCAAATATAGGATAATATAATAATTATCATCATAGCCAGCATGGATTCAAAGTTCTACAGTACTATTTGACTAATGATACAATGATTTCTTGAAAGCTCAAGTTAAATAGAGTTTTCTTTTTTTCTTTTGTAAAGCATTTGGTACTATTGTCATAAATATAGTTACTAACCTGCACTTTGGGACTAATCTGGTGCAGGGATCCTGGCTGAAGCTGTCACATCAAAATTCTGTTTCTTTTCTTGTTTATCGGCTTTTAGTTTAAACTAACACCCACAAGCTTCTTCATGGGCCAATGAAAAGAGAGAAAAGGTGAAATGATTCTGCAATCTCTCCCTGAAATCTGAGCTACGGGCAAGCCTCGGCCAGTGTGCCGTAGCAAACTGATACAGTTAAAAAGTAAAGAGAAAACAGACATTTATATATTTAGATGTGAGTTCTTGTCAATCAAATTCAGACAACAATTTCAATTGACCACATGAATGTAAAAGAGTCATTGGAAATCTTGAGTACTTTCGGGGCTCCATCTCTCTTTTCCAAAGAGAAGAAGGAAATGGAGGATGTAAGGGGGTGGACTGGGCCAAAGCCAAGAGCTCAGATTACAGCCAGGTCAGGAAGGGCTCACTTTTGGTAAGAACAGACTCCACGTCGTTGAAGATGGGGATCAGGTCGTCCGACTCCAAAGTCCCAAGATCAACATTTGTTCCAGGAAGACAGTCAAGGAAGTCAGGGAAACGGGTCTGCTGGGCAGTTAGACTCATTGGCGTCTGTCCTACATTTTCCCCTATGAGAGAAAGCAATTGTCAACAACAGCAAAGGTTCCTGAGGAACAAAGTTTAATAAAAACCTAAGTCCGATTTTCACGAGAACTGCATTGACACCTTTTTATCATGGAGAGCTGAAGACTTGGAATTAGTAAAATCTGGGTTCTAGTCTCACCTCCGATACTTTCTAACTGTGCAGGCCTGGGGCGGTCACTTCCTGTCGCAAGCTTTAAATTTCCTTACTTTAAAATGGGCATCACAATAACTCAAAGTAACTATCTCATGTGGTTGTTGGGGAGGGGGGAGGCTCAAAAAGGAAAATGAATATGAAAAGAGTCAGACATTATCATCCCTCCTCCCCAAAAAGAAGGTACGTTTCTTAAGGGTGCTAGAGTGTGGTGCAATGAGAAGAGGATTGGCTTTGGTGCCTTGAGGATCTGGGTTCAAATCCTGATTCTGTCCCCATCAATCTATATGACACTGGGTGTTCCACTTAACATCTCTGGGCCTCAGTTTCCTTGTCAGCCAAAAAAAAAAAAAGGCATTGGAATAACAGTCCTCTAAGGTCCTTCCAGTCCTCAATCTATGATTTTGTCTTCATATTCTCAGTACCTAACAACACATCTTGAACATAGTAAGTATTTATTAAATGCCTGTTGAATAAATTCCCTATATTAATAGAGTAAATATTACCTACAGCATCACACTAAAATCAGACCGTCAGTGTTGTGGGCAAGAACTCCCGAGTGTGTATTATCAATTTTTTGTGAAATATATCTCAGGAGACACAGTCCTAAATGGATGGATGGATGAATCAAGAGGGAACCCAAGGGCATGACATAATAAATGCCAGTGGGTATCAGCCCTGTATCAGTCATTCATCTTTTTCTCTCAGTATTGACAAAATTGCCTCCTGGCAAATTATCCTTAAAAAGTTAGGGATGAGAGAGGTCACCGAATATGAAAAGTCAAGTCAATCTTTTTTTTTAAGTGAAAATGTGGCAAGGTTCTCAGACATACACCTTGATAAGTGCCAAGGGCCCTCATTTTCTTGGTCTCTGAGGACCTCTGGGGGCTGTGACTACTGCCACCACTACTCTCGATTCCTTCCTCCCCTTCCCATTCATTTCCCCTCTGCCATTTTCTATCTGCCACTTCTACAAGATTCTGGAAAATGAAGATGGGTCTAATGACTCTCTTCCAGTATTCTGTGGGGCCTTCATCCCTCCCTTCCAAACTCTCCCAGAGGTGTTGGCTTGTCCCCTCCTATGGCACCTCTGTTCAGCTACAGAAGCTATTTGCCTTCTTCCTCCTAGCAACCAGATGACTCCCAGCCAGTACAGACAAATCGGAGGGGAAATCAGCTCCCCAATCTTTTTTCCTTCGACTTCTCTGACTATTTTGTTTTCTACTACCCAGTGTATAGTTTGTGGCCCAGGGATCCTGTTCAGTACGGATCAGGAAGGCCAAAAAGATAGGATTTTACATTTTAAAAGGATGTACTTCTATGCCTTGGGGCTCAATCCCCTCTGCTGGAGTTTTCATATTGTGGCTAGAGGAGCAGAGTTCAGTTGCAAAGATGCTTTCTTAGCTAAGAAGAGAAGGCTGAAATGTTTGCTCAGCTCAAATGCTACTTTTGGAGTTTTTTCTCAATGCCCTCAGCTTCTAGTGGAATTAGAGTTTACAGGAACATAGATTTAAAACCAGAAGAGACCTTAGAAGCCAAAGCCCAGATGGGCAAAGGACTTGCCCCAGGGATATACAGTCAGTGTTCCAGATAGGATTTGAACTCAGAACTTTTGGACTTCAAATCCAGTATTCTACCCACTGAACTAAGAAACAAACAAATAGCTTAGTCAACTGGGTGTTGGTGGGGTTTAGGGCAAAGGTAAGGATTTAATTAAAAAGAGAACTTTTACAAAGTTTATATTTTTGAAGTCAAGTTTAACTCATAAGTTTTTTTGAGGTAATCTGAGTTAAGTGATTTGCTCGGGGTCCCACAACTAGTATGAATTCATAATTTTTAAAAATTGTTTATAGTAAACTTATTCTGTGAATTAAAATGTCCTTTATGATACATATCCAATGAATGTTACCTTTTTAAAAAAAATTCCCTTCAGGCAGATCCTAGTGAAATATGCTACATACAACTCGGAAAAAGAAGAAACTTATACAAACATGTATTTGGCTATCTAGAAGAAATCTGGCTTCCTTGATGAATATAGGCAAAGGGTCTATCCTGACAAACATATGCTGAGAATTCATTGTAACCAGACCTTCTCTGTTCACTTTTGGACATGGGAAGAGACATCAGTCAGTATCAAGGAGAAAAACTTTCTCCATTCTAGGGTAGGAAGGCTCTGACAGTGAAAACATTATCCTGGTGCTAATGGAGTGGAAATCCAGAGGCAAACATTAAGCAAGGCAAGTCTCTTCTCTTCCTTTACTGACATCTTCATTTTGATAACTCATGATTTCACATCTCTGCTGTTACACTATTCTCCCTAGACAAGTCACTTAACCCCAATTTCCCTGCCCTCCCTCCTCCAAAAAGCAAAAAAAGAAAAAAAGTTCCAGTTTCCTTCAAAGTTCAGCTGAAACACCATCTCCAACATGGAATTTTGTAATCCTCCCACTATTACTGTACAGTCATGTCTGACTCTTTGTGACCCCATGGACCATACATGCCAATGCTGGCATGGGGTTTTCTTGGCAGAGATACTGGAGCGGTTTGCCATTTTCTTCTCCAGCTCATTTTACAGATGAGGAAACTGAGGCAAACAGGGTTAAGTGACTTGCCAGGGTCACACAGCTAGTAAGTGTCTGAAGCCAGATTTGAACTCAAGGATATGAGTATTCCTGACTTCAGGCTTGGCACTCTGTCCCCTGTGCCAAAAAAAGTCATTTTTAGGAGGTGATATGTGAGCTAACTAGGAGAGACCTTTCAGAAATAAGAACAGTTCACACTGTGTGCCCAGCTCAAAGTAGATCAGACTTCCACTGAAGTAATTTTTCATTAGGCCGATATGTCTTGAACTGTCTCATTTTCATTGTTGTAGCTCCAGCCTTATATGGCGCCTAACAGATAGCAGGTGCTTAATAATTGCTTAGTAAACTGAATTAGATCATCTCTACTTATACACTCTCCAAAAAAATAAACGTCAGTCTTGAAGTCTTCATAGTTTCCCCAACCCAAACCCTACAGAAAGTTTTATACTGGTGAACTGAAATCTGGGGCACTGATGGAAGTTCATTTGAACCACAGGTCAGTTAGTTTCATCTCCAAACATTTATCATCGCTTCTAACTGCATAACAGACTTCCTGAAACCAGATCCCAATAAAATGTTGCTTGGCTTCTAGAAAGCCAGCCCAAATAAATTGAGTGAGCTCTTCTTCCCATCTTTATTTTGCCCACTGAGATGTTTACCAGGCTCAAGCAGACTTCTAATGCCTAAGACTTCCACTTGGCCCTGGAATTCTATGCTCCAGATGGTCTGTTTTGAGATCCACAAATGTCTTCTTTATTGCCTTGACCATTCTCCATGTTACCCATGGTCACAGCGTAATTCATTAAGCACGTTTAGCAAATGCTTTCTTTGGGTGGAAATAAGTGAAAGATTTTGGTGATTTGGGACAAGCTGGGTTTTACAATATAATTTCAGTTTGGGCAGGGGATGAGTGTTATTGTAGCAACAGCCTCCATGAAGGACTAGCCTTGGCACAGTTTGGTGGCATGCATTCTCCTTCCCTACTAACAAAGTTTAACTCCACATTCAAGAAAGAAGTTTTAGCTGCACAAACTGTGCATAGTCGTGTAGGGAAACAGGTTGACTGTCCTTTCAAACCACCACTAAAACCCTACTATGAAGGCCTATCATGGAATGAATGTGGCACTGTCTTCTCCAGGGTCTGCACAGTCTGATGGGTCTTGCTGGCCTAGAGAAGACTTCAGTATGAATCTAGTGTTAGTCTACATATCTGCTATCTATATACCAGACTAACTTATGTTCAGGGAGATACATAATCAGATTTCCCTGTAGAGTACCACAGAAACTCCTAGAGACTTGTCTACTACGCTTAATAAAAGAGACACAATATATTGGTAGAGGGAATGTGAGCAGTGCTGAAATTTTAAGTCTTGGCAGTATGAAAGTCAAAATTAGGATAGAAACAGATACATAATTTGCATGCATCTATATTATTAAACTATCACTTACTGTTGCTTTCTGGGTCCTTTTGTGTTATATTAAAAGAAACTAGTATGTTTCATAACCCATCCCTATCTTGGAAGCATGTTGTGTTACAAACATATGAAAAAGCATAACATAGAAACTCAAAAACATCCAAGACCAACAATGAACCGTACAGTGGAAAGGCTTTAATGAATCATCTTCTCCTTCTTACCTGTGTCCATCTCGTCTACGTTGCCGAGGAAATCTTCAGGAGTTGTCGGGATGCTGTAGCATCCTAAGCCTAGGCCACTGTCTGTGCTCTGCTCCCTGGAATGGTATGGCCCACTACAAATGAAAATACAGAAAATACTTCAGTGTCATCCTTCTGGATGGAATCTCAACGTCAAATACAGGAGGGCAAATGAACAAAATTGGAGTTTTATGAACCAGTCTAAAAGTCACTGTGCCTGACTTTCAGTCCACGGTTCTCCTTTTCCAGTTCAAGATAAAAGTTCCCCAAACTGAATTTTCTTGTGAACTTGATGTATTCTTTCCTCCATGCCCCCTACCCCTATCCCCACCAAATTAGAAGCTAAGATTAGACTTGTTGTTGGCCTGTGTATTTTCAGTGCCTATCACGTGGTATATACTCAATACATTTGTTGAATCAAGCAGGAAAATGGAATCATAATCATGACAATGAATAGGGCCTGTAACCAAGAAGAAAATATCTTGTTATCTTGCACACAAACTATAAGACCACTGGGAAAGGATGAAAGAGAAAGGCAGAGTTGAAAGAAAAGTCGGTCATCTTAAAACATAGCACTGTCTATGGACTGGTAGACCCCAAAATCTCCTACAGCTCTTGAGATTCTGTAATTCTACATCCTTTTCAATGGTAAGCATAGGCCACATTTGACCTGTTTCTCACTTAATTTTTTTGTTTGCCCCATCGTCTCCTTTTACCAGAATATTAATAAGTTTTATAAAGAAATTGTGTTATTTTTTTAAAAACTGAAACAACAATAAAAGCTGAAAAACGAAATGTTTTTTTAAAAGCTCCATTCAACAAATACATGGCAGCATTGCTTCCATTGAAAAGGTAAGAACTTTTCCATTCCTTTGGTCTTGGCCCTGATGGAAGATCTGATGGTTTCTTCACTTCCTGTAACCAGTATGAAGGTGAAATTTAAATGGAAGGGAACCCTCCTCCCCAATCAAGTAGGTTCAAAAAGAAAAGAGACCTTACCCATTGAGAAAAGGGTCCGAACTATTATTCGTTATTGGTCTGATTTCCTGGGCCATGGCAGGTGTGTTCCCAGCAGCCTGAACAGAGGCCATTGTCTCTGATTCCATGGGAAGTTGTCGACATAGAGCGGCTTCCTGCACAACGGTGAAAGTCAGTGGAGGAAATGAGTTAGCCATATTCCCTGACAAGACAGCGCAACGTGTTACGTAAATGGTTCCAACCAAGCAGGGACAAAGCTGTTTCTTTCTCTTGCTTCAGGATTCATAATCATTAGTGTTACTTCTCAACAACCCTTCCATAAAGCCACTCTAGAGGCAAACCCAGGCCCAAGTCACTCAACCATAGTCACACAAGCAGCTCTAGAGGCAAACCCAGGCCCAAGTCACTCAACCATAGTCACACAAGCAGCTCTAGAAGCAAACCCAGGCCCAAGTCACTCATCTATAGTCACACAAGCAGCTCTAGAGGCAAACCCAGGCCCAAGTCACTCATCCATAGTCACACAAGCAGCAGTGGCTGGACCTCTTCCCCGATGTATCAGGTATCTGCAACTCAGAACTCCTACTTACTAGCAGCCATTTCTAGAGATGGTTTTCCAGATCTAATCCAAATCAAAGTTCCATTCTAAGTAGCAGAGCATAATTCCTTGAAGGCAAAGGAGACTGGGTTTTTGTTTCTCTTGTCTCTATCTCTAAAATACAGTAGATGCGTAAGACCTGTTCATTAAATTGAACGGGATTAGACTGGATCAGATTGAAAGCCATTAATCTCCTTTTTGTCCATGCTATTTACTGGCCAGTAAAACTTTTAATTCATGACAGAGTAACCCTAATGGCTACGTCTATATTTTATGACATCGAAACACCACTATCAGGTCACCAAAAAAAAAAATCAATGACTTATTTTTAGATTGAATGTATTGAATGGGCATAATGAAGACCAGCTGGAAATCCTTTGGGGGGAACTTGGAAGCCATGAATAACCATCATAAAGTAGTACCATCGAGATCCACTGTTCTCTTATGGAGAAAGAGTGACAGAAGCCAAAGAAATGTCAAGAGTGACAGACTAAGAAACCGACAATCTTGGTTCTAGTCCCAGGTGCCCTGTTGGCTAGAAAGGTCACCCTGGACAACCTGTTTAACCTCACCGGGTCTCAGCTTCCTCATCCATAAAAAACAGGGTGTTCAGCTTGATGATGCCAAGTCCCTTTTAGCTCTGAAATGCTATGATACCATTTTAACAAAAGTAAAAGAACATTAAAACCATGTGGTTATCTGCACATTCTATAACAGTAGTAAGTAGCAGTAGCAGCAGCATTTATAGAGTGATTTATAATTTATAAAAAGCTATACAAATATTTCATTTTATTCCCTCAATGACCCTGTGAGATGGGTGCTATTATTATACCCTTTTTACAGATGAGAGAACTGAGGAGGGCAGAAGTTAAGTGACTTTTCCAGGGTCCCACAACTAATAAGTACATGAGGTCAAATTTGAACTCATCTCCCTTACTAGGTCCAACACTCTATCTTCTGCCACCTAGCATCCAAAAGTCAAAAGAACACCACAAAACACATTTTTCTAGTGAGCAGGGGAAAGTATTATTGGTTTATTTATGTTACCAAAGCCAACTTAGGACAGCCTGTTTTTATCTCTCTCGTCTACAGATTTTCCTTGATCGATACTACCTTACATCCTGAAATTGTTATCATTACTGCTGAAAGTCTGTCTATTTCGAGACTATTTCACGTGGTGGTCAAACATGGGTATACCACAAATGATATAAACCGAATGACCATGTTCTTATTAGAGAGCTGTTTCCATATGTCCAGGGTTGGTTGCAACCACCTGCTGTAAATGACTTTTCTCTCTCTAACGGCATTCACTTTATCATTCCTGTGGGAATGGGATCCTCATTAACTGAGCCTTCCAGACACTGATTTTTCATAATAATAAGCTGATGAGATAGGTATGTGTGGAAATTGGGCCAAAAAGCGCTAGAGAAAATGACCATTTATTCAGAATCCAAATAATTAGGAGACTCAAAGAATCTAAATTCTGGTCTGTGATCTATTGCTATGGAGAACATTAAGTAAATGTTCTGATATTAAATGACTGCCTTATCTATGACATAGTAGATAGAGAGCTGGGTTCAAGGCCCTCTTCAGATGCATACTGGCTGTGTGACCCTGGGCAAGTCATTTCAACTTCTCCATTCCCCAAGCAAAGGTATACATTGGTAAAAGAAGGTTCTTTATTGGGAGTTCCCTATACTAAAGATATCTCAGGTCCCAGTCTGTCTCTTCCATGTTAGGTGGTAGGGAAGAAATAACAAAGGACAAAGGCATGGTCACTGACCTCACAAGGTGTTTAACAGAAAGGTGTATAACAGAAAGACCAAGAAAAGTAACTTCCATGCTGTGCCATTAGGTTGGTATCATTTCAGCCCAATTTCCTATAATGTCCAGGTCTGTGGCTTTGTATAAGGTGCTACTTGGTAAGTATACAGAAGAGGAAAGAGGAGATGTGTTGCTGTCCATTCACCTTCCCGGCATGCCTCCTGTCTACACCTCTGTTCTCCTGCTCCTGCCTGGGGTTCTACACTTTGGTGAGATTTCTCTCGAAAGTACCAAACCCAAACCTATTCATCTACTTTTCTTCTGCCATCTTCATCACTAGTCCCAAATTCCTCCCTCCCTTCATTCCTTCCATCTCCATCAATACCACCATTCCCCAAAAGGACATATTAATCCATGCCTTATGGTTCTACTCAACAACTCTTTGACTCCCTAGTCCAAATCACTTCTCGCTGGCCATTATCCTCCATTATATATGCTATCTTTCCTTATTAGCATATAAGCTCCTTGGGAGCAGGCAGTGTTGTTTTGAATTTATCTCTCAGCACTTACCATAATGCTTGGGACATATTCTTAATAAATGCTTTTGCTTTCATTCATTCATTCATTCACTTACTCATCCATTCATGTACTTAGCTCTGATGCGAGATTCAGAGAGCCTGTGCCCTGGATCAACTGTTACGACAGTTGCATTCTCTTCCCTTAATTATAATGTTCCCTTTAAGTTAAGTTTTTGTTTTGAAGATATATTCAAGTTCAATTATCTGCTTGAATCGGGTTTCCAAATAGCCATTACCCTTATTAAAGACATCCTTGTTGAAGATGATACTACATTTGGCCTGCAGAGGGCTCCCTTTATTAATCTAGAATGCCTGCCTTCAAGGATGTCAAACATGACCCATTAAAATAGGGAGGAAACTTTCCCCGCTCTGAACCATCCTAAAGGAACGGTGGGGGCTGATTTATCCATCAGTAAATACTTATTAAGCAACTACTGTGTGCTAGACACTGTGCTAATCACTGGCTTAGCTTAGTCTATCAGAGCTGGCGAGATATTGTTGACCACAAACACTTTTTCAGCATTGCAACACGACAACTTTCTGGAAATCATTTTTAACCTCAGCCCCAAATTCTGACCTGAATTAACTAAGAGAGAAAGCATTTGTAGCAGTATTCCTCATTCCTCCTTGGTGTTTACTCCATATTTCCCACTTGTCTACAACACACTCCTGGGTTTTGAACCCAAGGGCTCATTTCAAAAGGAATCCAAAGGACTAGATATGCCAGATGTATTCATCGAGCCTTCATTTTCTTTCTACTCATTCTTTATTGTGTGGAGGTATGACTACCGAGTAGCAAGACTGACATTTTTATGCCAAAATGGCAATTAATCTCTTTAAAGACACTAAGCTTAATTATTCCAGTGAATACTAACCTCATTTCCCCAGGGTCATGTCATGTCCACCAATGGTCAGCCTACCAGGGATGAGACCCTCTCCTGCAATCCAGCTATACTGGCATACTTGCTACTCTTCACACAACATACCCCTTTCTCTGTTTTTGTACTGGTTTTTCCCCAATGCCTGGAATGCACTCCTTCCTCAACTCTGCCTCCTGCCTCCCTTCAGGTCTCAGCTCAAATCCTACTTTCATCAGAGGGCCTTTCTTGCTCTCTGTAGCTGCTAATGCCTTCTCTTCAAACTGTGATCCTACTTGGGGCTTTCTTGGCAAAGATCCTGAAGTGGTTTACCATTTCCTTCTCTACTTAATTTTTACACATGAGGAAACTGAGGCAAACAGGGTCACATGACTACCCAGAATCACACAAGTAGTAATTGTTGGAGGCCAGATTTGAATTCAAGAAGATGAGTCTTCCTGATTCTAAGCCCAGTGCTCTATTCACTATGCCATCTAGCTGCTTTCTGAGATTACCTTGCATCAGCTCTGGATGGACCTTATATATACCTATTTACACATTGTCTTCTAGAATTCAAGTTCCTATCCTTTTGCCTTTCTTCACATTCCCAGCCCTTAGTACAGTGTCCAACTCAATAAGTACCAAATAAATGTTTTTTCACTGACTGACAATGATGTTGTCAATACTTAAAAGAATTTTGAAACTCAATGTTTGCAAGTATCTTCAAGGACCTTTCATGACCCATAGAAGTCTCTCACATTGGAGGCAGAGCCTATTTTGAATACTCTTCAGTTGATCACTCACTATGTTCACCACATAGACAACAAATAGCTGTTGATAGTTTCCAAAAATCCAGCCAGCCTCTAAGGAGTGGAGTGTTAGATTTCAGAGACATGGATGACCTCGGTGCAATCCCAACTCTTTCATTTAATAGTTGTGTGACCACAAATTAGTCCTTAACTTTTCTGAGCTTCAATTCCTTGTCTGTAAAGTGGAAATAACAATACGTGAGGTACCCACTTCTCTGTTGTGAGGTTCCAGTTAGATAAGGTAGTTTGTAAGCTTTAAAGGGTCATATATGTCTCAGTTATGATTATTGCTCCTATAAAAGAATGAGCCACAGGCTATGACAACAATTCTTACTGCCTGATAGCTTGAATTATAGACCAAAGTTCTTAATTCTTCCTAATGAAATGTTCATAGTTCTCCAAGACACAGCTTTAAAATGTAATGACAATGACAAACATAATGACTCTCTCTTTAAATAATTTCAATTTGTTTTCATGTGTCAAAATGGTCCAGAATTAAAATGAGAGGAAGAAAATGAGCTTTGGGAAATTATTCAGTGCTTTCAATAGCCCTAGCTGCTTCATTATAGAAACACTCATTTTTTTTTTAGTAATATTTTTCCAATGATATAAAAATCATGAATGAGACAGGCAGAGGCTTACAAGGCATACAATTTCTCATCAAGGAAATGCACACTCAGATTAGGGTTGTCCAACAGTTGTTTCTCACTCTTGCTACATGGTAACAGACAGGCCACTGGAATGGGGCATGAGTTTTCATACATTATTTAAAGAATTACATGAAGGCTGGCAACACAATTCATAAGTCTTGTCCAATCGACTTATAGGAAGACAAGGACAAAGCTCCCTTAGATTAAAAAGCCATGGACTAGTTGTGATCTGAACTGTGGGAAGGCATGTCCACATTAATGAAGTCTAAGATGCATTTATGAAACTGCTACCCTATTCTAGTGGTCATTTTCCATTAGTGGAATTTTGCTAATCAAATTAAATCCACTTTCAAAGAACTTAGGTACGATGGTGGGTTGCTCAATTTATTTGCATGTGACTTATTCTTTAGGTGTGGTGGCAAATCTCATCACCTTTATAACTTTCAGAAGTTAAGTGTCCTTAGGAAAGTCACTTCTTATTTCTAGGTCTCAATTTTCTCATCTCCAAAGTGGGGTTTTGATTCGATGATTTCTAAGGTCCTTTCAAGACCTAAATCCTAAAGCAAACTATAAAAAGTCCTTTTAGTGGATTTTTGGAAGGAAGCACTGCCCCTCTCCCCTTGCTTCCCTCCATGGAGCTGTATTCCTCAAGGCTTAGTCATCTTGTGCTGCAGATGAAGACATTGGGCTAATTGGTCTCCAAGGTCCTTACTAGCTCTGACATGCTGTGGTCGTAACATTGGCTGCCTGCTCAGGTCTGAAATCCAATAATAGCTGAAGGTTTTCTATTCAACTTCTCAACTGTTTAACTCCATGATAGTCACTTGGGGAATTCAGCAACTTGTCCACTTTCAAAATATAGCTGCTTGTTACTGAATAATCCTCTCTGAAAATAGGATGGAAGGAATCCTAACTCATTTTCCAATTTCTCGGTCAGTGGGATTCTGCTTTACTTAGAAATGTCGCGACTTAAAATCTTATCTTCTCATAAACTGAGTAATGAAAAAGAAATGCCAGAACGAAGTTTCCCTTTTAACTATTTCTTTATGGGCATGATAACTTGTGTTCTGTCCCTACTGAATTGTATTAACACAATAATTAACATTTATACAGTGTACTATATACACAATCTTATTTAGTCCTTATAACAACCCTGTGGATTTCATAGTATTGTTGTTCAGTCATTTCAGTCATATCCAGCTCTTCGTGACCCCTTTTGGGGTTTTCTTGGCAAAGATACTGGAGTGGTTTGCCATTTCTGTCTCCAGTTCATTTTACAGATGAGGAAACTGAAGCAAACAGTTAAGTGGCTTGCTCAGGATCCCACAGCTAGTAGGTGTCTGAGGATTTGAACTCATGAACATGAGTCTTCCTGATTCAAAGCCCAGTGCTCTATTGATCGCACCACCTAGATAAGAAAACTGAGGTTGGAAGAGTGTAAGTAACTTGCCCCATGATTGCTCAACTAATAAGCATCATAGGCAAGATTTGAACTAAAGCTCTCCTCATTCCTAGTCTCTTTCTCTCATATCATTTGGCTCTCCCCCAAACCATACCCCCATAGAAAAAAATGGAAAAAATAGAAAAACCCAACCCTGACACTGTGGAACCAATAGCCATTCAAACTTGGTAAGTTCCAGAGAAGTAAAATGATTTTTGTAATCACATAGCTGGTCACAGAACATGAGAGCACCTTCCTTTTATCGCTGCTCAGTAGCAACATTGGAACTAGACTGCAGATTTCCTGTCCACCTAGCCCCAAGGTCTTTCCAGTGCACCAGGGCCATTGACTTCAACTTCCCAGTATAAGCTACACTCTGCTTTCCTTCCCTGGTTTACCTATTCTCAATGCCCCTTTAATACCTACAAGAAATCCAAACTTGTTGGTCAGTCACACAATCTGGACAAGTCCTGAATCACTTATACATAACTTTGGCATGCAGGTTTATATTTATTTAAATATGTTTTAGTGATTCAGCAGAGGCAATCTCCCAAAAATAAATTAATGCAATCTCAAACGATGTTAATAGAAGCATAATGTCCAGAACAAAGGAGGTCAGAGTCCCACTTGCTGGAATATACCTAGAATATTGTGTCCAATTCTGGGTGCCACATATCAGAATGGATATCGACAAATTCTAAAACAGGGGTTCCAAAATCTTTGATAACCTCTTTGGTGGAGCCTGTGGACCTCTTCACAGAATGCAATAAATGGATAAAATAAAATACAGGATGCCTCCAAAGCCTTAGTGCAGATTTTTTTTTTTAAGTCACAGATCCCCAGTTAAAAATCCTTGTTCTAGGTGCAACAAAGTGGCGCAGTGAATAGAGCACTGGCCCTGGAGTCAGGAGGACTTGAGTTCAAATCCAGCCTCAGACACTTAACACTTACTAGCCATGTGACCTTGGACAAGTCACTTAACCCCAATTGCCCTGACTTTCCCCCTCCAAAAAAAACAAACAAAAAACCCTTGTTTCAGAGCATGGAATTTCTTTTCTGTGTAAGAATATAAGCTTCCTAAGAGCAGAGACTATCCTTCACCTCTTTTTCTATCCCTAGGGCTCAGCACAATGACTGGCACTAAAGGAATGGTTACTGATTGCTTAGATTAGGGATAGAGATTATATATAAAATGTGCTGTTTGAGGAATCTCTGGAAGAACCGTGGTTGTTAGCCTGACCCGTCAATCAACAAACATTTATTAAGTACCTACTGCGTGCCAGCTCCAGAAGAAACAAATGCAAATAGTCCCTACTTTCAAAAAGCTTGCCGGGAAAACAACATGGGCACATACTGTGCATGCAAGATAAAATTAAGGTAATGGGGTAGGGTGGAGGGACTAGAAACTGGAATTATCGGGGAAATGGAGGAAATAGTGTTTTAGCTTAACCTTAAAGGAATCTAGGAAGGTGACGCACAAAAGATCAGGTGCTGAAAGAGACAATCCGGACCAATTTATTGGGAACAATAATTCCTGGATTGGGAGGGAGAATAGAGCTAAATGGCCAGTACAGTTATTCCTAATTTTAGCAGGGCATGGTTTTCTGACTGTGGCCATAAGACCACATATTTAAAGCTGGAAGAGATATTTAATACTAACTACTCCAACAAATGGGAAACTGAAGGCTGATGACTTGCTCCCCCTCCCCCCCAATGCCTCATTGGTAGAGTAAGAGACAGCCAGGATTTAAACCCAGGTTGTCTGATTCCAAAGCCATCACCCTTTCCACTCTACCACACGGCTGTCCAAGGAAGTCACGATACAGACTCCAAAGAATTTGGAAAGCTTCCTAGCTTCTCCATTAATGACTCCATGTTGAACTTTTCTCAAGCTAAGAGTGAAGAACACCACGTCTCAGACTCCTGCAATGTATAAACCCAAATATCTCTTTTAAAGGTGGAAGTCTGTCTAGTTTACTACAGGTTTCCTGGAGGTGGGTTATTATATGGGTGATTGTTTTTAAAAAGGTCATTCCTAATTAGCTCAGGATTGGGGGGGGGGGGGTGGAGGCATGAGGAAAGAGGCAGAGAGGAAGTAGGGTGCTAAATTCCAGTAACTAAATAGAAATTGTCTCAGGATTAAAACCCAACCCCCCCTTCTCTTCCAACTTGCTGGTGAGTCTTCCTGTGGAATAAGTAAACAGAGGAGGTGAGAAAATACACTGCAGCTGAAAGTCAAGCAGCCTGTCATGACCAGAGATGCTGGCCTGGGGTCCCAGCAGCCCTTGCGATGTCTTTGGCTGGGGAAGTGCCTCCTGCTGCCTGGCTCATGTGGCCTTTGGCACAGACTTCAAAGGGAACCCAATGATAATAAGCTCTTCAGAGGGTCCTGTGCTGTCAGTTTGAGCGTTGGAAGAAAAGATCCGGAAAAAATGGGATGCTGTATTGTTTTAATTAACAAGGGTGGGGTAAGTGGAAGCAAATGAAAAAATAAAACCAATATTGTGAAATCCTGAGTCTCAAAGTGGTTCTCCCTTTGCGGAGAATGTGTAATCCCAGCCAAAAAAACTTCAAAAGACTTCAAACGTTGCAGGACGCTAAATTATTCACCTTCTTTACACAACGTCTTGATGTAAATCTCTTTTTAACTTTCTGCCAGAGTCCAGAGATCCATTGTCAGAGTTCCTGACAATGAATCTTCCTGGTTTGGGATCTCTCATCGCACAAGCTCAGTTGCCAAAATGAGTTTGGATGCAAAAGGGAGAGCGTAGGCAAAGCATTAGTGAATGACAGGGTCTGGGCTTCCCCCACAGCTCACCCTGTTCTGCCATCCTTCACATTTTGGAGGGACAGGAGTCCACCCTGGCACCCCAGCCAAAAACAGTGGGGAAAATATTAAAGTCGTAGAAAATGATTCCGACAAATGGGGAAACTGAAGGCCAGTGACATGCCCCCAAATGCCTCATTGGTAGAGTAAGAGACGGCGAGGATTTAAACCCAGGTTGGCTGATTCCAAAGCCATCACCCTTTCCACTCTATCACACGGCTGTCCAGGGAGGTCACGATACAGACTCCAAACAATCTGGAAAGCTTCTCCATAATGACTCCTTTTCCTTGCTCTTTTTTCCCTAGCTAGGAGTGAGGAACTCCACTAAAATGGAATATTCCCACATAGCCAGAGATCAGAAAAAAGGGGCAGAAATGATCTTCTTGTGCCTTGGTCTGAATCCTTGGTGAACCTCATCTTTCACACACTCAATCTCATTAGAAGTTGTCAAAATGGCCCCAGAGAGGAATGATTGTTCATTACATCTTGGTAACAGCAGGAAAACAAATCAGGGCACTTTGGACACTGTAAATGCTTCCTGGGATTATAAATTTCCACCCTATGTGAGGTGTTATGCCTTGTCACTTAAGTTTCATTTGGGGAAGAAGGAAGCAAGGATGGGGCTGGGATGGAGTTAAATGGCTATGACACTCTTTAACCTCTCTCTCAAGATAAAAAAAAAAAAGCTGCCTTTCTGATCAAATATAAACCAGGCCCTGAAGGCTCCCTGAAACCCAGACTTGCTCACGCCTGGGCGTGACTCTCCGGCATAGCAGCTGCAAAGTTTGAGCTGTCAAGCTCAAAGGAGATTTGTGAGGGAGGCCAGCCAAGAGAATTCCACTGACTTTCACCCAAACTCTCCGAGCCTCTTTCCTGTTGCTTGGCAACCCCACAGCACACTTACTCAGCATTTTCTTTGATTCTGGTCCTTAGACAAGTGGCATGGGGGCAGTGGGGGTATAGAGTACTGGGAGGGGGCAATGCTGCAAGACATGAATGCCCCAAGAAGTGACCACCAGAGCGGCAGGGAAGGGTTAATTTGGGGAATAATAACAATGTCTGAAAAATGAAACCCCTGGAGGGTAGAAGGGAAGGAGATGGGGACTTAAAGGGATTTCTTCACTCCATCACCATCCAGGCCTTGGTCTCACATCATTTAGATTGGAGCAAAGAGGTTTTGTGGGGACCTTTATTTTTCTTTAAGCCTACACTGTGATTCTGATGGCGTAGAAGGCCAGAGGTGAGACGCCTCCTTCTCTTCTTCTTCCAGGCCAAACTTTTATTAAGTACTTGCTATTGGCCAAGAACTGTGCTAAGCACCGGAAATACAAAGAAAGACAGTTATAGTCCCTACCCTCCAGGAGCTCACCTTTTAATGGGGGAAACAACACACAAGCAACCATTTATCTATAAGGCAGAATAACAGCTGACATAGACTGTTTTAACATTTGGAAAATTCTTTCCATGTGTTAGTTCATTTGGGCTATGCAACAACCCTATGATAGAGATACTATTATAGCCCCACTTCACAGATGAGGAAACCGAGGCTGGGACAGTTTAGGTGACTTTCCCAGGGTCACACAGTTTATAAGTGTGTAAGGCAAGATTTACACCAACTCCAAGTCCATCACTCTAACCATTGTACCACCTAGCTGCCTTGAGGTATGTACAGAGTATGATAGATAGATAGAAAGATACGTGTGTTTATTATATAACTTTGTATGCTATTCTCTGCAACTCAGAACACCCCCAATCAAATGTGTACTAAGTATAATTTTATATGTGCATGTATGTGTTATATGTATTGCGCATGCATACACACACACACACACACACAACCAGAATTTGAACCCTGGTCCTCTAGTTCCAAGGCAGCATCCATGCTGACTTTCTTTTGACCGCTGGAGACAATCAAAAATGTCAGCCATAGAGACACCTGAAAAGTGGGCCCTCCTTCAAGTCCTGCTGCTGACCAACTTTGGTCTCTGTCTGTGCTTTCATCCTTCCTTTCATTTTCTGGATTTGCAACCTACTTTACTTAAGCCTTTTTCCTCACCTGCTTAAACATATCTGAATTAGCCAATGAAGTCTTTCTTCCTTGCCCCTTTACCACCAAATGGGCATGCTCGGGAACCCTACGGGAGTGAACTGTGGCCTCCTAATTCTTCAGGGATTACCATGGGTATATGCCAAAGGGAATAAAAAAAACTGGCTAGGAGTCCTCGTAAGATGGTTTCACCAAAGGTCAGGCACCTGAGTGCCCTCAGTGACCATTCCTCCCCAGCTCCCACCTTCTGTGAGCACCAAAAGGACAAAGACTAATTCATTTTCATGTTTGTATCTGCAGCACCAGGTACACAATGGGTGCTTAATAAATGTTTGATGAATTTAAAATGGAAATGAAGTGAATAAAATTTAATTCAAATTAAATTGAATTTAGTGTAACAAAATGAATAATGTATCCCTAAAAAAAAGGGGGGGAAATGTCTCTTGAAGGCAACTAGGTGACACAATGGATAGAACACTGGGCCTAGAGTCAGGAAGACTCATTGTCCTGAGTTCAAATCCTGCCTCACACACTTACTAGCTATGTGACCCTGGGCAAGTCACTTAACCTTGCTTGCCTCAGTTTCCCTAATTGTAAAATGAGCTGGAAAAGGAAATAATTCTGGTATCTTTGCCAAGAAAACCCCAAATGGGGTCATGGAGAGTTGGACGTGACTGAAAAATGCCTAAACAACAAATACCTTGCCAGTGGTCAGCATATCTTTCCTACTCTCCCTCACTGCAAAGGCACCGGCTGTTGAAAATAGCTCTTTGGGCAGATGCAAGCCCTGATTTAAGAAAAGAGGCTCTGAGGAGACAGGAGGCATATCGGAGGGAAGGTCATAGTTCTCCTCACTGCTCCTGTGTACCCATGAGGGTGTACCCTCCTGGCACCTCTGCATGCAGACCTGCTAATATAGACTAGAAAATTTATTCTGTCCACTGTAAATCACTTGAGAAGTAGGGGATGGAAAATGCCATGAAAAGAAATCAAATTAGAAGCCCCAATCCCCTTCAGAAAATGACTTTTTCCTCCTCCACCAAACTCTCTCCCAGAGTCTACTAATTATATTGAACGGTGTGTTTCTCCTCCCCTCCATTCCCATGTCCCCTTCGTCAGTGGAAAAGCTAACGAGGCATGAAATCCTCAGAAGGCAGAAAAGACGCAGCTAGGTGGCACAGTGGATAGAGCACTGGTCCTGGAGTCAGGAAGACCTGGGTTCAAATCCGGCCTCAGATGCTTGATACTTACTAGCTGTGTGACCCTGGGCGAGTCACTTAATCTTGATTGCCTTGGGGGGGAAAAAAAAAAATCTAAGGCTTTAACATGGACCAATGTCAAGAACACTGCTTGTAGCCTCAGAAGACTGGGTTCCAGACCCACTTCTGATGCTACCAGTGTAACTTTTGGCAAGTTACTTAACTTTCCTGGGCCTCAGTCTCTTCATCTGGAAAATGTGGGGGTTGGATTAGATGGCCCCTAAGGTCCATTCCAGGACTGTATCTATGACCCTAATATAGAAGCCCAGTGATCTGGCATTTAGTTAATTAAGGCAAGAGAGGAAACTTCGCAGGTCATCCAGAAAGCATGCCTCCCTGATAGCTGGGATTACAGCTGTGTGCTGCTAAGCCCAGCTTAGTGACTCCACATCGGGAAGACAAACATTGCAGGAACTTGGTGACGTCTCTAAAACATGAACCCTAAAAATTGGATTTAGGTTCAAAGTAACAAACAGAAAAAATAAACTAATTTTCACCCCCACCCCAGATTAGTGTACTTTGTTCTCTTCCCCTGCCTAACTTCCCCCACCCCCAAAAAAGAGAATTGGAATTTTTAGAAATATTGTTGTATAGAGAGAGGTAAAGGGTGGGGGAAGGAGGAAGGGCGAAGGGAGGGGGCAGGAAAAAAGGAAAGAAGGAAGAGGGAGGTCTATTCATCTTCGCTAACTGGTGTCAGGTATGAGAAAAATCTGATGTATGAGCTTCCTGACATGGGCAATAAAAGTTGCAAACAGATACACAGTTCTCTTTGGTGTGTTCTACATTCATAAAGCTAAAAAATAATTCCAAGTATTTACCCAAATTGAAAAAAAATGTAGAGCCATATCCTGCCAAGAAACATGATACTGTATTGCTAAAAGCAGTTTGAACAAATGTTGCCCTGAAATAACCATGTAAGTTCAGGCACAAGTCATACACAAAGACAAGAGGCCAGAGCTGTAACTAGGGTGGGGTGATGGGACTTTGTACCAGGGTGCTGAATTTAGAGGACCTGACTTAAAGGGTGCTGGGAGAACTTGCAGTCTTTCAACAGCTATAAATAGCAGTATTTAGTACTCAACAGGTAAGAGTAATAAAAATGGAAAGCTACCAGTTGACTTCAAATAGGATGTAGCTCTCCTTCACCTCTCTTTACTTCATCCCTTATCCTCTGACTTTATAGGGTGGTTTCATGCCTGGCTGTGTCCCAGAATCTCTGTTTCAGCTTTAGCTACACAACTGAAAAACCCTTTGTGTGGTTTGCCCTGGGAATAGTCTTGTGGTACTTGACCTAGACAGCAATAAACATAATAATAGTAGTGGTGATGGTGGTGATGGTGGTGATGGTGGTGGTGGTAGTAGTAATGGTAATAGTGGTGATAGTAGTAGTGGTAGAGCTGGTGGTGGTAGAGGTAGTAGTGGGGTGGTAGAGGTAGTAGTGGGATGGTAGAGATAGAAGTGGGATTATTAGTGATAGTGTTGGTGATGGTGGTAGTGGTGGTGGTGGTGGTGATGGTGGTAGTAGTAATGGTAATGGTAGTAGAGGTGGAGGTGGTAAAGGTAGAAGTGGGATAGTAGTGATAGTGTTACAGGTGGTGGTGGTGGTGGTGGTAGTGTTGGTGGTTGTGGTAGTAAGGGTAATGGTAGTAGAGGTGGAGGTGGTGGTAGTGATAATAGTAGTAGTAGTAGCGACAGTGGAGGTAGTGGTAGTGGTAATGGTGGTGATAGTAATAGTAGCAATACGGTGATGATGGTAGTGGTAGCAGAAGTCAGACTCGTAGTAGCAACAGCAACGGCAACAATGATAGCATTTCACATAGTACTTTCAGTTTGCAAAGTTCTTCACATCTTCTATGTCATTTGACCCTCCCAAGAGCCCTATGAGGTAGGTGTTCTTATCATCAGTTGAGCAACTTGTCCAAGGCCACCCACCCAACAAGTTTCTGATGCTTGATCCAAGTTTCCTTACTCCTAAGTCCAGCACCCCAGCCTGTGCCCCCAAGCATATGTACAACAATTCTAGGATCTGATTCCATAAAAGGCACATTGGTTAAGACAAAATTCTTTCCCTCAGATTTGGGGAACAATTTCGACTGGGTAAACAAATCATATTGTCTCTGCTGGCCTCATTTTCTGAGCCCAGCTACTTCAATGCAATAATCCCTGCACAATTCCACTGCAAAAAAAATACCTAAATCCACAGGTCACATCATATATGCAATTTATGGGCTAGAATTTACATCTGAAGGGAAGCAGGCTATTTATTTTCTTTAAGGAAGCTGACAGAAAATTTCCAGACACGAAGTCATAACTGAAAAAATAACCACATATTCCCTAACAAAAGAAGGAAAGTGTGTTCTTTCAGTAGTCTGTTAAAACTGTTTATTTCCCTAAGCCATCCAAAGGAAGCTACCCGTTTCTCTTGCTCTATGAGTCACAAAGCTAAGACTAAAGCATTAGGACAATAAATTGAAACTTCCCTCCCAAACTGTAGCCAATAAAATTCATGAGACATGCAAACTGGTTAAATTAGCTTTGTAATATTTAAACTTTTTTTAATCCTATAATTGCCCAAGCTCATAGTAGGATTTGCCTGGTCACTTTCTCCTAGCCATCTCCCACTACTTCTGAAAGAGTTGGAGAGGCAGGCAGGGAAGGGTTCTGCCCTGAGGGGCACCCAGAAAGCCAGAAGCCTGATAGCCAGCAGGGGGCAAGGATGGGGGGAGGAGGCAGAGAGGGGAAAGGATTTAGAGATCCAGACTTGGGCCTGTCCCAGTAATTTGCTCTTCCTAATTAGTCAACCACAAAAAGAAAGAAAAGAGTCAGTGTATGGAACAAGTTCTGCCTGGGAGTGACGAGAAGTCCACTTAGGGCAAAGTTGCCAAAGAGGCAGTTTCAGGCAATATTCTACCCAGAATAAACCTCTTTTCCATCTCTTTTCCCCCACCTTATTCTCTTCCCTGCTTCTTTCTCTCACCCTTATACCCATTCTTCCAGTCTTCTCTCATCTTATTTCTTCTCCCTTTTCTTCTTCACCATTCCTTAGGACTGCCAATGGTACACACAACTGATGTAGGAACCAAAATAGGCACTGATGTATCTGGCAGCTTCTTACCTCTTGGCCCTGAAAGCATTAGGCAAAGAAGGGAATTTGGGGGAATAAAATGGATTGGAGCCCTTGGGTTTTTGAAGCACCAGGGCCCATAGCTCTGGTTCAAATAAATCTCCCTGCCTGACAGGTCAAAAGCAAGGTGAATACCTGTCTCATGAGTTCCTCCTGGCGCATTCGGATTCTTTCTCTTTCCATCTGGATCCGCTGGAGGCGTAGCTTCTGCTGCTGCTGTTGCTGAGTGGTCAGTGCATTGGGCAAACTCATCAAACCCGCCTGTGGGTTTGGGGTTGGGTGGTTCTGCTGGGATAAAGTGGTGTTGGCTGCCATCTGCTGCTGGTGCTGGTGGTTCATCACTGAAGGGGAGGGAAATGGGAAGATGGTTAAGGCCAAGGCTCAAAATGCCTTAGAAGAAAGGAGAAGCTTATAAACTTGAAGGGAGTGGATCAAACTCTTGAAATTTTTATTGAGGATTTTTTTCTTTTTTCTTTCATAAAAAGTTAATAATAATAAACATAGCAGCTATCATTCACAGAGTGCTTTAAGATTTACAAAGTGTTAACCCCAATTGCCCTCCAAAAAGCAAAAAAAAAAAAGGTTTACAAAGTGTTTTATAAATATTATCTCATTGGATCTTCGTAAGGCTCACTCTGACCCCCTTTTGACAGATGAGGAAATCAAGGCAAATAAAAGTTAAATGACTGATCCAGAGTCATCCAATTAGCATGTGACCAAGGCTAGAATTGAACTCAGTCCTTGCAGACAAGACCAACACCCTACCCGCTGTACCACCTGGCTGTGCAGTCACAGCATGGAGGGAACAATAAAAATATACCCTCAGTTCATATTCCTTTGGGGGAGACAAAGGATTTTTTCTATCACAAATCCTTTAGAGTAAATGTTTGTCATGGGTAGTACTGATGACAAATAGAATCCCAAGGTAATTTAAGTATAGAAATTACATTTTGCAAATAAATATTTTAGTGAGTAACTAAATAAGGATTATGTTTTTTAAACTATTGTCTTTATAGTGGATGCCTCGCTTAACCACTGGAGAGATGACAAAGAACAATATGTCTTCCCACCCCTTTGCTTCTGAGAAAGAAGAGTGCCAAGGAAAACATGGCATAATTTGACCAGCACACACCATCTCTAGCCATTACTGGAAAAGAAAATCAGATGTTTGTTCTCCTTTGTATCATGATTTCTTAAATATTATATCATCTGGAAACATAACAGAAAGATTTCTGACTCTGAAATCAAAGGAACATCAAACCTCACCTTTGAAACCTCCTACTTGCATGCATGACCTTGGGCAAGTCACTTGAAGTCCCTGAGCCTCAGTTTCCTTGTCTGTAAATTAAAGGGGTTGGATAACTTCTGAGGTCCCTTCCAGCTCCAGATCTGAGGTTCTCAGGATCACAGATTTATGAAGGCACCTGAGAGGCCACTGAGTTATATGACTGCAGACCAAGAGACAGAAGGAACTTTTAAGGTCATTAAGAATGACCCATCAATTTTATCTGGGGAAACTGAGTCCCTAAGAAGTTAAGTGATTTGTCCATTTTCACACAGCTAGTAAATGTGAGGGGTGAGATTTGAATTCAGGACCTCCTAACTGTATATCAATCATTTGATCTGATTTCAAAAGGCAGTTCATTATATTGTGGCCAGAGTGACATAAAGTTACTGAAATGAACATTGTTGTCAGATTAGAGTCTCCACTTGAAGGACTATTAAATAACAAACAATCAAAACTCCCAACTAGTACAGTGCTTTATATACAGTAGGTGCTTAATGAGTGCTCACTAAATTGAGTTGAGCTATAGTAATGAGAAAGAAGAGCTACCAGGTTGATTAATTACTCTATAGATGGAAGGGACCTTGGAGTCTAACTTCCTCATTGTACAGATGAGGGAACTAACACCCAAAGAAGTTAAGTGACTGGACCCAGGCAACAAGCACCAGAGACAGGATTTGAACCCAAAATCTCTGACTCCAGAACCAGTGTTTTTCTGTTCTGTAACTCCAGATACCCAGAGTTCACTTTAATTCATATGAGAATTAGGGGGAATGGGGCAGCTAGGTGGCATAGTGAATAGATCACCAGCCCTGGAGTCAGGAGGATCTGTGTTCAAATTTGACCCCAGCTACTTGACACAGACTAGCTGTGTGACCTTGGGCAAGTCACTTAACCCCAAGTGCCTTGCCTTCCCCCCTTAAAAAAATCAAGAGGAATAACTAAAATTAATGACTACCCATCATCCTTCCTTTTGGGGGACATCTATTTAAACAGGAACAAAGGATTCTCACTGTTTTTCCCAGGTAATTTCCATAATGTAGCTGTCAAAAAAAAGAAAAGAAAGGTACACATTTCTGCCTAAATGAGGTAACTTTGTATGACCAGCACCAATTCAGTATTTTCCACAGAAATTCAGCTGTTTACTTCATTAGGAATCCCCAACTCAAGAGCATAAGAATTTTTTAAAATTCTAGCTTAGAAATACTTTAAAATGTGATTTTACAGCACAAATGCTTTTCAGCAAAGGAAGAGATGGTCTCTTGTTAGGTCCTTTACTGAAGGAGATCAGGGAGTCGTCCTTAGGAGTTATTCCAGTTCCATATTCTGGGTGTAAACCTGGTTTACACACACCAAGAATGCGTCCTGCTATTGAACCCTCAGAGGCAACCAGATCCTCCTCAACAGATTTTATTAATGTCTGAAACCTTATCTGGGGGAGTCTCAAACTGGGAAGAAAACTCTTCAAGGACCACACCCTTGCTGGAACATTCAAAGTACTCAGTTCTCAAAGACAGCTCTCTGGGGAGGGAGGGAGGGTAGATAGAGAGAACAGGCTTTTTCCAATTAAAGTTAGATTCAACCCACTCAAAGCTCCGCATGTCTGCTGGCCAGCGGAAATAGAGGTCAAAAGACAGCAGTGCTTGAACAACGAGACTGTTTTTAAAAAACAATGGTGGCACTTCTTGTAGGAACAAGGAACTCGAGACAAAGTAGATGCTTATCCACTGGGAAATGGCTCAGCAATGAAGCAGAGTATACATACCTACACTGCAACAAACAGAAAAGCACGTGAAGACTTATGTCAACTGATGTAAAGTAAAGTACACAGAACCAAGAGAACAATATTTATGGTAATTATCACAAAGTAAATGAAAAAATAAATGGCACGATAGATAGAGCAGGTGATTCAGAAACACTTGAGTTCAAATCCTGCCTTTTATTTCCTTTGTGACCTTGGGCACAGACCTCTGTTTGCCTCAGTTTCCTCATCTAAAAAGTGTGGATAATAGATAATAATAATAATAACAATTTACTTGTCAGGGTTGTTGTGGGGATAACATGAGAAAATATTTGTAAGGCACTTTGCAAACTACCTTATTCCCCAAGGGATACTCTTCAGTTCAGTGACACTGACCTCCTGTTCCACAGTCTGTTCCACAAACTTCATCTCTCAGCTCCAGGCATTTTCTCTCATTTTCCCCTGTGCCTGGAATCCTCTGATTACTGACCTCCCCAGCTTCCTTTAAATCCCAACTAAGAACCCCACCTTCTATAGGAAAGCATCCCTAATTATTAATATCAATTTAGTGCCTTCTCTCAATTGTTTCCTATAATTCCTATTATGTTTATGTGTTGTCTCTCCCACTAGACCTAAGATCTTTGAGTGTAGGGACTATTTTTTAACCTCTGTTTGTATCCCTAGCACTTAGCACAGTGCCTGGTTTATGGAATTGAATGGAAATGTTAACTATTATTATTAAACCGAATTCTGGTAAATTATTGTAACCCAGATTGAACGTGATGAATAAATGAGAAAATGTAACTCCCTTCCTCCTTTTCAGAGGAGGAGGACTATGGATTCATCTCATACATAAGCAGGTTGAAATAGTGACTCCAAGGCAAACAGAGGTCAAGTGACTTGCCCAGGGTCACATAGCTAGTAAGTATCTGAGGCCAGATTCGAACTCAAAGACTGGCTCTCTGCCCTTCAAAGACAGATTATAGGAAAATAACAATCATCCATAGGTTTCCTTGGACTAAAATGTTAAGGACCACAGAGATCATTTAGAACCGTCTTCTTGTTTTACAGATAAGGAAATTAAGGCCAAGAAAGAAGAAATACATCCATACTGACAATGAACAGAATACTATGGGTTCTGCATATGATAATCCTGCCCCTTATGAGGGTAAATCAATGCTTCAGCTTACAAATTCAGCTTACATCCAGAAAGTTATTCCAAATGTACTATCTGAAGCCAGACTGGATTATGGGCAGACTGCCGTAAGCCTTCTGAGAAAAACTAATGACCTTCTCTACACTGTTCCTTTGCCAGTCTCGGCAGAAAGAAATAACCCAAACAGAAACTGCTCCATCCCAGCAAAAATGCATCAAATCTCCAACAGGGAAGTCTTTTCCTTTTCTTTCCAAGAGAATAAGAATTGACATCTCCCATTTATCTTCCTTTCATTGTTGCTTTCATCAGAAGGAAAGTTGGAAGACCTCAAAATAAATAGGTTTCTCGATCATTATTTTTGGAAAGGGATGAATTCATGCAACATAGATATTTGACCCCTAGTTAACTTCCCAGGATAACAGAAAACAGAGAAGATGGGATTCCATTCAGCAAACACTTATTAATATAATCTACTATGTATAAAGCACTGTACTGGCAAAATCCAAAGATGGAGAAGATTGTGGCTGATCTCAACAGTCTAGTAGGAAAGGGAAACCATTATTCATCATCACCACCACCATCATCACCATCACCATCATCATCATCATCATCCATCACAGAGAGGTGACAATAATCAAAGGTAGAACGTGAAGATATAGTAAGAGCGGAAGCCTGGTATGGTGAATAGAGAGTCAGCTTTGGAGACAACAGATTGGCCATGGGATTCCGGGCAAGTCTCTCAACTACCCAATGCCCCTATTCAGCTAAGACTATGAATTGAAGAAAATTACTGACCTGTGCCAACAGATTGATTTATGCCAATGAAGTCATGGGTCCAGATTAAAAAGAAAAAGACAGGTACAGAGTATGATGTGGATTATCTGACTGTCTTTGAATGGAGAAAAGATACTTCTTCAGAGAACTGTGGTGTAATGGAAATAATATTACATTTGAAGTTAGGAGACCACAGTTTAAATCCTAACCTGTGAAACTTTGGGCAAGTCATATAATCTCACAGAGTATCAGTTTCCTTATTGGTAAAACGATGGTATTTGTATTCCATGACTTTTAGGCCCCTCCTAGCTCTAAATTCTATAAATGGAAAACAGTCCAAAAATAGACTTTTTTTTTACACTGAAGAGTGTAAATTGCTTTAAATAATCTAAATGGGGTCAAGCGTTTTAATCTTTTCTTGTTTTGATTTTCTTTGTTTTGATATTGTTACCTGATTCCAAGTAATTAAGCAGTATTTTATTGTAAGCATAATTAAATAAATGAGTTTGAGCTGTATACTAAGCATTCCCTCCAAGGATACCATGAGCTTCATACCCTTGTAACATGATTTTTACAAGGCTATTCAATAGCCGCAAGGTCTAGTCTGTTAGCCATTTCACAAATACAATGATCAACCAATCAACACAAATTTATTTATTATCTGACAGGCCCTGATATCAAGGAAACCAAGCCGGAAAGTGTAACCAAATCAGCATGAATTTATCACCATACCTGGCAAAACAACTCAGAACTCAAAATCTAAAAATCTTGGGTCCACAGAATATTCCTATGGGCATTTCTAGAGGCTATGTTGGCAGAAGAAGAGTGAATTGGGTCAGGGTAAGTTGGAGGCATAAGAAATAGCTATGCTAATACTTTCCAAATTGACGTTGCTGGTGTTATGGTAAAGTCATCTTTATAGATTTCCTATAAAATATTAAAAGGTTCACTGGTATCAAATATGCAAATAGAGAGGGAAAAGTACAGTAAGCACATACAAGTGATTTAATGAATATACAACTTCAAGCTGGAAGGTGCCCCAGAGTCCAATCCCTTCAGTTTACAAATGAGGAAACTGAGTCTCAGGAGTTAAGTGACTTGCCCAAGGTCAAAGAAATAGCATTTGCCAGAGCTAGGTCCATCAGTTCCAAGTCTATAACTCTTTGCACTGCTAAGAGACTGATTCATAGCTAACATGAATACCAGAAAATACTTGCTTTGGATAGGAACTATGAAAAAAAGTCTCTTCTTTTTCTGTCTTTCAAGACTGGTTTGGTCCATTAAATTAAGAGCTCAAAAAATAAGGAAATGTAAGCTCTTTAAGGGTGGAACTTTCTTGGGGGAGGAGGGCTCTTTATATGCCAAGTATCGAGCACAGGAGTAGGTGGCTGGTACTTAATTCATGCTTATTGAATAAATGAATGAGCTCATAAGTTTATTTGATTAACAGAGCTTGAGAGGACTTTAATAATCACGTCTGAAGCCCTCATTTATATAGTTAAGTAATCTGAACAAAGTTAGAACTTAGGAACCCAAGTCTCCCAATTCTTAGATCAACATTCCTTCTATGGTACCTCAAAATCAGAAGGAAGATGAATTCCCTTGACCCTTGTCCCCTTGCCTTTCCTGCCTCCACAAGCACATATTTTGAATAATGAACAAAGCTAGACATTCAGACTAAAGGTGAAATTATCTAGTTGGTGATCTACACCTACATTTGTAGCAAAGGTGATAAACTTCTTTTTCCCCATTATAGGAAATACAGCAACTTATACTGCACAACTCTATTATTAAAAGTCTCATAATTGGAATTAGACGGTCAACGTGTGGATTCCAGTTCTGCTACTTACTGGCTGTTTGACCTTGGACAAATAATTTAACTTCTTCATTTAAATTTCCTCATCTGTAATATTTTATATTATCTATTAATATTTATTATTAATAATCTAATTAATAATCTATATATTATTACATTATCTGTAATAATCTCTAGAGAGATTAATCTCCTAGAATTCTTAACTAAGATCTAAAAAAATTACACCAGAACTAAGTTTGTTTTTTTAAAATACAAGAATATTATTAGAGAAATGCAGATTCAAATAACTCTGAGGTACCACCTCATGTCTATCAGATTAGCTAATATAACCAAAAAGGAAAATGACAAATGTTGGAGGGGATATGGGAAAATTAGGATACTAATGCATTGTTGGTGGAGTTGTGAACTGATCCAACCATTCTGGAGAACAATTTGGAACAAGCCCAAATGGCTTCACACTGTACATACCCTTTGACCCAGCATTACCACTACTAGGTCTATATCCCAAACAGATAAAATTTAAAAAAAGGAATGTACAAAAATATTTATATCAGCTCTTTCTGTGGTGGCAAAAAATTGGAAACTGAGGGGACATCCATCAAATGGGGAATGACTGAACAAGTTGTGGTATGTGGTTGTGATGAAATATTGTACTACAAGAGATGACAGGATGCTTTCAGAAAAAAATTGGAAAGACTTACATGAACTGATGCAAAATGAAGTGAGCAGAACCAGAAGAACATTGTAGACAGTAATAGCAATAGTGTATATCAACTAGGAATGACCTAGCTATTCTCAGCATTTCAATGATCTAAGACAATACTGGAGGACTCATGATGAAAAATGCTATTATCTACCTCCAGAGAAAGGACTGATGGATCTGAATGCAGATCAAAGCATACTTTTAAAACTTTATTTTTCTTGTCTGTTTTTTCTTTCACATGCCTATGGAAATGTGTGACATGACTGCACATGTATAATCTATATCAAATTGCTTACCTTCTCAATGAGGGGTAAGGGGAAGGAGAGAGAGAATTTGGAGTTCAAAATTTTTTAAAATGAAAGTTAAAAAATTTTATATGTAAAAAATATTTTTCAAAATACAAAAATACAAAAAGAGGAAAATGTAAGGGATTCTCTGTATAAACTTGGGCTCTTTGCAGGGTAAAGGGGAATAGTGGAAAGAGGGCAGACACATCCTTCTAGAGCCAGAAGCTTCAGACTGTGAAGGAGCTAAGTGAATCAGAGGCTGCCCCAGCTGCTTTCCTGGAATGTTTGACAAATGTCCTCTTGGCCTGGAAGAGGTATAATGACTTCCTTTCCTATGTCCTGGATATCTCTTTCTCCATCCCTCTCTCTCTCCCTCCCTCCCTCCCTCCCCCCTTTCTTTCTCTGTCTGTCTCTCTTAAATAGGCTTTGTTCATAAAAACCAAGCCAAATGAAGAAAACAAAACCATATGGTTAGACTTAAGAATAAAAACCAGAATAGGCACCAAGCTATGAACACGTTTTGTCAAAAACTCCCAGTGCGAGCTCACTGGCAGCCGTCAACATTCCAGCATCAGGGCCCTCTGCCTCTGAACCAAGAGACTCAGAATTCACCTCACCTCTCTCCTGCAAAAACTCTTCCCAAATGGATGGTTTATGTGGGGAGTCATGTGAGGAGCAGAGACAGAATCACCTGCAGGCTTATCCTTTCCCTGACTTATTTTCTCCCCCTTTTCTGCCTTTCTTCTGTCATGAAATACATGGTTAGTTGACAACTCTCTATTCTCAAGCCCTCCAATATCTTATTTCAGCCAACATGGCGACAGGGAAACTTTTTCGGGGGGGAGAGGTTAAAGGCGTAAGGTCTAATGCCAGGAGTAGGGAACCTGCAGTCTTGAGGCCACATGTGGCTCTCTAGGTCCTCAAGTACAGCCCTTTGACTGAAGCCCCAAACTTCTAAATCCAAATTTATTCCATGAAGTTTGGATTCAGCCAAAGGGCCACACTTGAGAACCTATAGGGCCACATGTGGCCTCAAGGCCATAGATTCCCCACCTTGGGAGTTCAATGAATTCTGGAATGAGAAGGTTTTTCATTTCTAATTTCCATTTCCCCCCTCTTAAGCACTGGTTCTATTTCCAAGTCTAGTAAAATAAGTGAGATTTTTTAAAAAGATACTTTTATTCTGAACAAACCCAAATAACATCAGTATTTTCATATGCATACTACAACATAAGAAGAGGATTTTAATGCAGATCTCATGTGCAGCTTACTTTTCTATTAGATAACAAAAACTAATATATTAAATATAATAGATTCAACATGTAACTTTCAAAACCGTCCTATTTGTCTTTGTTTCTTTCAAGTCTTCCTATTGTTTCCTTCTGTGTATATATGGAAAGAGAGAGACAGAGAGAGAGAGAGAGAGACAGAGAGAAAGAAATAGAATAGGAAAAGAAAAACAGGATCACTGAAGCTTACATACATATATAATATGTATGCTTCAATTATCCTCATTTCTCTTTTTCTTTTTCCTATTCTATTTCTATACTTCCTTTCCTTCCTATCCTCCTGAAATAGAGTTTACATCACCAAGCTTTATATTCCAAGTAGGCACTTCAAGAATCTGTGAAACTGTTGTCATGGGTATTTCTTCCACTTATACAAAACATCCCGATGACTTAGGAAAGGGTGGTCAGAGACGACACGCCTGAAAATATCACCATCCTCGGGATGGCCTGTTGATGAACATTCTAAACTTAGCTAGGTTTGGATCACAAGCATCGAATTCATTCTCTACACAGTCTTATAACCTTTACACAGGATTTGTGCCTCAGGTGAACCAGCCTTCAAGAGCCCAGCAGAGTGGAGAGAGCACCAAGACTTTAGAGTCAGGGAGACCTAGGTTTAAATACCCTAGACATTTATTAGCTGTGTCCTAATAAGCAAATCACTAGATCTCCCTAAAGCTCAATTTCCCCATCTGTTAAATACAGGGGCTGGATCTGATGCCTTCTGCAGTCCCTTTCAGTTCTAAATCCAGGATCCATAATGAGGACTCTGTGTGGAACCAGGGCTGTAAGGGGTAAGATAGCACTTCTCTCTCCCTGTATTACTCTGAAAAGCAAATGTCTTGGAAAACATTCATGTGACATTGCTAAATCTGTTGAGCCTTATCATCACAGGCACTTTCTCCAGCAAGAACAACACTCATGTCTCCCATCCAAGATACTTCCACAATACACAAATAAGCAAAACTGGAAGGGGTTCCCTGGAGACCCTCAATCTCTCAGGATATACACCAACAAGACTTCATGTCTTTGCTTTCAATCCATGGATGCAGGGCTTGAGAAGACAGAATATTAACACAAGATTTAACTTCAAAAAACCACAACATAAAGGTGGGCTGTTATAAGTGCCGTAAGAGAGGGGCAAAGAAAGGACTAAGGGAATTCTAACTTGAAACATAATTTCACAGTAAAGAATTACTGAGGGAAAAATAGCTAAGTTCCCAGGCAGGGCCAGACAACAAAAGTCAATTTAAGAGATCAAAAGAGAGGAAGAGGGACAGCAAACATTTTGTCAAGTCAATTGAATTCAAGTATTTTACAAAGTACCTGCTATGTGTTAATTGCCATAACAACAACCTATTAATAGTTGAATATTTCAGCAGGTAGGGATGAAAAGACGGGGAAAAAAAAAGAAATGGAGTAACCTCTTCACAGGCAAAGCAACACAGTGTGGCAAAAAAAGGAATGGCTAGGTAAAGCCAATAACTAACTGTATGATGTTGGGAAATCATTTAACCTCCAACAGAATCAATTTTCTCATCCAGAGACAGCACTTTCACTAAATAGGCAACTTGGTAGAATGGTAGACTTGAAGTTAGAGAAACTTGATTTTAAATTCTGCCTTTGATGTTTCACTTGCTGTGTTACCATAGGCAAGTCACTGAGCCAATATGAGCCTCAGTTTCCTCCTCTGTAAAATGAGCTGGAGAAGAAAATGGCCAAACATTCCAGTATCTTTGCCAAGAAAACCCCAGATGGGGTCACAAGGAGTCAGATGTGACTGAACCAAAACAACAACATTATTACTGATGAAGAGTATTTAAAGGCTCAGAGCACTTAAAGCTGTGAAATAACTAAGAGTAGAACTCAGATCACCCGATTACTAGTCCACTGCATCATCCAATACACCAACATGTCTTTCAGTCTTCCCTTTTAAAAATCTTTTTTTTTTTAAAGCCTGGGATAAATACCCCTTCCTTCCACTTCACCCTGGCAAGAAAGAATAGTGTAATGGAAAAAGACTGGGCTTAGAACCAGGAAGATCTACCTCTGACTCTTATGGCCTCAGTGATCAGGGACAATGGAGTCCATTTCTCAGGATCCAAGGTGAGTCTCTAAAACCACCGAAGTAGAGTGAGTTTTAATACTAATTGTACCCCTCATGAATGAAAGAAGTCAACCCCATTTCTGCCACCAAATACCCCCTTGATTTGTCTATTTTAAACCCATCTCCAAACCAACTAACAAATAAACTTTTAGATAAACATTCATAGTTTAAAAACTGCTCTTTGAGATACACACACACATACACACACACACAATTAAGTTAATGAAGGAGTATGAATAATTAGCAGATTTGCTGACTAGACTTCTAAGCATACTTCCAAGTATGGTCTTAAAGAGAAAAAAAAAGACATTCTGCTTTGATTAAGATCTTGTTAGTACCGAGTAAATGAAAAGTTGTGTGGAAATTACAATTGTTTAAGTATCATGATCTGACCATGTCACTCTCTTGCTCAGTAAACCCTAATGGCTCTTTTTTTTTTAAACCTCCAGGAATAAATACAAACTCCTTTCTTTGACATTTAGTGATCTTTACAATATGGCATCAAATTCCACTTGCAGCCATATTATACATCATTCCCCTTCAAATACTCTGTGAGCCAACCCAACTGGTCTTCTTACCATTCCCCATTTATAGCACTCCAATGGCTACCTCCCATACCTGGAATGTATTCTTTCTTCATTCCTGCCTCGTAGAATTGGTGGCTTCCTTTAGGACATAATTCAAGCATCATCTTCTACATGAAGCCTTTCCACTTCCACCCCTTCCCCCAACCCAGACTCCTAGTGCCCTCTATCCCAGACAACCTTGTATTTTATTATTTTAATTTATTCTCATATTATTTTATGTAAGCTTACACATGCACTTATTGTCTCACCTGTTATTATGTCAGCTTCTTGAGAGTTGTTTCTTTCTATTTAGATCCCCAGATCTTGGCACAGTGCCAGGCATCGAATAGGTGCTTAATAAATGCTTGCCCATTGACTATCCCTAATTACTACTGCTTTATCCTCAAAATTATCTTGTGTTTCTCTTGTATATATTTTAAATCTATCCAAGTGTAGTGGCAGTGACACTGGCATACCTAGGATGGCTGCTAGCACAGGTCCTTAGATCTGCTTTAATAGAGAAGGTAGCTGTTCAAGGGGTCAACAATCTGTTTTAATTACATTCACTAGTTCAGGGGAAAAGTCAGCAATCTGAACTTTAGAGAAAATACAAACAGAAAATACAGAGAAAATACAAGCAGAGAAATAAAGACCAACAGACAGGGCTTCAAACTGTCCAAGAAATTTGCACAGATCAACAGACATATCCAACTGTCTGACCAAGACAATACATACATAGTTACCAGAGAGAGAAGCACCAACATCTGAGTTTTTCAAATCACAAGAACACTCTTCCAATGAGTGAGCCTCAAAGCAAAATGCTAACCTCAGAGTATATATACCCTTGTTAGAGCCAGAGGGCATCGCAACCCTCCTGACTCAGTACCTAATTAGAAATTAACAAAGGATGTGAAAGCCTTCCTACAAGCAAGCCTCCCCTAAGCAAGCTTCCCTTAATGGGCTCCACCAATTAATGGAGGATCTTATATCCCATTAACATTACACCAATATTCTTGGGAGGAAGGCTAAGGTAGGTTCCCCAATTCTATGTAATGAGCATTTATCAAGTGGCTATTATATACAGAACTTTGTAGATACAATTAAAAACAGATCTCTGGCATTAAGGAGGTTACATTAAAATGGAAGAGCTTGCCTTCTACAGGAGGACAGTGATAAAGAACCACAAGATGACAGGAACACACAGTCACAGAAATGAAACTCCTACATCTACTATAATGAGCCACACCATGAAGCAGGCTCCTTGAAGCCAGGGGCTGGTACTTTTCATACATATGTCTCCAAGATTATTACAGTTTCTTGCAGCTTTTTTAGTGGAATAGGGATGAGGGTTAGAGGGAAAGAAGGGAGTCCAGACCTGTGGTTTCATTGGTGAAAGTGACTCCCGGTGAGGAAATTCCTGCTACTAATGAAGACTGGCAAGTAAGTGTTCTACAACTTTCCTTGAATATCTCACAGGCGCTTAATAAATGTTCATTGATCTGAGCTCAACACCCTCTGAATGAGAGAGAAGAGAAGGTGCCTAGAATGCCAAAGCCCTGAGGTGTCGAGTCCCAAAGGTAAAGGTTTCAGAAAGATGCTTAGACAGGAAAGCTACCCCCAATACACGTATATGTGTATGTATGTGTGTATGCATGTATGTATGTACATGTGCATATGTATTGCGTGTGTGTTTATATGTGTATATATATACACATGTGAGCATACATATACATGCACATGCACGTGTGTGTGTTCATTCCACCACCAGAATATCTACTTTAAAAACTCACTCTCTGCTGGTCATATACACACATAATCAATCAATTAACATTTATTAAGCACCTACTGTATACCAGGCACTGTGCTAAGTAATGGAGATAGGGGAAAAGGCAAAAGACAATCCCTGCCCTCCAGAAGCCCCCAATCAAATTGGGGAGACAAGATGCAAACAAATATACACAAAGCAAGTTATATAGAAGATAAACAGGAATAATGAACAGCAGGGAAGACACTAAAATTATGAGGGCATGGGCACTGTCAGTTGTGAAGGAGTGAAGTGGGGGCATTTGCTGTCCTGTCCTAAGTCCCTCATCAGCTCTGCTTCTATTGCAAGTAGTCCTACTCCTCGGGAGACTAAATGCTTGTGATTCCAACAAAGCATTTAATCCATTTAAGGTTCAAGAAGATCACACACACACACTCCCCAACCCCCATGATAACCCTGAACTAGGAAATCACTTACCACTCTGTAGACTGCATAGCATCATTCTCTAAAGGAATTCAGAGTTAATTTTCCAGTAAGCTGAACCAGAAAATCAATATATACAATACAATGACAGTGGAATTTTTTTTAATAAAGCTCTGTAGGCAGCATGATGCCTGGAAAGAATAGTGAATAGCTCTGGAATTGAGGACCTAGGTTCAAATTTCACCGCTAACAGTTTTTGCTGCATGACCTTAGGAAAGTCACTTTTCCTCTCTAGGTCTACATTTCCTCAACTATAAAATGACAGAACTAGATTAAAATTCTGGTTCCCTCTGGCTCCAAATCTAGGACTCTCTCATAGGAATGGTGGGGGAGGGTATAACTAGATCAATCAATCACCCCCATCCAAACTAAAATAACTAAGAAAATATTATAGTCCTAACAACATTTTACCAGGGAAGAATACATCTATTTGAGTTAATCAGTCAATCAGAGAGATTTCATTAGGTGCAGAAAAAGTCCTTGAACAATTTGGAAGGAGTGAAAGTCACTAATGAAGTAAGGTGATGTTCTTTGGGAAGTGTACTGGGATTAGAGGTGAGCCTACAGAGAGGAATTACAGCTAAGCCTTGGAGAGGAATTACTTTGGGCAGGTGGGGGAGAAAAGGTTCTATTCCCACCACCACCAACAGAAGTCCATGCGAATTTCAAACAGTCCGGAAGTTCTGGACTTGTTATAAGCCTCCTAGCAATGTCCCTAGAAAAGCAGTGACTAGGAACAGGATCTACACTAGCAGTGAGTGAGGACATCATGAAACACTCTGAAGAAGGAAACTTTAGGATTCTGGGGAGCACAACAGAAAACCTACTATACTTAAGCAAAACTTCATGGAGGCTTTATGAATGAGGGAAAGGGAACACAAGCAAAAGGTTTCCAGAAGCTGTGTTTCTAGCACTCTGCATGGACTTATGGAAAAGTGTGCTGCCCCAGACTTTGGGGGAAATGAACTGGTGGGGTTTTTTTTGTTTGTTTATTTTGTTTTGTTTTTTATGTTCCAATCTGTATTCAGACACCATCAGTTCTTTCTCTGGAGATGGAGAGCATTTTTCATCATAAGTCCTTCAGAATTATCTTGGACTGTTGTATTGCTGAGAATAGCTAAGCCACTCACAGCTGATCATCTTACAATATTGCTGTTACTTTGCACACAGTACAATTCACTTTGCATCAGCCCATGCAAGTCTTTCCAGGATTTTCTGAGAGCATCTTGTTTATCATTTCTTATAGTACAATAGTTTTCCATCAAAATCATATACAACAACTTGTCAGCCATTCCCCAGTTGATGGGCATCTCCTCAATTTCCAATGAAATGAACTGCTCTTACCATACTTTGGTAAATCCCACTTTCTACAGGTTGTTAAAATCTAGCTGATTCATTGTTATCAACAGATTGTCACTGAAGGCAGTAGACCAGTGCGGGTTTATGAGCGGTGGTCCTAGAAACCAGCTCCCAGTCCCTCAAGGTTGTAGCCCTAAAATCCTGAAAGGAAACACAGTAGCTGCCTTCTGGGGACCTCATCTACCAGTGGAGTGAAGGTTGAAACAGTAGCTGCAGAGTCTGTATTAAACTATGAAATGGAAAGTTATAAAATTATAATGCATGAACTTGGCATCTCAAAAAGAAATAGGAGGATGCTCCTTCATTGAAGAGGTGAGTGGATATGGGTGTGGGTTGCTACATGTGGTGTCTGATTTGATTCATGCATTGGTTAGTTTGTTGAACATGTGTGTGTGTGTCTGTGTGTGTCAGTGTGTGTCTGTGTGTATTTGTGTGTGTGTATACTATGGATGACTCTCTGGAAATTGGCAAGGGAGAACTATATTTGAATAGGAAGGGTATAGAAATCAGAAGAAATCAGTAAAAACATTTAAAGGGCTGACTGAACCAACACAGTGCAGTGGATAAATCAAATAAATCCTCCCTCAGATACATCCCAGCTGTGTGACCCTGTACAACTCACTTAACTTTACTCAGTCTCAGTTTCCCCATCTACAAAAATATCTACAGATAATAATAGCATCCCTTTACAGGGTTATTATGAGGATCAAAGGAGAAGACTTGTGTAGAGGTCTTTGCTAACCTTAAAGGGCTATGTAAATGCTAGCTCACTTCCAATGGGAATCATCCCCATCTCTGCTCAGGTATTGGTTTAGGCATTATAATCTGTTAAGTCAAATTCGATTTACAATTGTTTTTCATCAACCTCTTCCCTTCAGGCCAACACCTGGCACAATTATCAAATAATACTCTAATATTCAAAATAAAGGTCAGTCTGTCTAGACTAAACTTTGATGGGTTCCTATCTGGATTACCAGGAAGGGAGTTATCCTTTTTTTCCTATATAGAAAACTAATAATCAGTAAGAAGTTATTTCCTATCCACCAGACTCAGTCCTCTTAGGATTTTAAGGAAGTGGGTGCTATTTATGATGTTACATGAATTTGCCCCCCAAAAGAGGTAGAAGGATGATATCTGAGGGACAGGAAGTCTTTCAATTTGAATATCCAGCTAAGATATAGATATATAGATATAGATACACATATATTTATGTGTATATATGTACATATATATGTCTGTGTATGCTTATATATGTATTATGTATTATATAAATATAGCATAATATACATGTTATATATGTAATATACACCATTGTGAAAAATTTCATGACAAAGTTCTCTGTTCCCTCCTCCTGTGATCAAGATTCAATTTCATCTTCCTAATAGATTTATACAGCTCTTCAAACAAAACTTAGAAGAGATGAAGATGTCCTCTTTCCTGCCAGGTCCCAACACAATAGGCTCTGCTTTGCATTTCCCTGTGAATGGCAGCTCAAATTTAGTCCGATAGTTGGATTTCGGGTTATAATAGGATAAGAGGATATAGGATATAATCAGGATATAATAGGATACGACAAGAATGAGTTCAAAATAAAAAGATGGAAATTAGCACTAGCTGGAACATCAGAAGCCATGGGGTCCAACTCCTATATTTTAGAGATGAGAATTCCAAAGCTCAGGCATGTTGTGATTTCTCTGCTTAATACACAAGTAATAAATACCAGAGCCAGACTTGGAATCCAGGTCCTTGACTCTAAATCCAAGGAACTTTCCACTTGACCACATTTCTCTCCTCTTAAGATCTTGTTGGATGGGTTTATTGTATACAAAAGAAGTAACATAATAGACATACTCAGACATCTATGCCTGGGAAAGGAGGTTGGGCTTGTTATATAGGAGGAACCAGGGATAAAATGGAGGTAGATCATGCGCTGCACTGGGAGTGATGAGGGGAGGGAAGCCAACAGCCAGCCAAGCAAAGCCTTGAGAACAGTGCTTAAGGTGGTGTAGATGATCTTTTTTTTTAAATTTTACTGTGTTTCAAAATAATTGTTTTCCTTCATGATCCAATGCATCTTATTTTATGTATTTTAAAACATTATTCTGAGAAGCGGTCCATGTGAGACCCACAAAAAGAAACCCAATTCTTGAGAGGATTTGTTACAGTGTAGACAAGAATGAAAGAGGCTAAGGCATGGAGGGGTTGATATCTGTGCCAGTGAAGAGAGGACTGACACTAAGGAGGTCATGGACTCATCAAATTATACAATCATACACAAACAAATTCACATACATCATCATGATCATCATAGCTAACATTTACAAAGTGCTTTAAGGTTGGTAAAGCGCTTCCCAAATATTACCTCATTTGATCCTCAAAACAACCCTGTGAAGTACGTGCTACAATCACCCCCATTTTACAGTTGAGGAAGCTGAGGCAAACAGAAGTTAAGTGACTTGTCCAAGGTCACACAGCTAGTAAATTACATTTGATCTCCAGTCTTTTTGACTCTGAGTCCAAAAGAATCCCTTATTTTGGAGTTATGGAATGATATAACCCCAGGTTAACCCCAGCAATTTTTATTGCAATAGCCCTTAGATCAGGGGTTAACCTGGAGTCTGTGAACTTTTATTTTTCCTAATTACATGTAAAAACAATATTAACATTCTTTTTTCAAATTTAGAGTTCTAAATTCTCTGCCTCGCTCAACTCCTTCTTTCATTGAGAAGGCAAGCAATTTGACATAGGTTATACTAGTGGAATCATGAAACATATATTTTTATGTATGTTTTTTTTTAATTAATAACTGAATTTCACTGTAATCTCGGGGGGTTCATGTATTTTAAAACATTCTGAAAAGGGGTACCCCCTTAGGCCAAAGTGATCCATTGCACAAAAAACATTGAGAACCCCTGCCTTGGAAAATCTTTTAATCCAGTTGTGTCTTCTAAAGGCAAGGAAACTGAGGTCCAGAGACAGAGTAGTTTTTCCATGACCACACTGAGTTTTGATGTCATACTAAAACTAGATTCTAGGGCTCCTGATGCTCAGGCCAGTACTCTTCAAACAATCAATCAATAAGCATTTATTATGTTCTCCAAAGTGCCAGGCTTGGTGCCAGGTACTTGGGAATACAAATATAAAGAATGTGACAGTCCCCAGGAGTCCCTGCTTTCTTCCCTGGACTGCCCTCAGAGTAATGTTGTTTTTATCAGACTTAATAGGAAATAGAAAAGGGCTTGATGCTTTTGTTCCCTTAAAATAGAAATGCTCTTCAACATTTTACTTTATAACTAACCCAGCAAGGTCTAAAGGAGGAAGGTCAGCACCTGGCATAAGAACTTAGTGGGCCTTCTGGCTAAGATATCTTTCTAGGTAGAATGATTTGCAAGTGGAAAGCCAAAATATACAGGTGTAAATTGTTCCTGACGTGTGCCGCCCCAAGCTCCTCGAACTTTTATGATCCCGATGTCAGAAGTACAGCTGTGCCTTTTCCCCTCTGCTTATGGGCAGCCTGTGGCTTAATTCATGTGAACTGGCCAGCACCAGGTGTCACACAGCCCCGTCTGATGTAAAACACATGTCAGCCGAGGTAGAAAGAAAAATCCAGCCATATTATGGTCTTGTCTCAGTCACGACATCATGAAGGAAAAAAAGACGCAAGCCCAGGCTCTCTCCCGCCTTCTGTCTCTCTCTGCTCCTGCCAACAAAAGGCTGCTTGTTTCCCCTATTTCCCAGAAACAGTCTTAGCCTTCCAACAAGGTCAGCAAAAAATGCAGTTTTTTTAGTTCAGGGTGCAGAGAGTTCCAAAAATCTGCAAAGTATTAAACAAAAAAATTGCACCATCCCGACTTCACACTGAGGCCTTTATTCAAGTCTCTGGGCTGAGAATCACTAAAGAGAGATTTCTCAACAGTCTCAGCTGATATGAGAAGGATTCTGTGTTCTGTACATTCTGCAAGCCTCTCCTTGTCTTCATTGCTTCCTCCTTGAGCAAGGAATCCCCCAGGTACACCAAGGCAAAACTTTGGCCTGACAGGTAACCAGTACCTTGTCCAATTGCGCTAAGCATTTTCCGATCTTCAATTTGATACTCGAGCTGGACCTCTAGCTCATTCACATAATTTTCTGGTACTGGCATATTTCTGCCAGGAATGGATCTGCCCATTGGAGGTACTATCTATTCACCAACAATTCTTCTGTTCTGCTAATTCATGCACCATATTTATATCTTGCTCAGGAGTAATTCAGTATAAATGGGAGAAAGGGACTGGAAGAAGAGTTTTCTAGTCTTTCTTCTAGGTTTTCCTGATAAAAGTAGCTTCAGAAATGTACATTTGGGAAGAGTGAAGTAGTCCAGTAATAATTTTTTTTAAAAATAAAACGTGCATTTTGCTGTTGTTGTTCAAAACTTGTCATTTCCTCATGTAACAAACTCCTGCTATGGAAATCCCACCAATTCTACAGACACAGAACAGCAACTATCTGTAAATTACAGTTCTAGACAGTTGCCTGGGGCACTGACAGTTTAAATGACTTAATAAGGGAAATAGGGGAAACAAGCCATCTTTTATTGGCAAAAGCAGTTAGTATGTGTCAGAGACAGGACTTGAACCCAGGTCTGATTGGCTCTAAGGCTGGTCCATTATCCAGTGTGTAATACTGCTTCTCAGATTTCAGTTAAGAACAGCAATGAGTTCTCTGTCACTAAAGGTTTTCAAATAATGGCATGAGCAACTATTCAACTGAACTATTACAAAGGGGCTCCATGTTTCAGGGAAGAGTTGGGACTCAATTTACCTCCAAGGTCCCCTCCAACTTTCAAAATTCTCTGATTCTATGAAAACAATTTAGATTTATTCTAGCAACATCAACAGCAACTTTTCCAGAGCTGATTAGCAAAAGCTTCATTCCTTGGCTATGAAACATCAACAATTCCATTCAATTCAACAAATTTTATTAAGGATCTACTACATGCAAGCTTCATTCATTCATTTGAAAGGGATATATTGGGGCAGCTAGGTGGCACATTGAATAGAGCACTGGCCCTGAAGTCAGGAGGACTTCTGAGTTCAAGTCTGACCTCAGACATTTAACACTTACTAGCCATGTGACTTGGGCAAATTGCTTAACCCCAACTGCCCTCCAAAAAGCAAAAAAAGAAAAAGGATATATTAAATACCTATTTTTGTGCCAAGCACCAAGCTAGGTGCTGGGGATACAAAAGAAAACAAATTGTCTACCCTCAAAATTTTACATTCTACAGGGAGGAAACAACACAGATAAGTTAATAAGGAATACATACATATGTAGTAAATGGGTAACTAGGTGTCTCAGTGGGTAAAGCACTAAGTTAGTAATCAGGGACACTCATCTTCATGAGTTCAAATCCAGCCTCAGACACTTACTAGCTGGGTGACCCAGGACAAATCACTTAACCCTGTTTGCCTTAGTTTCCTCATCTATAAAATGAACTGGAAAAGGAAATGGCAAACCACTCTGGTATCTTTGTCAAGAAAACTCCAAAATAGGATCACAAAGACTCAAACACAACAGAACAAAAGCAAAAACATAGTAAACACAAAGTAATACGAGTTGTGGAGAGAGGTAGGGTAGTGCAGGTGTTAAAGAGGTAGACAAGGAGTCAGAAAGGCCTGGGTTCAAGTCTTGCCTCCGACATATTCTAACTCTACGGACAAATCACTTAACCTCGAGCTTAGACACACTCTTGACTGTATAAAGTACGTGTCAATCTACATTAATAAAGGGAGGTTTCTCACTGGGAATAAACATCATATACTAATGAAATAATGGGTTTTGTCTTTAAAAAATGATGGAAAGGTGGAACAAGGGGGAGAGGGGGTGATGAAAGACTTGGCAGTGGAAGAGGCAAAAGAAAAAATTCCTAAAAGGAGCTATGGATGCTAAAGAGTTGAGAAGAGAAAGAAAACATTCCAGGCATGGGTCTGTGCAAAGGTCTCAGAGATGGGAGATGAGATAGAAAACAGGGAAACAACAAACGGCTCTGTTCTGAAGCATCTTAGCCTAATGTCCTAATAATCAAATTTCATAGGGTGGAAAACCCCACCCTGACTTTATCTAGTTCTTTCCATCTTGGGTGAACTAATAACCCAGAGTCACCTGAAAAATATAGCAGAGATATCCCCTACTAGATTATAAACTCCTTGAGGGCAGCAACAAAGTATTGTTTTATCTTTCGATCTTTCCCACTCACCATCCTTTGTATCAAGTTGGTGCTTAATAACTATTTGTGAAATGATGGCAGATTTAGACAAACTTAATTGTGTTAACTCCAGATGCCTGCGAAGCCTGGAGGTGACGGACCCTTGCTACTACTGAACTATGCTTAAGCCCTAGGGTGACTGCCAGTTTATCTCCCCAGCCCTGGTTACCCACATTTTCATCATCCTCCAACAATAGGTACCCTTTCATCCCTACCGGAAGTGGAAATTTAATACGGCTTTTCAGGACGAATTTGTTGTAACTTTGTACTCGTTAAACTTCCTGAATGACTCTGCATATTACAAGGGCTTTGTTTTTCTTTCTTTTTGTTTTCATGATGGGGGGGGGAGGAGTGAAAAGCAGGGAGAGTATATAGATTTTGTTGATTGAAAAACAGTGTTGGGGTGGCTAGGTGGCACAGTGAATAGGGCACCAGCTCTGGGGTCAGGATTTGGCCTCAGACACTTAACACAAAAGCTAGCTGTGGGACCTTGGGCAAGTCACTTAATCCCAATTACCCTCCCAAAAAAAAGCAAAAAAAAAAAAAAAAGAAAGAGGTGTTTTTTTTTTAAAGCTACTAAGGTGCAAGGGGCATAACCCCTTAATTAACTGAAATAATAGGAGGCTAGGATGGTCGACAGCACAGTGCACTTGGAGTCAGGAAGACTCAAGTTCAAATTTAGTAACTCTGTGACCCTGGTCACAGACCCTTTCTGCCTCAGTTTCCCCATCTGTAAAAGTAGAGATAATGATAGCACCTACCTCCCAGGGTTGTTGTAAGGATAAAAATGAGTTGATATCTGTAAAGTCCTCTGCAAACCACAAAGTTCTATGTAGATGCTAACTATTATTATTAAATATTAGTAAATGAACTCACTCTGTGTTCCTGCAGGGCAAAAATGACATTAACCTATATGAGTCTCTACTAGTTCTTTCATTTTCCCTCCTTAATAAAGCAACTTTTTATTTGGTTTTATAGTTTTCAGGGGCCAAAGAAGGTCCATTAATGGATAGGCATTTTCTTTCCCCCAATCTTCATAAATTATTCATGATCTATTTATCATCTCTTTTTGGAAGAGGGATCAATTAAATTCTAAATGCATTCTGCACTGTCTTATATGAATTCCATACCTCTAGTACCTATAGAAATTAAGAGGATAAATTACAGCATTTAGCCATTGCTGGCTATCAATTCTGATGCCCCTTTTCTCCAATATACCTTGCAGTATTTAATATGAACCTCTTCTTTTCAAATCATGTTCTGATTTATAAAAAAGGCAGTTATGTTCATGTATTAGCTGTAAAGCCAGAACTAGGGTGCGGTAACTAGAGCTTTTGCTCAGAGTGCCACAATTTAGAAGGAGCACTATATAGCATTTGCAGTCTCTCAGCATCTTAGAAATGACTGAGCAAACACCTAGTTAGCAAGATTAGTCAGTCAGTTAATAAACATTTACCAAGTGCCTACTATGTGCCAGACACTGTACTAAGACTAGTTAATTAAAACAGAAAACTACCAAATGGTGGCTTTCTCTCTCATTCTAATTAAAGACAAGATGCTTCCCATTCAATAAGGAGACCTTGTGATATCCCATGTTCTCTGCCACCATCCCTACTCCTGTCCCTGCCTGAGACTCTAAGCTTATTCCATGCCAATTGCCCTACGTACATTTTGTGCTGCTTGCCCAGAATTCATAATGACTGATTATGGTTTTGTTTGGTTCCTCTACTAGGGTATCAACTTCTTGTGGTTAGGGGTTGTCTTACTGCATCCATAGAATGAGATTTCTCACCTAGGAGGTTCCTATCACAATGAAATTATAGGTTTAGTCTTTTTCACTAATATTGCACACATACATATTCTCCCAAATTAAAAAGTGTCAAGTTATCACCGAAGTATATCTAATTTGTTTTAATTAAAATAAGAGTAAGCTGATCTCGACTGTTACTGCTAGCCCTCATCATTCTCCAATGTTAGGATTCTATGAAACCCCTCAATGGGCAAGTGCCATTACACTGACTCTGACTCAAAAGTGGTGTTATTTCCATTCAGTAGCATAAGAAATACTAGAAACTTCCATGCTGTTTTATGTCACAGGTGAAAACTGTCAATTCCTATGCTAGTGAGTGATTTGACTCTGGGGAAAATTATATTGCATATTCCTGGAATTTAATTCAATTCGACTGAAGAAACACTTAATGAGGTGTTATGCACATGTAAGTCTGTACTGGGTAGAAAGAGAGAACAAAAGATGAATGAAACCTACTTCCTACTCTCAAGAGGCTTGAGGAGAAGAAGGATAGATAGATAGATAGATAGATGGATGGATGGATGGATGGATAGATAGACAGATAGATAGATGGATGATGGATGGATGGACAGATGGACGGATGAACGGACGGACAGACAGGTAGAGACAGACAGATAGATATAGATATAGACATAGACATAGACACACACATATAATTGAGAAAATCTGAGTAACAAAAGTATATCCTATACAAAGAAATACCAGTGTGGAAGGAAGCTTCAATAAAAGAAAGAGATCATTGGAGAATTTCTCCACATGGGCGTCTAATTATGGATAATGAAAATGACTGCCAGGCACAATTATTGACTAAGTCATATCTAAGATACAACCACTGCACCAAAAGTTGTTTGTTTTGTTTTAATTTGCAGGACGTTAAATGAGTTTATCTATAAACTGACTGTACCAGTTATGACAAGCGCAAGACACTTTCCCACCAATAATTAAGAAGATTTTGTGGCCTGGCCATCCCTCATCCGACTGGGGTCATAGAAACGAAGCAGACTTGAGGTCTCTATGAGCGTTATCAGTGGATGTCTGGATGAATGACTGAGGAAGAAGAAAGGAGGAAGGTGTGACTCTGGGAGGTTGAAAGGATCTCTGAAAGGATGACACTTTGGTCAGAAAGCCACTGGGAGCTCAAGGAGGAGGGAGCATAAACCAACCAAGAAACAGAATGCTATAGGGAAAAGAGAATGAAGGGGCAGCTAGGTAGGGCAGTGAACAGAGCACCAGCCCTGGAGTCAGGATGACCTAAGTTAAAATTCAACCTCAGACACTTAACATAAAAAACTAGCCCTGTGACCTTGGGCAAGTCACTTAACCCCAATTGTGCTACCTTCCTCCCTCCAAAAAGAAAAAAAAGAAAAAGAAATTTTTTTAAGTTTAATTTTTAAAAAAAAGAGAGAATGAAGCTAAGCCTCAGAAGAGCAGGCCCCTCTAGTTTCTACCTGTATCCTCTTAGACAAGTCACAGTCCATCACTCAGCCTCAGTTTCCTTATCTGCAGACTTGATAGCATTGAAACTGGGAATGATTGGAAGAGACTAATCTCTGTCTTAAGCCAAGTTGAGAACATAATCAGCAGCAACAGCGGCAGCATAGCTCGTATTTACATAGAGCCTGCTGTGAGCCAGACACTGTACTAGGTGCTTTATGATTATTATCTCATTTGGTCCTCACAACAACCCGGAGAGGTAGGGGTTATCGTCTTTATTTTATAAATGGGGAACTGAGGCAAACAAAGGTTAAGTGTCTGAGGCCAGTTTTGAACTCAGGTCTTCCTGACTCCAGGACCATTGCTCTACCCACTGCACCACCTAAGTGCCATTCCTTTTTGCATATAGCCATACCCTAAAATCTCCTTGTACTTTAATATATAAAATATAGCCTATATGTTGAGGGGAGGGAACCACCAGAGAAATAAAAAGGAAAAAATTGTGAATGTTAGAGCTGAGGTCTTTAGATGAATTCCAACCCTTGAAACCTGAAGTGGTAGCAACAGAAAGTTACCCAACCAAGAGGAAATGCAAATAAGAGAGAAGAAGAGGGGGAAGAGAGGGAAAAGGTGAAAGAGGGAGAAGGGAGGAAGAGGAGAAAGGGGGGAAGGGAAGAAAGAGGAGAAAGAGGGGGAAGGGAGGAAAAAGGGGAAGAGAGGGAAGGGAGGAAGAGGGGAAAGAGGGGGAAAAGAAGGAGAGGGGGAAGGGAGGGTCTTCTTTTGGGGAATCTCCTTGGGAACCAGTTATGTCACAGGAGGACAATTCATTTCCATATATGGAACATTATGTTTTCCATTTTAATTAATTCAAGCAAATTGGGA
>CM053580.1:39565318-39590925 GCA_028627135.1 Pseudochirops cupreus | reverse complement strand
ATCTCTGGTGGAAAACATCTGAGGAAAGGATTTATATGTGAATTCATTATTCATCATCTAGGGACAGTACAGACCATTAGCTTTAGTGTGGTCAGATGACAAATTAATCCTGAGATTTTTTTATTATTAATAATAACAAACATTAATAATAACAGCTAGCATTTGCACAGTATTTTGATGTTTGCAAAGCACTTTCCATATCTCATTTCATGGTGTGAGTGCTATTGTTATCCTATTGTTACAGACGGGGAAACTGAGACAGAGAGAGGTCAAGTGATTTGCCCAGCTAAAGATGTCTAAGGCAGAATTTGAACTCAGGTCTTCTTGATACTTATGCCCAATCCTCTCTCCACTGCAGGACTATGTATCCCTTTGATGCAGTAAATGGAACTTTTGATGTATTTCTAAAAACTGGCTTTAAGAGAAGAACACAAGATACCACTAATTTCTTCTTCCCTTGGGTGGGTGGGGGAACATTTAATAATGTGTTTTTAGTCTGAAAGCTTTCCTGTGAATCAACTGAAACCATTAAGGTCAGGTCATAAGGTCATTTTGCCAATACAATCTTTAAAATCTGGATAAAGACAGTGAATGAACACCCTCTCTTCGACTAATACTCAAATGGATTTGTGATCTCCTTATATAGATTAGAAACCCACCCTTGTCTCTTAGTCCTATAAAGCACCCTGATCCTCCTCCTCCTCCTCCTCTTCCTCCTCTTCCTTCTCCTCATATCATTATTATTATTGTCTTCTCTCTTCTTCCCTTACCTCTTTGCTTCTCTGTTAGGATAACATAGTATTTACCACTGATAAGATGCCCTAATAATTGGATTGAGAGTTGGTGGGAACTTTAGAGAACAGCTAATCCATTTGAGAGGAGTGGTGCCCAGAGAGTCAAAAGATCCTTCTTACAAATTGTTGTTGTTCCTTCATTTTCAAAGAGGACCAATGACATCATGAGGTGATGTCATGATTGCGTGTGAATTGGATTTAAGATTAAAATCCAGGCCCTCTACTTCCAAATCTAGTGCTCTTTCTATAATACTATGACGTCTACTGCTTTGGCATATGTCTCATTTCACCAATCTTTAAATGTGTAAACATTTAAGATGGCATTGGGTCATTGCCTACAGTTTCTAGAGAGGAGCTCAGGGAAATAAATAGCTCCCTCTTCTGTCTAGGATAGGATGGTTTCATCAAGGGTTGCCAATGACCACCAAACACCTTCTGGAAGTCTATTTTATAGTGCGGTCTTGCTCCTATTTTTTCTTTTTTAACAGTTTTCCCTTCCCTCTAGCCTTGTTACTAGATTTCAGTTTTAATCACCTTTCCTTGGAGTTAATTCCTTTTAAAAATTTCTCTTTTGAACTTTTTCCCACTTCTCTTTAGATCAAGTGGCTTTTTTTGTCCTAAACGGTGAATGTTGAAAACAAATTGCAACTAGAGGAAGCAGGATGAAGAGAGGAGGCCAAATTTTAAGCAAATATTGGTCTGTGTAATCATCACTAATAAAAAATAAGGATAAACAATGCTGTAATCGTGACTCAAGTGGAGATTTCTCCGTAGGAAGGGGTTTTGGTTTTCCCGGAGGATTGACTTAGAAAAAAAGTTTTTGCTAAGGCTGTTTGTTTTTATGTCAGAGTCATTTCCAGATATAATTGACTTTGCGGCTAGCATTAAGGCAGAGGTGGAGAGGGAGCACTTCTCAAAGGTTGAGTTTGCCCGTAAATCCTTGCAATAGCTGACTCAACATGGCAAGGGGAAGTCTCTGCTCAGCCATGTTGAAGTCAGAGAAGAAAAAACTTGTCAAATAGATTCATTTTTGGGTCATATCAGACTAACCTTAAAGAAATTCTTTTCCTAGATTTTAACAGAGCATTTTTGGAAATCTCATTATATTCTTATGGAAAAGATGGAGAGGTGAGACCTAGATGCCAATACGGTTAGGTGGGATTAAGGGCTAGCTGAATGGCTAAGGATTAACCATCAGTGTTTACTTGGTAATTTGAATGGATCTCTACCTTAGGGATCTGGACTGTCTGTGTGCTATTTAACATGTTCATTAATGTCTTCAATAATGGCAAAGACAGAATGCTTATCAATTTCCAGAGGTAGGAACCTGGGAGAGGACCACTTGATGGTCAGTAGATTTAATGGATTCAGATAATGATTGGTCCAAGTCTAATAAAACAAAATTAGTAAGTGCAAATATAAAATCTTATGCTTAGTTTCACCTACAAACCAGCTTTTTGGATATAAGATGGAGGATACCTGGCTGGACATCAGTTTGTCTGAAGAAGATCTGAGTGTGTTAGTGGACCATAAGTTCAATATGATTCAGGTAGTAGTGTGTGGGATAAAGTAGCTTAGAAACCAAGAGTTGTAATGTCCAGGACTTAGGGAGGTGATTGTTCTGGTCTGGTTAAGAATTTATCTGGAGTACTGTGTTCTGTTGTGAACTGTGTTCACAACAGAAGGACAAAGGAGGACATTGGTAAGCTGGAGAGGACCCAAAGGAATTTAACAAGGAAGGAAGGGAGGGAGGGAGGGAGGCAACAAGGAATGGAGAGAGGAAGAAAGGAAGGAAGGGAAACAAGGAAGGAGGAAGGAGGAAAGGAAGGAAAGACTTGTAAGACTCTGGGAAGTGGGTGCTATTGCCTCTAATTCATAGTTGAAGAATCGAGGTTATGGGACTTGCCTCAGATCACTCAGCTATTAAGTGTCTAAAACAGAATTCAAATTTAGTTCTTTCTCAACCCCAAATATCCAGTGCTTATCTGCTATGCTACCTAGCTGCCATATGAGGTTGAACTGAAGGAATACAGATGTTTAGTCTGGAGAAAGAGGGATGTTTTCAGGTATTCGAGGGACCACTGGCAGATTTTTTTCTGCTTGTTTCTAAAGAAATGAGCTAGAAGGATATAGGCTGCTGAGAAGCACATTGAAAATGGATTTTACAAATAACTTGGATCCTTGAAATAATGGAATCAATTGGTTGGCCTCACAAGAGGTCTTCACAAAGACACTGGATGCCCACTAGCTATGGCTGTGGAGGATGTCATGGAATTTGTGGCTTCTGAGGTACTTTCTCATCCTGGTATTTTGTGATTCAGTGTGACTAAGACAGCTAGAACAGGACAAAAATCAAATATTGACTTGACTGTCCATGTCCTGTCAGTCAGTCAATAAACATTTTTTGAGAGTCTACTGTGTGCCAAGCACTGTGCTAATCACCTGTCTGCAGAGAAAGGCAAAAGATGGACCCTGCTTTCAAGGAACTCCCAATCTAAGGGAGGAAGAAACACGCAAACAACTATGTATAAACAAAGATTAATTCATTAGTTAACAAGACGGGATTAATTAGAAATAATCAGTGAACAGCTTCAGTGTTTAAATTGTTTTATTATAATAATAACTTCCATGAGGGTGGTTACTCCCCCTTTTATAGGGAGAAGAATAACAAAAGGCAGGTTTTAATTTCATCTCAGAGGATCCCTGGGTCCTGTGTAACCCTGGCTAGGCCAGTTCCCTAGCCTGTGTCACTGCCCTCAGGCAGCTGTCTAGGTCTCTTTACATAGGAGAACAGGTGCTCATCTGTGTTGGTAAAGGGAGTTTTCTCACCAAGGATTGACTATTCCAAAGAAATCACTAGTTTGGTCCAACAAACACAAAATTGGTTAAGGAGGATCTGGGAATCAAGGGTGAGAGCTCTCCAAAAGGTTTCTAGCTTCCTTGAAGAGGTTTCATGTCACAGAGTCTTAGGAAATCTCCCAAGTGACTTGCCCAAGGCTACTGGTAAATATTCCATGAAAGACCCAGATGGCCCTGGCTCTCCCAGTCCCCAGCTGTGAGGACCACAGAGCAGGTTTGAGACCATTCGCATGATTTGAATGACTTAATGTCAAGGCCAACTTTGACACCATAAAAAAAAATCTCAAGAAAAGGAGACCCTGAATGACTCCTGTTAAGAAAATGCTGTTTCCTCCGGCAATTATTGTGGAGCATATCCTGTTTCATTTCTGACAGAGTTCCCCTTTATGTCAATGGGAATTGTGTACTGGGTTTGGAGGCAGGATATGCCGCATCCTATGAAAGGGAGCAAATATGGTGGGTCGTGAAACTAAATTTAAACCCTTATTTGTAGTAAAGATATAATTAACACGACGGGTTCTTTTCAAAAAAGAAGGAAAATACAGCTGCAAGGTTAGGGTTCCCCTTGTGATTTCCTTTAATGAAAAAAAGAAAGGGAGGGAGGAGAGAGATGTGAACAAACACAAACAGCAGTGGGCACGGGCTCTCTTTCATGGCATCAATCAAAGATATTTCCAGCCTAATCTTTCCCCCCTAAACAATAAATGCCTCTCCTCTTTTGGATTAGGGGGATGACAGCAATAACAGAAGGGCAGCCTGGAGTCTCCAAAGCCGACAGGTGGGGATCTGAGCCGGCCCTGGCTGCCTGTGATGTATTGACAAGACCCAGGAATGATAGGCTGGGCTTGATCTGCCCACCATGAGGGTGGCTGCTGGTGGCAGTCGCAGGCTCCCTCTGCCTCGCCTGCTCCTTCCAACAGCTGCCCGAGGCAGCTAGGAAATATTGCTTAATTATAGAATTTTCTTTGATCCTCTTGATCCCTTTCCTTACCCTCTTTTTTGGGGGGCCCCTCCCTTGTTCCAATGGAAAGCCTTCTGGCGAGGCATTTGGAGCAGCCAGCTTTATTGTGGCGCCGCTTGCTCCTGCCCTCCCAGCGAAGGCCTTGATGGGCTTCAACCAGCAACTCCTCTTCTGGGGAAGATTGTTTGGAGGTGCTAATTACAAGTTTTAGTCAATGGGTTCACTTATGGAATGTGACATTGTTTCAACATCTTCGGGGATTTATTTTTGGGGTGTTGATCATAAGTCCTTCTTATTCATTCATTTTCGTTTAGGGGGAGAGAAGGGAACAGGCATTTATTAAGTGCCTTCTATGTTCCAGGAACTATGCTAAGCACTTTACAAATATTATCTCATCTGATAAATACTTTTACAATATCACTGTTACTTCCCAATTTCCCCTTCCTTCTAGTCCCCCAGTCTTGAAGAATATTCCCTTGAAACAAAAAGGTAATAGTAAGCAAAGCAAATGAACATATTGGGGGGCATTTTTGTCAGTGTCTACCTTCTTTCCTACCTGTAATCCACCAATTCTCTACTAAGCAGAGGGAACTCCTGTGAAGTCGTACTTGGTCATGACATTGATCATAATTTTAAGGTCTCAAAATTGTTTTTTTCTTTGCATTCTTGTAGTCTCCACATACACTATTTTGGGTTTAAAAAAATGTTTGCTCCAAATCAGTTCACGTGAGTTGGAATTCTCCATATTCATTTCTTTAAAAAAGCATTTTTTTTGGCATTGCCTCCATTTCTAAATATATCCCTCCCTTGTCACATACCCAGAAAGCCATACCTTGTTACAAACAATTTCTTAAAGAATAGAAGGCAATTCAGCAAAACTAACACATTTACCATATCTTGACAACGTATACAGTGTTCTACATCCATAGTGCCCCACCTCTGCAGGGGTAGAAGGAAGGTACATTTTCTCATCTCTTCCTTTGGTTCAAACAAAGTTGTTTATATGTGGTCTCCCTCATCAGACTGTGAGCTCCTTGAGAGAAGGGATTGTCTTTTGTCTTTCTGGGTATCTTAAAGGGCTTAGCACAGTCCACACATAGTAGGTGCTTAATAAAGGCATATTGACTGATTGGGCTAAGCTTGGCTGTTATAATTATGTGGCATTGAGGGTCTTTTCTCTTTAATGTCATTCTTTACATTGACATCGTTGTGATCAGTGAGTGCATTGTTTTCCTTGTGCTACCTACTCCACACGTCTTGCTTCCCTTTTCTTTATTTTTCACGTTGTTTCATATGGTACAAATAAAGTCCAGTGTATTCGTTTCCCATAATTTCTTTATCCATTCTGCTTCTAATTCTTTGTCAACACAATAAGTACTCTTGTGAATATTTTGGTGTTTATTAGATCTTTCTATCTTTGACCTTCTGGGACTGTTTGCTAAGGAGTAGTGTCACTGGGTTAAAGGGTACTAAATTTATCTTAAAGGTATTGAGTGAAGCTGCTTTGATTTTTAGGTTGAGCTGCCTAGAGACTGGGCCAGAAACTTTTCTTCCTGATCAAAAAGAAAGCAAACTGGTTTGTTTGTTTTTTTTCCCTTTTAATGCAGTCACTCAATTTCTAAAGAACATTTTGCTAAGGAACGTACTTGTTTATCACATTAGAACTGCTCATAGAAGCTTCTTTTGAGAGTGTCATCTGAGCTAATAACAGGTAAATTCAGCAAATGAAAGGTGTATTGTAAAATATTTGATTCTTTCATGATTCTTTTTGCTGTCTTTTTAAATAAAGTCTTTGCTGAGGGAAAAAAAAGCTCTTTTCTCCCAAAGAAGTAAGAGTGTTTTCTGAGAAGTTTTAAAATTTGTATCACCTTAGTATGAAATGCATCCTTGGAAGAGCTGGACGAGTTTGGATGACAATCTGTTATTTATTCTCATGGACTTGTTGTCCTTCCTTTTACCTGAACTCCTTAAACGGTACTAGCCATTCACTTGTTGAACATTGCATATTCTTCAGAAGCGCCATGTTAGGTGGTTGGCCTTTCCTAACTTATTGTTTTGTTTTTTGTCTTCTAAATGATTTTATTTTCTCATGTGTTGGTTAACTTTCCTTAAGATCTCAAGTTTGGAAAAGAAAGCAATCAAAGTTATTCCTCCAAATCTCCAAGGAATTTAAAATATGCACATAAATCCAATCCTAGTTTATTGTTATGGAGCTGTTATGGTAGATCTCTGATTGAGAAATACTGAAGTCTAAGGGACAAAGAAAATGTGACCATCAAAGGAGAAGAAATTTGCTCCAGGGTTATTCAGCTACTTAAAAATGAGGTCTGGGATTCAAACTCAGCTCTTTATAACAAAAAATGGCCTTTCCACCATTCCACCCAGTCTGCTAGTATACCTAGGGTTCTGAATGGGGCTAAGAATGAATTTGTAAGACAGTAGTGAGCTAGCAGCATCCAGCGGGGCAAAAATAAGAACTTTTATGTCTTCTTCCTTTTCTGTCTAATAGACGTAGCTCTGGGTAAGTTCTGGGTAAGACACAGAACTTGTCTGCCCTTTCTAATTATAATACTAAAAAATTAGTCATAGGGAAAAAAGAACTCAATGATTTGGAAACTTTCAAGATACTATTTGAATCTGAACTTGTCTGCCTCTTCTCATTATAACCCTAACAAGTATTCTAATCTGAAGAACTTTTGATCATCCTATAGACTCTTTGGGTAGCTAGATGGAATAGTGAATAGAGTACTGGGTCAGTCAGAAAGACCTGAGTTCAAATTTAGCCTCAGCGACTTACTAGTGACTAGCTGGGCAAGTCCTTTAACCTCGTTTGCCTCAGTTTCCTTATCTGTAAAGTGAGGTGGATTAGGAAATGGCAAAGTACTCAAGTATCTTTTCCAAGAAAACCTCAAGGTGGGGGGGAGGGCAGGCAATCACAAAAGAGTCATACAGTACTGAAATGACTGAACAATAATAGACCATTTTCTTATACTTGAAGCCAGAAAAAGTCAGAGCTTTTCCTTTACAAAGAGAAAGTTTTTCTCCTTGGGGCTTGCATAAATCTTGTATAAACCACAGGAGAAAAAATAGCATTAATTTTTTTCTTTTAGACTAAAACTTTGCTTTTCACCTCAATGAAGCTAATGAACAGAATTACTTTAGAGGTGTTTTCACTGATGTGTAATTTGTCTTAACTAAATGCTATAAAATTTCACCCTGTTTTCATTAGCTAATCCTTGTAAATGGCTTTAAAAAAAACACAACCACCTTTCAAATTAAACTAAAACTTTGTTTAATGAGGATGTCTGACTAGATTTATTGTTTTATGGATTTTCTAGACTTAGAGAAAGATAGTCCCTGCCTTCAAGGAACCTATAATCTAATGGGGAAAGACTACGCACAAAAGGAAATTGAAAAGCAGGAGTGAGTGCACGAGGAAGGTGATGAGGTAGAGTACCAAGCCTGATGGAATCTTGCAGGGTCATGAGGTTTTCCCTAATATGGGCTTTCTGGGGCATGGTACAGAAGTCCTAAGGTAGTGAGTGCAGCCAGGTGAGAAGTGAGGAGGAGATAAGATGAAGATGTAATCAGAAGATTCTGAGAAAAGTAGACGATTGGTACTTTATGCACAGGAGGCAATCGTTTGACCTTTATTGAATTGAATCCCTACTGTGAATAGGGATGAATTTATGTGGCATTTTTCTAACTCAGAATCTGGTTCAAGTCACAAAAGAGCATAGATTTAACCCTAGAAGGGACCTTAAAGGTCATATAGCCCAATACCCTCATTTTACAGGTAAAGAATTTCAAGCTCAGAGTGAAGTGACTTGTCTAAGGTCACACAGGTGCTAAAGAGTAGAGCTGAAATTGAATCCATAACCTTGGGACTCCAACTCCAACACTCTTTCCTTGCAGTTAAGAGAGACCAAGGTAGTGCCATTAAAAGAAACTGTGAAATGGTAGTCAATGTGCAGAGTGTTTTGCACTTTGTTAAAAAGTCCAGTACTTCTGTAATAAAGTTGAATATTGTAATGCTGTAGAAATTGTTACCTAAGTCATCTGCTCAGGTCTAATCAGCTGAAAGGGTTTCTAGTTACTGAATATATTTACAACTACAGGTTACTGAACCCAATCAAGTCAAACCTTAGAGGAAAATGGCATCAGATACTAAGTTCATTGCATATATTAAAGGTGACTTTAATTTCCTATTGTCAGATTTACTGAGTAGTATACCTAGGGATAAAATATTTCTAATCACATTAGAGTGAAGTAACCACAAGTCTTTGACTGTTTCATGACCTGAGTCTGAATTCTGCTTCAGTCACTTACACTAACTTTGTGATCTTGGACAAGTCATTTAACCTCCATATGTCTCAGCTTCTTCATCTATAAAACAGTGATAATAATAACACCTGCCTCCCAGGGTGGTTATGAGCATTGAATGAGATAATATTAGCAAATCACTATGCAGACCTCCAAGGGCTATAGAAATGTGAATTTCTAACCTAGTAACTCACATGTGTAAACTTGATCTGGTCCAATGATTTCATCAGATGTTACCAGTGATGTTAAACTCAGACTTCGAAAACCTCAACTGCACATTATCTATATCTTATTGTATTTTTATTTATTTTATTAAACATTTCCCAATTGTTTTAATCTGGTTAAGGCTTCATTCCTTCCACCAAAGCAACTTCAGCAACCCATAATCTTAGAGGGTTGTTTGAATAGCTACTAAGAAGCATTGCTTAATTATAGCATTTTCTGTACTGAGAAGTTAAATGATTTGCTGAGGGTCACATAGACATTATGTGTCAAGCTGACTTGAAGTCAGTGTTTCCCTGAATCCAAGACTAGCTTACCATTTCTTACTCCATGGTGCTTCTTTTCCTGGGGTTGCTCTGGCTAGTCCATCATAAATGGAATGAACTTCCTCCTTACCTCTGCCTTTTAGGGGGTGCAGGAGATAGAGTGCTAAGCCTCGAGTCAGGAAGACATGAGCTCAAATGTGGCCTTAGACACTCACTAGTTTTGTCACCCTGGGCAAGTCATTTAAATCTCTGTCTGCCTCAGTGTCCTCTACTGTAAAATGGGGACAATGATACTACCTACCTGGAAGGGTTGTTGTGAGGGTCAAATGAGATGAATTTGTAAAGTACTTGCCACATAGTAGATACTACATACATCTTTATCCCCTTCCTTTAAGACCTAATTCAAATGTCATCATACATATGAGTCCTCTCCTGATCTTTCTTTGAACAAATGTGTAGAACAGGAGTTTTTAACCTTTTTTGCGTCATGGGACCTGTGGGGAGTCTGGTGAAGACTGTATTCTTTCTAAAAATAATGTTTTTAAGTAAATGAGATAAAATACTTAGGATTACAAAGGAAACCAAATATATTATAATAAAGTTATCAAAATGTTAAAAAATGAGAAAAAATACCTGCGACCCCAGGTTAAAAACCCCTTGTTTAGAGGAAGGCTAGTTCAGCGGTTCTCAATCTGTGGGTTATGTTCAATTTAAATACATCCTGCATATCACATATTTCAATTACGATTCATAACAGTAGCAAAATTACAGTTATGAAGTAGCAATGAAAATAATTTTATGGTTGGGGTCACCACAACATGAGGAACTATATTAAAGGGTCGCAGCATTAGGAAGGTTGAGAAGCAATGCCTTAGGTAGAGTTTCTATAATAAAGAGTAGATTGAGTGTGACGTGAATGGAGGTAGAGAATCCCCTTGTAGATGAGATCACAAGACCTTCAAAGCAAATAGAAGAAAGTGTAGTCTGCTAGACTGTTATGATTAGAGAAGTCAGGTGCCCTGCCCTCATGGAGCTTAAACTCCAAAGAAGAATAGAATGTGTATATGGAAGAATGGTGACAGCCAAGGATACTTGAGAAATATATTAGAGAGAGAGGCCCTAAGACAAAATGTTATGTGAGGCCTGAGAGGGAAGCTCATTGAGGGTAAGAAAGCTTCATGGAGTGAGTGATATTTGAGTTGGGCTTTCTTTAATCAAGGTGAAGACAGGTGTGGAGAGATTTAAAGTCCTGCTCATTCTGTATTTCAATCATTTTGTTTCTCTCAAATGGTTGGGATGGCAGAAACCTCAGAATTCAAAGCCCAGATTTTCACATCCACAGTTCAACATTTGATTAATGATTTTTTTATATGAAATGGACCCCAATGCTTTTAGGTTTTTCCCCATTTGTGCTTCCTGTGAAAATGGGAGAAGGGATAAAGTAAGACTAAGAAAAATGACTTTTTGAATCTGAATAGGCATTTTCCTTCATTTTGTGCTTAGCAGGCGATTCTATCTGGCCACTTAGAAGGAAAAAGAAGAAAATCAGTAATAATTTGGGATTTGGGACATTTCCCAAAAATATGTGGAATAGCTGGAAAAAGCAAGTGATAAAAGTCTCCTTTCAAGATCAACTGGAAAAATGACAGGTGGAGAAATGGACTTGACTCCTGAGAGTCTGAAAAAGCAATTTCAAAAGCTTTGAAGAGTTAGTCACTGAAGGGTCTCCAAAATGAGCTTCTTATAAAACTATCGGGTTGGTAGAGTTTTGCAGCTGGCCAAGCAATTAATGTACAGATCTTTGGATTTAATACCAGACACTTGAACAATTAGGGACCTTTAGCGGCTGCCCAATCAGCCTTCTGCAAGAGATGGGTCTTTCAGCTTGTAACTCCAGTTTATGAATCCCAAACTCCAATTTTTGGATGAAATCAAGTCAAGGATCCTCCACTTAGCTTTCATGTCTCTCCATGAGCTATCTTCACCTTCCTTATCCAACCTTTCTTTTCACCACTAAAATGCAGGTGCTAATTTTCAGTTAGTGGTTAGTTAAAGTAAAAAATGTAATTTTTCCCCCATACAAGTTTATGGACCCCCTCCTGAAATTCTTCCTATGGATCCCTTAGTGGTTAGAACCTCTTAGAGATAATGCTCAGAGGAAGACTTGAATTGATTCTTGTCTCTTACATACACTAACTGTGTGCTTCTGGGGAAATTAACTAATCATCTCTTTTTTAGGCTTTGAAATGTATCCGTGATTCCCCCTATTTATAGAATGTAATAGTTCTTGCTTACAATGACAGCTGTTTTTCAATGAAACAGGGAAAAATGATTTAGAGGTTGAATTAATTTTATTTGAATTGAATTGGATGGTTTATCTGTCCTGATGTACCATTTGGGGAGGTAGGGAAAATAATGATGCTGTCAGATTATGTTTGGGGCATAGGGAGAAACTGAGCAGAGATGGAATTTGGAATGTACTACTGTTCTCTACCAGTAACTTTAAAATAAAGGTCTGCATGGTCTTTACATTGAGTTCCTGTCCAGTGGAACTAATGTTAACAGACCTCTGCTGCCTGGTTATTTTGTCTAAATTATTGAAGTTGTGTTTTGGATTTCCTTCCAGCTTTACCCCAAAATCTTCTACAAGGGAGTTGAGGTCACTATCTCCCGGGAGACCACAATGCAAAAATCCAGAGGTTGAACTGTTGTAATGAAATAAACTATTTCCACCAAAGCCTACTTGAACACAAAGCTAGGGTCCTTTGATTAGATCTCTGAGCCTAGAGAGAAATCTCTCCTTCTCAGAGAACAGGAAAAAAAAAAGGCTAAGGCAGGGTTTGGCTGGGTTTCCAGAGTTGGGAACAGGCTTACCCACATTTCATGACTCCAGAGAATGATTCGGTGCCCTCACTCACACTATGTGAGTGGTCACCTGCTGAGTCAGATTTCAGGAGCAGACTCCTGCATGAGTCACCAATTTCCCATTTTCCCTAAAACAGGTTGACTTTGAAAAATGGCCCAGTCATGGGGTTGCCCATAAGGCAGAACTCTGAGAAAGAAAGTCTCACCTTGAAGCTGGCAGAAACTTGAAAACCAGCAGCCCACCCCATAGGGTCCATGTCCAACAGCTTGTTGTCCTTGATTTCATTTTCTGTTCTACTCAGATCAGGTTCAAATCAAGGTCGAAAAGATACCAACGTTTGTGCCCGTGAAATACATGGGGGTGGTGATGTCATCACAGCTGGCCAAGGCTGGAGGCTGATGCAGCTTTTCAGCTGCTTTTTCGACTGCTGCTAATTTAGAATAATGGAGACTTCTTGGCAAGTCTGCTGAGGAAGTTGGGGATTAGAGCCTGCCTGCTAGTTAAAAATACAATCTCCGCCATTCATGTAAAATGCCAGAGGACTCGGAAATGTTTTTAAATTGGGACATGAATGGGAAGAGGACCCAGAAGCTCCCCACCAAAACAACCCTCTAGCCTGCTGTTACCTTGGATTGGGTGCTTCCAAAGGCTCTTAAAAATGTCTCTTTGAGTTGTTATTCCTTTTTCTTTGAGGTCATTGAAGATAATCTAGAGCTCTAGTGGGCTGTCCAAGCGGGAGAAGCACAGCCTGGACCTACTTATTTTTGTTTCTTGGTGGCTTTAGAAGATGTTTTTTTCTCGCCTCGGTGCCTTTCTGTTCTTTGAGGCCCTTGCTGTTTTCAGAATAAGTTTTACAGTTTAGAGGTTTAAGCCCTGGTTAGCGTAATTTGTTTAAACAATAGATCGCCACCACAGTGAAAAAACACAGGACAGCAGATGAAGTATTATGTTTGAAGAATAGCAAGTAGGCCAGACTCACTTGGTTGTAGAGTGGTTGGGAGGAGTAAAGTAGGAGAAGATTCAGAAGCTAAGAAGGGAAAAGGCTGTAAAGGGCTTTAAATACCCAACAGAAGATTATATATTGGGTTCTGGAGGTCTTGGGAACCTCCTAAGGCCCACTGAGTAAGTAATTTAACATGTTCTTTAGGGAAGTTACCTTGACAGCTAAATAGACGATAGATTGGACTGAATAGAGAAGAAGTAGAGAAGCTAACCAGAAGGTATTACCAGGGATAAGGTGATAAAGGTCCTGCATTAAAATGGGCACCGTGTGAGGAATTTGTCGTTTTTGTTCCATTGTTTCAGTCATGTCTGACTCGTCGTGATCCCATTTGGGGTTTCTTGGCAAAGATAGTGGAGTGGTTTTGTTATTTTCTTCTTCAGCTAATTTTGCAGATGAGGAAACTGAGGCAAATAGGGTTAAGTGACTTGCCCAGGGTCACACAGCTAGTAAGTATATGAGTCCAGATTTGATCTCAGGAAGATGAGTCTTCCTGACTTCATGAATAGCACTCTATCCACTGCATTACCTAATTGTGCAATGTGTGGAAAGATGGAGATATACATACATTCATATATCTATAGACACACATATAAGTATATGTGTATTTATACATGCATACACATGTACGTATGCATTAGAGATATTATGAAGATAGAGACAGCACTCCCGCAACCATAGGGAATAAAGGAGCATAATATGAAATGTTTGAAAAGGTAGACTCTATCTGGACTGATAAGGGCTTTAAATGTTATACTGAGGAGTTTGAATTTTATCCTAGAAATGGGTCTAAAGACACTGATGGAGAGCATGAAGGGTAGAATGTCCTGTGGGACTCAAAGGAAGGACAGTTAGGATTCCTCCCTGTTTTTAAAGGCTATTTTCAGCCTAAGAACAGTAAATGATGGGAGTAGCAGTTGGGAGCGTTATAATTTGGGGATTGATATTTTTAGAAATAAGACATTAAACCACATACAATCAACCTTGTGAAAAGTATTCCCTTAATATTAAGTTTGAGGCTGTAGGACACACCCCAGCATTCTCCTTTCCCCCATAGTTTTAGACCAATAGATTTAAACTTTCTAAAAGGCTTAGCTTGAATTCCTTCCTCTTTGGGCAGGTCTGTTATATTTATGAGCTGTTATTATTGTGGATTCAATTTCAAGTGGGGAAAAAAGAGATAACTTTAGGTTATCCTTATAGTAGAGTTTGGGATGAGAGTATTATATACCATTATGCATCTGTTATTCTGCTACATTGAAATGACGAAAATGGTGCATAGACATTTTACTTGACATGGCCGTCTGTGCTACCCAAGCCATGCTGAGCACATTCATGGGACTCTTGTGGTTGTCTTTTAGGCTGATTGTTACTATGTAGATATTGACAACTCCTGTAAATCAGTTAGTCAGTTAACTAGCAGTTAGTAAGTGCTTGCTATATCCTAAGCACTGGGGATACAAAGAAAGGCAAAAGTAGTCCCTGCCCTCAAGGAGCTTACAATCTAATGTACTGGAAAAAGGGAGATAAGGTGGTATTGTTAATAGAGGGCTGGCCTTGAGGTGAGTTGGGAAGACCGAGACTCAGGTCTGATCTCTGATACATATTAGTTATGTGACCTTGGACAGGTCACTTGACTTTGTACCCTAGACAACTGTCTAATGACATGAGTTACAGAATTATCAGTCTCCATAATTGAAGGGAGTTTCCACACTGGAAGGTTCCTCACACATGAAATCACAGGTCCAGATTAACCCTGTATGTGTGTGAGCATACACATAAAGTAAATTGTTTTGATGTTTCCTAGATCTCAGTTTTTATTGAAGGTCTCTGTTCTTAGTCCAAGATACTAAGTACTCAAGTGAGAATTGATAATTAGGTAATTACCCAAGGATTCTTTATATCATAAACATCTTCTAGAAAGATATAATTTAGAATAGTGGAAAGAGTTGTGGAGTAGGGGGCAGAAGACCTAGATTTTAAGGCCAACTCTATCACCCAATGTGACTCTGGACAAATATTTTAGCCTTTCTGGGACTCAGTTTCCCCATTTATAAAAGGAGTCCTTTTGAGGTCTAAAATTCTGTGTTTTTCTAAGTTCTACATTTTGTCTACCATGATTGGAGGAAGAGGGTGTCATGGGAATGAGCTTTGTAATGGATGTTAAAGATTCATAATAAAGGTCATCTCTCCCCACTTAGGTGGACTGCCTTACTGTCCTTTTTAGGAGAAAAGTAGTATAGTAAGGGGTAGACTGGTAGAAAGTCTTAGAGGAGGTGATTAAATGATTTTTATGGTAGATAAAAGTAGCTACTGGTGAGTGACTTAAAACTCTAAAGGCTTCTGGGCAGAAATGAGAAAACAGCAATGCTAGTAAATCAAGTAAACTTAACTTCAACCAGTCTATAACAGTCCTCCCCTTTCTCTCCCTAGACACAATAACCTGAAATTTTGAATGCGGCCCAGTAATATGGCGTTAAAATACTTTAATGGTTTTCCTTTTTATAAAGCCATGAGGCTTTATAGGCTCCAGTTTCCAAAAGAGAATTAGGAGGAGAAAGGAGCAGAGACTGGATTTAAGCTGGAGGAACAAATGAAGTTTATGTTCTTTCTCACGGACTAAAATCCAGACTCTTCAGTGTGTTTGTAAAATCTTTGAGGTCTCTGCTACTGCTCCCACCAGCCCCCACTGCTGCTTTCCTTGTCCTCAGGGAGGGGTTTTTGTACACACTCTGAACTATGTTCTATCAGTCTGGTCCTTCCCTCCAGCCACCTTGGTGTAGACCCAGTGAAAAGCTTCTCCCCGCTTACCTAATAAGGAAGTGCAGCCACCAGTATGTGCTGGATTGCATTTCTCTATATGCATTTTTGAAGCAAGTCAAGTCGTAATACCGACAGTAAGGTCATAACAACACCAAGCGGGAACAGACAGAAGAGGGTTTGGGTTTATTTATTCATTTGCTCATTCCCTCATTGATGTCATGGACATTTTGTGAATGTTTACGGTTGTACTAGTTTAGATGGGGGCTACAGAAGGAAATCAATGCTGTAAGCCTTGGGTTTTAGCCTGGAGAAGAGGAAGACTTGACTGGGGGTAGAGGCGAGCTAATCAATCAGCGAGTCAGTATTTATTAAATGCCTACTATGTGCCAGATACTGTGATAGAAGATAGAGGCAAAAAGTCCCCGGGTTCAAGGAGTTTATAATCTGAGGCATTATGGGAGGCGCTGTGGTATAGTATAGAAAGAATATTAGCTCTGAAGTCGAAAGTTGTTGGTGTATCATCTCAGTTTCATCAGACTCTTCATGACATCCTTTGGGACTTTCTTGACAAGCATGTGGTTTGCCATTTTATTTTCCAGTTCATTTTACAGATGAGGAAACTGAGGCAAACAGGGTTAAGTGACTGGCTCAGGGTCACACAGTAAGTATCTGAGGCCAGATTTGAACTTAGGAAGATGAATCTTTCTGACTTCAGGTCTGGTACCCTATCTATTCTACCACCTAGCTGCTCTAGTCAGAAGTCAAAAGTCCTGAGTTCAAATCCTGTGTTTGATGTTTATTTAACTGTATGACCTCAGGCAAGTTCCTTGACATCCACGGGCCTCAGTTTCCTTCACTGTAACTTCAGGGGAGGGGAATTGGACTAGATGGCCTCTTGGAGATCCTACAGCTTGTCTTCAAGTAACCAGAGGGAGATATTACATTAGGAATAATGGATGCAAGTTGTCAAATTTAGGCTTACTGTCAGAAAAATGCTTGCTAACACTTTGGTTTAGCCAAAAGTCAGTCAATAAGTAGATATTAAGTGCATACTCATGGACCAGATGCTGTGCTGTGCATTGGGGATACAAAAAGAGGCAAAAGTCAGTGCCTGTCCTCAAGAAGCTCCCCATCTAATGGTAGAATAAATTGATAGATAGATGGATAAAAGATTTATTAAGTACTTATTATGCACCAGACATGGTTTTAAGTTTTGAGGATATAAATACAAGCTGGCAAGATAGTCCCTGTCCCCAAGGAGCTTATATTCTTATATTATAACATAGAATATATTATAATCTGTTATAGCACATAATATATTATTATAACACATAATATATATAACATTGTAAAACATAATATATTAAATTATAACTTGTTATATATTATAATATTTTATGTTATAAGATATATACTGTAACACATTCCATTATATATTATAACATAATAAAACATAATATAACAATTCTATTGCATATTATAATATTGTATCTTATTATAAACACACATAATATTGTTTTATAATATAATATGTTATTATAACATATACTATTATAATTCATGATATATAACTTATTATAACACAGAAAAGGAAGTAGGAAAGGGAAAAGGGTATGCAAGGGGTAGAGATTTAGACCCTTAAAAGCTAAAGCAAAAGGCTCACTTATCAGAGCTGAGGAGTGGGTTGACGTAGGCAAGGGCAGAATCCCTGGTTCCTGATGGGGATGTTGAGCAGACAATAAGTTGTATAAGAAAAAGTATGCTTTAAAGATGGCCTGAAACTACAGAGGATGCCTGGTTGGGGAAGATCAGGCCCAAACTCTCCTGCCACAATGAGGAATGGGAAGTCTCTGAGGGAGATGGTGAGTTTTCCCTTGCTGGAGGTCTTAAAAAAACTAGATGAATAGACAGTCTGTCATCCAACAAGCATTTATGAAGCATTTACTGTGTTAGGCTTCATAGCTAAATACTGAGAATACAAACAGAGGCAAAAACATGGCGCCTGCCTTCATGGAGTTCACCTTCAAAATGGGGAGGTGACATGCAAATGAGCATAGATGTATAAGATCTCTGTCTCTCTGTCTTTCCCTCTCCTCTCTCTCCCTTTTCCTCTCCCTCTCCCTCTCCCTCTCTCTCTCGCTCTCCTTCTCCCTTTCCCCTTTCTTTCTTTCTCTCTCTCTCTCTCTCTCTCCCTCTCTCTTTCTTTCTCCCTCTCTCCCTTCTACCCCCCTCCCCCTGATGTAAATGGAAGGTAACCATAGAGAGAAGGATAGACTCACCTGGAGAGATCGCTGAAGAAGGTAGGATTTTAGCTTAAAGGAATCCAAGAAAGTCAAGGGGCAGATGTGAGGAGGGAGACCATTCGACCATTCCAGGCATGGAGGACGGCCAATGCAAATGCATAGTGTTAGGAGATGTTAGGATAAGCAATAGCAAAGAGACCATTGTAGTTGGATCATAGAATATATGTAGGAGGATGTCACATATTAGAAGACTAGAAAGGTAGTAATGGGCTGGATTGTGAAAGGCTTTCAATTTATGTTTCAATCAAACATAATATTTTACATTTGTTTATAGAAAGAGAGATGCATTGCAGTTTATTGAGTAGTGACATGACAGCCAGATCTTTGTCTTATCTCAAAAACACTTTGTTGAACCCACTTTAGACATGAACTTTGTAAGTGTGGGTCCCTCCCAACTCAGAGGACCCACAAGTCTCTGGTGTTGCCTTCAAGAAGCCCATGTCAGTGAGTAAAAACAAGTGTGGAGATTTTTAGTTCAAACCCTATGCAAAATAATGAGGAAAAACAAAGATGAGGAGTGATCATAACGGTACTAGCAAAGGGGATGTCAATGTCAATGCGCCCTCAGCAATGGGTCCCAGTCACTGAGTTTTATTCTTTGGGCAGAATAATAGTATAGGGTTTGCCTCTTTCTAGAACTGGAAAAAACTGAAAAGGCCAACTAGTCCAACCTTCTCATTGTAAAGATGAGGAAAGTGAGAGCCTGGGAGGTCATGTGATTTGCCCCAGGTCACGTAGGCAGAAAGCACCAAAGAGGAACTCTGCACCTCTGATTCCAGTGCTCAAGTGCTCCTTCCCCTGTGCAATGCTGATACATTCCTCATGCACTTTGTTATCATTTTTTGTTATAATTATAGGTTATTGTTTCATAGTTGTTACGCAACCTTGCTATTTAGAGGTGATTATGTTATAGAGGTATATTTTTGGGGGGTTAAATTCCTCACTTTTTAATTTAAAAGAACCAAATATAAACTGTTATACTTGGTCATTTTTGAGAAGTAGTTTGCAGTTTAGAGGAATACACCCCTCCCCTACTCCTTCCATCCCTTTCATCCAAACAAACAAAAGTTTATTTTAAGCCTCACCTGGGAAAATTTCAGGGTCATGTCGTCTTGTGCAAGGATAGCATGTGACCTTTGGCTATCTTGCACAAGATCAGAGACAGATATAAAATGCTTTGCTTATAGGCACAAAGTACAGGGTACATTGCAAGGCCACACTTCTTCAGTTGCCTTGTGACCTCATCAAGATGGGAACTTTTTCTCCAGCGCAGACTTCTGTGCTGTTCTTGGCCATGCACTACTGATCAGAAACAAAATCGGCAAATTAGGCTAATCCCAACTATAATTTATAGAGACTGATTTCTCTAGGACTAAGAAGATAATTGCTGAAATGAGGGAGAAATGATTACACTTACTATTTTGTGCATCTGAATGTATCCAAGAAATATTTAGGACATGAGCAACTAGTATAGAAACTTCACAAAGAAAAATTATGAAATGATTTAGTAAAAAAAAAAAAGAAAATGAAATAACTTAGTAAGCCATATACCATTATGCCAAACACTTAAACTTGTAGGGAGATTGTTGTCATTTGTCCTTTATTGTTGATGAGGACCATGGCATCAGGAAGCTGATGCTGTGACTTGCAAGTGAATTGGATTTAAGTGAGGAAGGGCTGTGCAAAGTCACCAGCCTTACTTTCTCCTCCAGAGCCATCTGGTTCCAGTGGGTGAGGTATTACAGTGGGTATACCTCTGGACTTGAGCTCAGAAAGATGAGTTCAAATCTTGCCTCGAACATTCATCCAGCTATGTGACTCAGGGCAAGTCACTTAACCTCTACCTTATTTTCCTCATCTGTAAAATGGGGATAATAATTCTACCTAGCTTTCCAGCACCCTCATTTGTGAGGATCAAATGAGATAATGTACGTAAAGTGCATTGTACCAACATGAACATTTTCATCTCCAACGAACAGAAAAGAGGATTGTGTACAAAACTGTGGCCCTCTATTATGAATGGTTTTTTTAAAGTGTAGGTTAAATCTAGCGTTATAGTAACAATGGTTGTCTGTGTCCCTTTCTGAACTTTCTTCTTCTCTATTATGTATATTAAATTGTATTGGGGGGCATTTTTTTCTTTCCTTTCTTTTTTTTTTTTTGTGCATCACCAGCACTACCCTCCAGCTTTCTTTCCCACAAGACTTCCCCAGCTCCCAACCCCAGAAGGAGCCTTCCCTATACAAGAAGTATAGATAAGCAAGATAAGTCACTATCTTGGTCCTAACTGAAAATCTATGACTTATTCTGTCCCCTAGCTTTCCTTGTTTTCGTTTAGGATTAAGGACTGTTCACATCACTCACAGAGAGAATTGTAACCATCAAGGAGCGGAAAATTTAAATCAACTTTTTGAGACACATTCTGAGACCCTTGGGTACAGATGGGTGGGGAGGAGCTCACTTCATTTGTCACTTCCTGAGTTGAGGAGGGGCCACCATTTGATTACTGGTTACTACCCATTTAAAATAATTTTTTTCTTATTTAATGGGTGTTAAGCTCATTTGTTTCTGAACTACTAAAGCAGCAGTTCTGAAACTTTTTGGCTTCAGGACCCCTTAGTAGATTCTTTACAGTTTTGAGAACTCTTCCTCAAACAGGTTTTGCTTATGTGGATTATATCTATTGATACTGTATTTGAAATAAAATATCATGTTGTTACTATTATTAAAAATAGGGGTTTTTTGTTTTTTGTTTTTTGCTATGCAAGCCCCTTTGAAGAGTTTTGAGGATATCCTAGGATACCAAGACCACACTTTGGAAAATGACAGTGCTAAAGAATTGTTAAAGCCAACTAACATTTGTTGCTCTGAGTCAAAGTCCCAGCCACTCAACCCTAGTTATGCCTCTGGAGGTCCACTCATTATTTTGTTCAGGGAATGCTTATTGGGAGACTGTTTTATGCAAGGCCTTTTGCTAGATTATAGGAAGATAACAACAAGGTTATAAGATACTGTCTTCTAGTATCTCACAATCTAGTAGAGGGTGGCAAGACAAGTATATAAATAACTGAAATAATAAGCAAAATGTGATAACTGCCATACAAAGGAGGAAGATCTGTCATAGTTTTTTGTCATGATCAGAATATGGAGAATGTAGCATTTGAGATGACCCTTAAATGAACTGGAAGGAGAGGCTGGTGGAAGAGAGTCCAGTAAAGTGTCTAGCTAATTTAGAGGAAATTCAGTCTCTACAAGAAGACTAGCATGATGTCCTACTTGTTAATTTCATCTCCATTTAAATTACTTTTTATTAAATTTGTACATATTTTGTATGTGTACTTGTGTTCCTCTAATAGAAGGTAAGCTCCATGAGGACAGCGATCATCTCATTTAAGTCCTTTATTCTCCCAGCACCCAATACAATGCCTAGCATAGATAATCGTTGAATGAGTGAATGGAACAATGGGAGTCTGTCTCAGACTGGCTCAGACTGGGCACAATCAGCATGGAGAGGCTGGGAGGGATTGACTGCTGCAGTAATAGGTAATAAAAAAGAGGGCCTCAGATTAAGCTGCCTTTGGGCATTTTAGGAGCATAGGCTAATGGAAGCCTAATGGTGTTATTAATAGAAGTAGGGATATAAGAAAGTGTAAATGATTTGAGAACAGAGATTGTGAGTTTTAGTGGGTTTATTGAATATAGCTGACTTAATGGATGTTTTAATCTGTATGACATTCTCTGATCAAATACATAAACAAATTTCTAATTTTGTGTCTTGGTTAAAAATAGTTTAAGATGAAGTTTTGAGAAAGATTTGGAAAAACTAATAGATAGAAAATTGAATAAACTAATTTTTTAGCCCAATTTCTTCCTCGTAGAAGTGATAGCCTTCCTCAGATGTTAGTGCTTTGGACTTTAGCTGGGGTCTGGTATTGGCTCTTCTTCCTTTCCTGCCAGGGCAGGTCTCTCCTTCTGCCTATCACTCGCTTTGGAATCAGAGGACCTAGGTTCAAGCTGGATCTGCCCCCAGTGTTTACTCCCTATATGACCTTGAGTATGTGTCAATTAATCTCTCTCTGGTCTGGGTTTCTTCAACTCTTAGATGAAGATATTGGTATAGATCAGTGATGAGACTATACATAAGGATCCCAGCTGGCCCCATTTTGACTTAGAAAACCACATTTTAATCTGGTTCACACACTCAGGAGTTTTAGGAGCTCCATTCTGGTCTAGATAGCCTCTGAACTACTGATCCTATGAACCTTCTCAGTGGCACCCCTCCATTAGTTAAACTCACGGATACAGCAGTTGGTAAGCTCTTACTGAATGCCTCCTTTGGGCCAGGCCCTATGCTGAGCCCAGGAACATTTCCTGTATCGTTCAATTGTTTTTCGGTTTTGGCTTTCCCCTCTCAGCAATATACTGGGGTGGTTTGCCATTTTCTTAACCAGATCATTTTATAGATGAGGAACTGAGGCAAACAGGTTAAAGTGACTTGCCCAGGGTCATAATAGGTATCTGAGGCTAGATTTGAACTCAGGTCTTCCTGACTCCAGGTCTGGTACTTCATCTACCACATCACTTAGCTGGCATTAGATTAAAGCCTTGAACTCAGGACCTCTGCCTCAAAATGTAGTGCTCTTTTGGAGGATCATGAATTTAGTGCTAGAACTGCTCAGAGAGCATCCAGTCCAACCCTCCCATTTTACAGATAAGTAAACAGAGGCTAGAGAAGTTAAATAACTTGACAGCTTAATTATTGCATGTCTGAGGTAGGATTTGAACTCATGTTTTCCTGACTCTAAGGTCAATTCCTTATCAACTACATCAGAGGCGTCAACAGGTTACATAAAGTTAACAAGTGCATCAAGAACCAGATTAGAATGTAATTGGAAAATATTTTGAAAAAATAATGAAAACAAAAAACAAATGCCGAAAATAAAGATGTTAAAGAAAAATGAAAAAAATACGACAAAACATAGATAATGTTAATACATGATTTTCTAAGTCAAATTGTAGCCTTTGTGGATCTTTGTGTATGGGTTAGTGGACCCTTTTTCTACTTGAATTTGACATCAATGAAATATACTGCGCAGTGCCGCGCCTGAGTCAGAAAGACTTATTTTCCTGAGTTCAAATCTGGCCTTAGATGCTTACTAGCTGTGCCACCCTGGGCAAGTCACTTAACCCCATTTACCTCAGTTTCCTTCTCTGTAGAATGAGCTGGAGAAGGAAATGGATTAAAATAAGATACTCAAACCCAAAATGGAGTCATGAAGAGGCAGACAAGACTGAAACATTTGAACAATAAAAACCACTCATGGCATACCCTTAAAAAGTACTCATTTAAAGTAAGTTTGTTTAGTATAACAAAAGAATTCCTTTCGTGAGAGCACTGTCTAATAGGAAATAAAAAAAGTCACATTTGAACCATAATCCCTTTTGAGCCACTTTTTCCAGAAATGAATCACAATTATTGCTTTTATCTACTTCATATTTTCTTGGCCTGTTGCTAAAGGCCCTGAGAATCTGCGATGGAAATTTCTCTGATTCTTTATTTGAAATCTACTTATTGTTCAACATTATTGTGGAAATTTGCATTTTCAAAACTACATAAGCATGTCCTATGTTATATGCAATTCACGATTCTTGTCTATTGAACAAACAGATACTTAGACCATCATCTGGAAACTAGATGGTGCCTTGGAGACCATCCAATCCATCCCCTTTCATTTCGCAGATGAAGAGACAGACCTGGGGAGGTGAAATACCTTTCCTGAAGTCATATGGGTAATAAGTAGTGAATGAGGATTTGAACTCAGTATAAAGGAGACTTTATGGGAATGAGAAAACACCAGGAGACCAAATGATTTTAAACTAATGTCAACAAGGGAGTGTAACAGGTGGGAGTCTTTCCTCAAGTGACACAATTGTAAATTCAATCTTGTGGCCAATTGAAAGTTTTCATTACGAGTTGTTGAGAAAGGAAGTGACTCAGTACCTCTAAGCAGGGAGTGGAGACATGACCACTGAATGAAACAGTGAAGAATTGAAACCCAGATTTCAGCTTGGGGGGGTGGGGCAGGGAGCCTGGGCAAGAAAGAGCTTTGGGCAAGAGGACAATTCATTTTATAAATAAAATGATCGGCTCTTTACTGAACTGCCTGTTCTGGGTAAAGGAAGTTTTCACATGTAAACAAGGAAGACAAGGAGTCATTGTTAAGTGACTTAAGGTAACATGTTTCTCTGTAGTCTATAGATGGCTTAGATAGTCGCTTAAGGTCAACAGTGAGAGGTGTGGTTTCAGGACAGATTAATTTGCTTAGAGGAGAGACTTGACTCTAGTCTTCTGCCTCTCACAGCCCTACTGGCGTGGCTCAGCATCATGGGGTCATGGGGTTAGAGTCCCGAGCCTTTAATCTGTCCCTCTTAGTGAGAGGTGAGTGGCTTGCCCAAGGGTCATCCAGGTTACAAGGATGTCATCTCAGGTCCCATGACTAAATCCATTATCCATTGCTTGTTGATTTTCACTCAAGCTTCTCCATCTCTGCCTTTTTTTCTTACTATGTTTTATCCTGCTTGGAAGATAATTTGGGAGATGCAGTGACGCCTCAATAAACAAAATTCCTGGGAATCTAGGAACCTTGGGACAAAGTTGTCCTGGGGACAGAGGTTGGGGGAATCTTCTGGGTTATTTGTTCATGGTGGTGGCTGAAAGGAGGCCCTAGTCCCAGGACTTGAATAACCAGCTCCCCCAAACTACAACTCTGTGATTTTTTTCATGATTAAATGAGGTATCATCCCCATGGTTATGGAAACCCTGTGTATCCTTGCTCCATAGAGACCGAGAGAACTGGGGAGCCATAGCCCACCTCATTGGGAGGGCAGAAAGAGGGAAAACAGAAGAAAGTGCCCTCTTTTGACGGGGATACATGGGGGCAGAGATCTATGGCCTGTGAGAAGCCATCCTTAGATCTCTCTTTTTTTTTTTCCTTTTTGGAGGGCAGGGCAATTGGGGTTAAGTGACTTGCCCACGGTCACATGGCTAGTAAGTGTTAAGTGTCTGAGGCCAGATTTGAACTCAGGTCCTCCTGACTCCAGGGCCAGTGCTCTATTCATTGCACCACCTAGTCGCCCCAGATCTCTTATATTAGTTCTGCCTTTTAGAATAAAGTTCCCAACAACAAAGTATATCAGAAAGAGGATTTTTCAAGAGGTATCATGATCTTAGTGGATCCATCTCTGCTTTT
>CM053580.1:39519564-39555605 GCA_028627135.1 Pseudochirops cupreus | reverse complement strand
AATTTAAAAAAATGTTTTTAATTATATTACATTAATGATACAAGAGTATATTATATAAAATGAATAACCTGTGTTCATATTAAATCTTGATCTTTCATTTCACATTATTCATCTAGGATTTAAATCACACTGAAAGCACATACTGGTGATTATCCACAAATTGAATTCTTATGGCCTCTGAATTCCAAATTTTACAAGATTTTAGAAAGTTACCTCTCAAAGGAATATTTTTTAATGAATTTAACAAATTTAAGTACCTTCCTAATTGGGTCTATGGTGTCTCAATGCCAATTCTATTGGCTGTAACAGTTAAAGCTTTTTCTCAATGTAAAATACCTTAACCCTGCATGACACTTGGAGAAGTCTGAAATAAAAGCTAATTTCGTTTTCTGTGGACAACTTTTTGTTACTTGGGAGCTTTTTTTTGGAGGAAGAGAAAATGTCCATTGTGTCAAAACAAAATAAAAAATATTTTTTAAATGTTAAAGAATGAATGGGAATGAAATAGAGTTCAATTGCCCTATTTCCATCTCTTCAATGCTCTCTACTCTAAATGCCACCATTTCTAGATAGCAGATAAGAGTTGTATTTTTGTCTTGAATGCATTAAAAACAAAAAAGACATACTACTTAGAAGGGAAAGTACTTTGGGGGCAGGTAAGTGGCACAGTGGATAGAGCACTAACCCTAAAGTCAAGAGACCCTGAGTTCAAATCTGGCCTCAGACTCTTATTAGCTGTGTGACTCTAGGCAAGTCACTTAACTCTGCCTCCAAAAAGAAAAAAAAAAGTGAAAGTAGTTTTAAAAGTATTAAGTCTCAAAGGAAAGCAACACCTTATAATTATGGTTGTTAATTTTCTTTATATAATTTTCCTCTTATAGAAGTTTTTACTTATAATTGTGCGTGTGTGTGTGTGTGTGTGTGTGTGTGTGTATATATATTCTCCATTAACATCACTATAAGCATTAATCCAAAATATTTAAGTACAAATGAGACATATTATGGGAAGAGAATTTGGTTGACCTTATTCTGTCAGGCAGGAATTACAACACAATTGAGTAAGTAAATCAGCTGTAATTGATTGTGACTAGGGGGTAGGCATGGTTGAAAATGACAAGACTAATAGACAAGGAAAACAAGAAATCATTCCAATTAAAAACTTTTGTAACCCAGCTTTGCCTCAAGCCTGACATTGTACCTCTAGTAAAGGATTCACGAGGGCTTACTTCGATTTGAGGGAGTGTAGGAAATTTGAAGAGGGAAGCTCCAGAAAAGGCAGCCAAAAGAGAAAGACTTGTAATGTTGAGTTGCAGCCCTCCAAGCCACAGGGAAAGCCAGGCCCTATCATTTTTCTGATCTCCAGAGCCTACAATTCTAGAGACTGATGAGAGAGGACCTCCCTTGGGTAAGATCATTCTCCCTCTTGGAGTTTGAAGGGAGATCTTCCCTTACTCCCAGCTGAAGAGCTCATTTACTCAGTTTTTCCAAATATGCTCTAATCTATAGAACTTCTCCAGTTCATTGTTGTTGTTGCTGTTTTTATTGCGTGGACAAATGGATTTACTCTCTACTTGCTATTTGTAAAGGTCTTTCTTGTAATTAGCTGTTTGGTGGAGAGAAGATAAGTTAGTAAATAAAAGGGTCACTGAAGCCCTCCAGGCCAAAGATATTTGAGGGAAGGAGTATAGTTACATATAATTCTAGTCTAATACCCCTTTTGGAAATTGGAGTAGAGATTGCCCATCTTCAGCTGGCATGGTCCTTGCCCACTCCTTCCTCCAGGTAGTGTACGAAGGGTCCTCCTTCCCTCTGCCAGACTTCAGATACAAGTAGATAGATGGATAGATAGATAGATAGATAGATAGATAGATAGATAGACGGGTAGGTAGGTGGATGGATGGATGGATGGATGGATGGATGGATGGATGGATACATACATACATACATAATACATATGTATCTATGTAGATACATAGATAGATACAGGTATAAATACATGCCACTCATGAGCTGTATCTATATAGTTAAACAAGCTATACACACAGAATTTTATACCAAAAACAAAAAGAAAAGTTTCTTGCTATAGAAACTCAGGACCAGTTTATTCAAATGCATAGAGAGAATTTTTTGACTAGCAAAAATGTGTCAGGAATATAAACAAAAATAAGACTGAAAGGCAGCTAAACTCTAAATAATTATAAAGAACAGTCCTGGTCTCAGAGAATAAAACCTAGCTCCCTTAATTTGGGGGATGAGGAGAACTATAGTCATGGAATCTTACATACCCTGCCATACACAGACTATTATATTTCTCATGGTACAGTGACTAGAATGCTGGACCTGGAGTCAGGAGAACCTAAGTTCAAATCTAGCCTCAAACATTTATTAGCTGGGTAAGCCTGGTCTAGTCACTTAATTTCTCTGGCACTTAGTTTCTGCATCTGTAAAACAATGATAACAGTACTTACTACCCAGGGTGGTGGGGAGGATAAAATGCGATAATATTTGTGAAGTGTTTTGCAAATCTTAAAGCTAGCCCTTTAATATAGCTATTGCTACTCTGACTCGATGGTCTGGAGGTCAGATACATCTGGAAATGACTGCGATAGAAAAGCAAAAGACATCAACAAAACTTCTTCTAAGGTGTCTTATCATAGTTGAGAGAGGAACTTCACATTGGAACTATCTCTAGCTAGGAGGCACAGAGGATAGAGCACTGAGCCAAGAGTCAGAAAGAGCTGAGTTCAAATCCAGCCTCTGACACTTGCTAGCTTCATGACCCTGGGCAAGTCACTTAACCCTTTTTGCCTCAGTTTCTTCATCTGTAAAATTTGCTGGGGACGGAAATGGCAAAGCACTCCAGTATCTTTGCCAAGAAAACTCCCAATGGGATTACAACTGAACAACGTATCAGCAATAGCTGTAACTGTTCCTCTGAACAGTGTGCCTTGCCTGTCTGGCAAAATAGTAATTGTACCATTTCTAATTTGCTCATGATCAAATAAAGACTTTTTTTTTAAAATAACATTCAAATGGATATTGTATATATACACATATGAATACATAAGTCTCATTTGGGTTTAAATTCTGCAGATATTTTAATTAGTTACAGAGGACAAATGTTCATACAGTCAGACATATAGATTAACTCTGATTAAACTGAAACACTGTTGAGAAGGAAATTCTAACATTACAAACAGAAGAAATGATGTAAGGCTATCCATACTCTGACTGTTGTTTCTTATTTTGGCTCAAAACATTTCCTCAAATCCTGCCTTTTTTCTCTGTGGAGCCAAAAAGGATATTAAGATAAGGTAGTCCACCATTTGGGAAGCCTTAGACTGCAAAATATTCAGTGATCAGAGAAAACAACTAGAAACAATTGTGGACACGGAAAAGAACGGGAGGTGGGGGGGGGGGGGGGAGGGAATCAGTTTCCACAAGTCTGTGCCTTACTTCATTCTCCTTCTCAGAACACCACCATGACTATGAAGCAGAGTGAGAGAACACATGCAGACCTTGTGTGTAGCGATTAACCTTGGTAAGGTCTCCTACCTTCTAGCTATTCTCGCCAGCCTTGGAGGGATGTGACCATTAGCCTTTTTCTCCCACTACCTTCCTAAATGTTCTTTGCTCTCTCTTTTAGTGGCTCAGTCTTTTCCCAAACCTTTAAGGTGCCTTATCCAGAAAGGGCTCGTCCTTGGCCTTCAATTCTTGAAGGCATCTCTTCCCTACCCCTTTCCTCCCTCTCTTCACAATGTCATTCACCTACAGCTGCAACCAAGACCACTATGCAGGTAGATATCTGATCTCTGCCTCCAGTCCTGACCTCTTTTCTGAGCTGCAGACCTACACCTCCAACTCCCAGACAGGATGGACATCTCCATCTTGATGGTCCACCAGCACCTCAAACTCAACATAGTCAAAACTAAACTCATCCTTCTTCCTAAATCCCCTCCTCTTTCTAACTTCAGTATTTCTTTCAGTAGCATTATCATTCAGCAATTATGTGCATAACCTGGGTGCTAAGTGTCCAGTTTTGAGTCTTTCATCCTGAAGGAAAGGAGTGTTTGGGGGTAGTGAGGAAAGAGGGGACACCCTTACTCAGAACTTATTGAAAGATAAGAGCTTGAAACTTTGGGTAAATGAACTCATATCAGCTCCCTATGCCCGGAATGTTCTCTCTCCCACTCTTTGCTTCTCCCCTTCATCCTTCCCAATCCCACTCATAGGTCCCTTCTTCCAGTTAACCTCCCTTGATTTCCACCCCCACCCCTCCAAGTCCACAAAACATCTGTAGCAGACTTATCTTTACTACAGAGTACAACCTTCAGGGGAGCATTAAGTTAGATTACATCTTGTGAAAGTAGCTAGCTGGCCATGAGGGCAATCTAGAACATTCTGGATCATTAAAAGATATGGGTAGAAACACAGGGGATTTTTAAAAAAACATTTCTGCAAGTAGGTTGCCTTACTCCTTGGGGATGGAAAAGACTCCATTAGCCCTGCCATACTAAACATAATAATGCTACTTTTATTTCCTTTTTAAAAAATTTTACTACAAACAATATTATGCATGAATATGACCAATTATTTTTTATAAAAGAAAGAATTATCCAATACTTTTCATCCTTTGAGTCCAGGTTACTCTGAATCCTCAGAACCACAACTAGGGAGAAATGATGTTACACATCATGAGATATTTTGTATTATACTTATCTACGTCATGAATTTTGTTATGTTATGTTATGTTATGTTATGAATTTTGAGTTTCATAAGTATAGGACCCGTCTTACCTGCTCTTATTAAGAAGAAGATAGCACAGTATAATGGAAAGATTTCTAGCTTTCGAGTCAAAGGACGTGAGTTCAAACCCCAGCTCTGCTACTGCTAATCTTCCTGGACCTGGGCAGGCGTCTCTGGTGCCTCCCAGTTCCAGCGCTATCACCTGTCTCCAAGCTTCCTTCTAACTCTTGACATATGAGCCTATGAACCAATGTATTGCCTCAGAGGACGTAGACATCAAGTGTATGACATTTCATTTTCCATTCACTAATGTATCATGACACTCCCACGAAGCTTTCGCAAGGGTTCATAATGGAATTATTTGTGTAGAATTGATTGTATCTTGGGTCAGAGTTTCTTGCTACAAGTTAACTGCTAATAAGTTATCCAAAAACTGCAGTGTTTCAAAATTATGATTATTAAGACTTCCAGAATTTTTTTTGGTGAAATTTGTGGCAAACATGGTCTCTGTTTACATAACTAACTTCTCAGAATGAACAATAAATGGACAGACCCTGGACAAACTGTACTGTGTAGTATCAGGATACGAATATAAAGAGGGTGTAAGCATCTGTATTCCCCTGCTTTCAAAGCTTTGCACAAAAACATCCACATCCTACAAAACAAGCCTGTTCAAAGTAAAGCTTCCTTATCTCAAAGACAGAGATTAAATGTTTTTTAAAACTGTTTTATTTTTTTTTTTTACCTAGAAGGTTTTAAACTCCCATAGCTCAGAAATGCAACAAATTGTTTCTATCTATTCTTAGTGTGCTCTCAAAATACTTGTTGGCACTCACAATAAACTTAGCTCCCTTTGGCCTATGTTTACAGCTGTTGCAAAGCACTCTGGGTGGCTCCTCTCAATACCCTTGAAACAACTGGTGTGCACAGAGCACCAGGCAATTAACACAGCTGCTAGATCTGTCTTTCTAACTTTAGTAAGTAAGTTCCGGAGTCCTTGGGATCACTCATTCAAAGTGAACATCGGATCGGTTGGTGGTCAATGATTTTTCTTCCAAATATCACAGAACTGCCTAAGTCTGTACCTGCTCTAGCTGAGGAGAGACAAAACAACAGACAAGAAGGGAAGAGAATCTTGGTGACCTCATGTAGGCAGTTTGTTTCAGAGATCTTCAAAATTCCAGTCCCTTGTGAAATAGCTAGAAAGCCTTAATTGGGACATCTCAGACTCATTCACTCAATCACTCCATTATCTTGCAACATCCATATATTAAAATGGGGGGATAGGTGGTACGGTGGATAGATGGGAAATTCATCTTCTTCAGTTCAAATCTGTCCTCAGACAACTGTGTGACCCTGGGCAAGTCACTTAACCCTGCTTGCCTCAGTTTCCTCATGTGTAAAATGATCTGGAGAAAGAAATGGCAAACCAGTCCAATATCTTTGCCAAGAAAATTCCAAATGGGGTCACAAAGAGTCCAACATAATTGAAAAACAACCAAACAATAAAATATCAAAGAAGCAGCCAGGAAGTACCACAGTGGATAGATTGCTGGGCCTGAAGTCAGCAAGATCTGAGTTCAGATTCAGCCTTTGACACTAGCTGTGTGACCACAGGGCAAATCACTCAGTTTCCTTAACTGTAAAATAGATCTCATAACCACACCTACCTCCCAGGGTGATTGTAAGAATCAAATGAGATGGGGCAGCTCTCAGTGAATAGAGCACCAGCCTTGGAGTCAAGAGGACCTGAGTTCAAATGTGGCCTCAGACACTTAACACTTGCTGGCCCTGTGACCTTGGGCAAGTCACTTAACCCCAACTGCCCTTCCAAAAAGCAAAAAAAAAAAAAATCAAATGAGATAATATTTGTAAGGAGCTTAACCTAGTCTCTGGCGCTATATAACTACTATCTGGGTTTGGTGTTTTTTTTTTTTTAATCTCTATAGCATTCATTTTCACTCTTTTCCAGAGGATGAAAATACAGCAGTGAAGTCAAACTCCTCCAGGATTCCAGAATGACCTCCCTGTCTCCATCTGCCCTAGTAACATGCAAGAAACTTGTTTTTTTCTCTTCTTCTTAATGTATCATGAAATTTTAACAAGGAGGTTACAATGTAATTATTTGCATTTCATTGATTACAGCCTAGGCCCTATTTTTCCTATCTCAAGTTCACTGTTAATTACTTGTCTTAAAGGGGAGATGTTTCAGAATTGTTTAGCTATTTATTATACTATGGGAGCCACTAATTAAAATAATTTCCCTCAGTGAAAAGAATTGCTCTTTTTTTCCTGAATCACTTTCAACACTGTTCATTGCTGGGAAGAGAACCATTGAGAATGTCTTGCTAAGCTTCCCTGTAATTGACTGATTCCATTGTCACTATATGCTATAGACTTAAAAAACATTAAACTAGTGATACAAATGGAAACAAAACACCCTTTGAGTTCTATTGATAACTTAACCTTTAGCGTTTGGATGCAATCCCAATTCTTGAGAAAGGGAGGGGTTAGAGTCATTGAAAGGAAACCATTATATGAAACATTGTTGTGGGAAACTTGTGTGTGTGTGAAAATATATACAGTATATTTCAGTTTTAAAGTATTTGCAGGATGGATGAGGTCTCTCATGATGCTATTTGAAACATTAAATGTAAGAAACTTTTTCTTTCTCTACATTTGCTCATTTTTTCAAGGAAACAATTGAAAGCAGGATTTATCTAAAAAAAAGAAAAAAGAAAAATCTGGGTCTATGGGACAGAGCAGCTCTGAGATCAGGTCCAAGACTGTCACTTATTTTATTTATTTAAAACATGGTTTATATTAGTATTATCTTAAAAAAAAAAAAGGCAAAAATCTGCCCCTGTTGTGTGTGATCAAGCCATCAGTGGAGGACTTTAAATAAGCTTTCCTAGTAATCCTCTCTAATTAAGTTCCATTTTGAATCGGAAAGGAATGGCAAGCCATTCATCCATAGGCTGAACATAGGAAGCTGAGCCAGATCAGAGATTTAGAACTGGAAAGTACCTCAGAGGCCAACAATCCAACCCCCCTCGTTTTATTCATAAGGAAATCTGAGACCAGAAGGGGTTAAACAACTTTCTAAGATTATCCAGGCAGTGGGATTAGAACCCAGCTCCTTTGGCTTCAGTATCAGTAATTTTTCTACTCTATGACCCTGAGGTCCCTTTAGCTCTGTGACTCTATAATTTTGAATAAAATCTAATATTTAGTAAATACATTGAAACTAAAAGCTTGGAGCTCCTTCCCCCTTCTCCCCATCCCCACTCCTAAGTCATACTACTTTAGAAAAGGACAGTGTCCTTGTAGAAGCTCTGGAATCTGTTCCTACAAATGTGCAGCACAGTTGTTCTATGGGTTTCCCAATGACAAGCTATCAGTTTCCTGCACTATCCAGACAGCCTTTCCAACTGATAACAAAGGCCTTAAGGAATTCATCTCTCTGATGGAGTATTCTTCTCTCTAGAAAAAAAAAATGAGCCTGGGAGCTTCAAATAAGATCTTGGCTAGGTAAAGAATATGTTCTGGGACCACAAATCCTCCTCATAACCCCAACTTTACTGTCCCTACATTTATAACTTACCAAAAAATAGCAACAGTTTGTTATCGGTAGTGCTCTGTCCTTGAAAAGCAAAAGAATTTAGATTTTATTACAAATTACAACAGCAACATCTTAATAGACGCAGTGCTGAACTGGACCCTAAAATGATTTTATTTTTTGATGAAAAAAACCTTCCCCCTCCTCCCCTAAAATACAGTAGACCTTATATTCTAGACTAGGGCTTGTGACTTGTCTATGATTTACTTTTAAATAGATTTTTATTGATAACTTTTATTTTTATGTCACCTAAATTTCTTCCAGAGAACCATTCCTTATAACAAAGAATTATCAATACAATTTTTCATTAATTTTCCAAAATACTTTCTTAAATAAGTTTTTTTAATGACCTCATTTGCTCTTCCCCGTTTTGTGGGAGGGGGCAGATCTGCAGGATGGGGTGGAATACCATGCATACAACTTCAGACTTAATAGATGTGTTGACTTTGCTGCTAATGTTTTTCTGTCTTTTTCTTTGTTATAACATAAGACTTTCTGGAAGAGGGAGAGCTACACAGGGCAAGAGAAGAGATTTAAAAACAAAAGACATCCCAAAAGTTTTAGAACTAAGGAAGAAAGAACTGAATTTTTTTAAAACCTCATTTAATCAATAATCTACGAAACAAATCAAAATCCTTGTACCAATCAGTTAATAAACATTAAGGGCCCAGTATGTGCCAAGGTTTTAGTTTCTAAAATCACAAAAGGAAATCACATTCTTGTACATTGTAACAGCAAAAAAAATCATTTGGAAAAATAGGAATGAGCGTCCCTTATCTGTTATCAGCTGCTCATATAGCTCTTTATTCTCAGATACTCTCAGACCTCTTCTCCAAGACAAGGGTACAACTGTAGCCAGGTTTCCTCAGCAAGAAGAAACGCAAACCCATCTGTGCCTTGGTTTCTCCCACTAAAAAAAATAGAGATAATATGGGGCAGCTAGGTGGCACAGTGAATAGAGCACCAGTCCTGGAGTCAGGAGGACCTGAGTTCAAATGTGACCTCAGACACTTAACACACACACAAAAACTAGCCGTGTGACCTTGGACAAGTCACTTAAACCCGTTTGCCCTGCTCCCCCTCCAAAAAGCAAAAAAAAAAAAAAAACAAAACATAGAGATAATAATCCTCATGAGTATTTGAAGATTTCATTCTTTACATAAATATAACAGGCAGGAAAGGGGGAAGGGAGTTGGAACAGACTGCCCTTCAGTTCTCTCCTAACTTTAAATACATAGTTTTAGGAACCAGCCACTAATTTATCTGTTTTATAAAAGGAGGTTTTTTTCATATTAAGCTTTCCACAAAGTAATATATCTCTATATTTAATTAGAAATGTTTACCACTGCCCAGTTATAGAAGAAGAAAAAAAGTTTGTTCTCTATAGTCTCTGAAACCAAAACCTATGTTTGCAACAGTCACAATAAACCTTGCTCAATTGGACCCCAGAGCAAAGCACTCCAGCCACATGGGCATACCTCTCCAGATAAATATAGATTATTATCTCTGTTTCTCAGCAGCATGTCAGGTCACCAGAAGGAACTCATTTCATCAGAGGAATCAAAGAAGGAAGGAACAGAGCCTGAAGACTGCATGTTCCAAAGTAATTTTGTGGAAGATAAATCTTCTTTCGTTCATTTTCTCTTTTTAGTGTAGCATTGAAAAAGAAATGTTCTGATCCTTGAGAAAAGAAGTAAACATATAAGATTCTCCTCTTTTAAAGTGTGGACCCAGATTATGCTCTTAAATTTCTGTAAGACTTTTGTCCAAAAGAGACGTAGAAATTCAGGCACTCCTCCCTCCCTCCGTGATTTTTAATATGCATAAATTCTGCCCCATTCCCTCCTACCACCCACCCCTAAAGCCATCCCACAGTGATCAAGGGTCTGGGCTCTTCATGGATGGCTTGTCAGCAGCAAACTACCCAGAGATTCCCATTCTTCTATCCAATTGCAGCTGGGGAGAGGTGGCTGAATTATGAGAGGCACTCCTATCTCACTGAGTTTCTGAAAGAATGTGATTCAAACTCTAGGCTTCAAAAAGAGAAGGTGGGATTTGACAGCCATTCTAGGATCTGAAGTGGGCCTTCACTTCACCAGATAACAACACCATTTAGCCATGGCCTTTGCATTCACTGCAAAGGACCAGCCTGCTGAAAGACCCAAATAAAAACAGCCAAGTCCCTCTCATTTTTTTCTCCTTTACCTCCCAGTAGCCAAGCCTCCTTCCACTCCCATTCAGAAAAATGAAAACTCAACAATAAGGGGGACAAATGCTTCTGGTATTGTTCTAGCCTGAAAAAAAAAACAAAAACGGGCAACTTCTTGTCATTTCCTTAGAAAAACGTAGGTGACATTTTGGATGCCAGCCTCTATGAAGCTACCCTTATAGGTAGTTATTTCCGAGCCCAAGAAAAGTAAAATCCAACCCATTTGTAATTCTGACATTTTGAGATGGTCATAAGTTGTTGGATGTTAACTGGGCTGGGAATCACTGTTTGGTTTGTACTTAGCATATTTTGCCTCTTTAGAAAACAGGCTTTTAAAAGTCTGTTTCTTTCCTAGGGGCAGTCAAATATATGGATTTTCTAAACTCAGCCAGCAATACTGACACTATTTCTGAAACATGTCATTGCAGAGAAATCCCAAATTTATGTTTGTCAGTCCAATATGTTCCCCATTTATTTAATCAGAGTCCTGGATTTGGAAGCAGAGGACCAAGGTTCAAATCCCAGCTCTGCCAAATTGGACCTTTGCATGGCTTTCTTCAAGTTGCTTTAATCTCTCTGGGCCTTCACATGAAAAACAAAATAGTTAGACTAAATAGCCTTTAAGGTGCCTTATAAATCTGAGAGGCAACATGGCACAGTGGGTAGCAAGCCATCCAGGGTTCAAGGCGTGCCTCTTAGACATAGCGACTCTGCAGGTCTTTCAACCTCTATTTGTAAGTCAAGATATCATTTGGGGTTGTCATTGATTCTCTTTGAAAATGAAGGGTGACAAGGCATCTAGGTAGTGCAGTAAATGGAGCACCGGCCCTGGAGTCAGGAGGACCTGAGTTTAAATCCAGACTCAGACACTTAACACACACACAAAAACTAGCTGTGTGACTTTAGGTAAGTCACCTAACCCCAATTGCCCTACCTTCCCGTTCCAAAAAAGAAAATGAAGGGTGAATAACATTTGTTCTAGGTAACTCTTGATAATAATAATATCTAGTATTTATATGGCCCTACTATGTGCCAAGCACTATGCTAGGCCCTTTGCAAATATCTCATTTTATACTCACAACAACCCCATGAGACAGAGAACAAACATAGTGCCTACTATGTGACAGACTATGTAGTAAGCCCTTTATAAACATCATCTCATTCTATCCTCACAACAACCCTGGGAGGTAGGTACTATTGTGATTATTCTTATTTTATATTTGAGGAAACTAAGGCAAATAGGCCAAATGATTTGGCCAAGATTACACAGCTAGAAGCTGAGACTATATTTGAACTCAGTTCTTCCTGACTGCAGGCCAACACTCTAACACACATTGCAACACCTAAATGCTGGCCTGCGCTGGCAAAGCAAGTTTTCTCACCCAGGAATTCTCTTTATTAATTAAAATCTCAGGTCTATTCCATATCCCCATACCTCTGATTCTATGATCCTAAGCAAGGCTAAGTGGCTCAGTGGCAATGGGTCACTAGTTATGCAAAGGAAAAGAAATTTGACAAGTTGCCTTATTTTCAAAATGAAACATCAGGTTATAACATGTGATGTTTTTTCTCATTTTCAAGAAAATCACAATAATTACATAAGCCCTCAGTGTGTACAGCATGGTTTATTCTCATACCTTACAACAATAAATTAGTTTATAAATGGGGAAACTGAGGCCCAGAGAGGTCAAGATATTTACCAAAGGTCAACCAGATAATAAGGAACAGAGCAAAGATTTGAATAAAGGCACTATGCCTCCAAATCTCAGATTCCTTCAATGACCTCATCCTGCTTCCCTTGGGTCTTATATTATTTTCGTGCTGCCATCTAGGAAACTGAAATGTATATATAAATAAATAAACCAGAAATGTTCTTGGAAACTTAAAGAAATTGGAATTTTTTCCTATAGCTGTAGCCTTGGGCTTCACAAATAATAAAAAGGTTAACTCATTTTTTAATACTTGAAAGAGTGTTTGTTAATCTTTGCCAGTTCCACGAGGATGTCTCTGAAAGTATCTATTGGCACGAAAAGATTTTTTTTCATTGATTACTCCAGGATTTCTTAACACTTTCCAATTTACAACCCTCCTTGGAACCTCTAAAGTAACGTCTTGTAGCTTCCAAGATCAACTCTTTGGGAAAATTCATTAGTGAGACTTTTCATCGTTTTCAGATTTTTATTTTTCATTACATTATGATGAAGACAGACTTAGTTCCAATTTAGTGGTATCAACAGAAGAAGGAAGAAGGTAACAGTTTCAATTAGCAGACAGGTTATTCTTGGACCCGATTTCTTTTCTCCAAATGATAAGCTGATTAGTTCCCATGGATGAAAACAACAGTACAAATAACGAGGCTAATCACAGAAGTTCAGAAAGTTGGCCTTAACAATTGTAACTGGCCGTGTATCCAGGAAATCCTGCCAGACAGTCGCTGTTTGCAAATGGCTGGGAAATATGGTCTTTTGCCATCAAAAACAGATGAAAAGCAGGATCTGGTTAAAAGAATGAAGTCTTTGCCCAAGAAAAACCTTTCCAAAATAAAGAAACAGTGTATGCTAGCTGCTAATTGACCTCAGCTGAAAGAGGGTGACAGTTCTGCATTGATGCTCACTAGACCTAATTCAAGATTTTTTAAATGGGACCAGGAATTGAAATGCAACTTAATCAGGGGAAAATATGTGGCCAATTATGACACTGTGCTAATAGCTCAATCTAAGATGCGATGAGCTTCAGGAAATTTTTTTTTCAAAGCTAAAAAATGCGATAGGAAGAATGCCATTCTAGGGAAGAAAAGAAAGAAAGAGAGAGAGAGACAGAGAGAGAGAGAAAGAAAGAAAGAAAGAAAGAAAGAAAGAAAGAAAGAAAGAAAGAAAGAAAGAAACTCCACATAGAAAGCACTTTAGACCCCATTTTCCAAGCCATCCAAAAGACAGACAAGGTTTTTCAGAATTCCTTTGAGGAGGTTTAAGGCATATTGTAGAACAAAGCAAAAGAGAAGTAAGGGTTTCATTTCAGAAATTTCTGAATGTTAATTAGAGGCAATTCTCATAAAACATGCCTTGCATGTAGTAGGTGCTTAATGTCTGCTGAACTGAATTGACAACAGCCAGCCCACAATGGCCTGAGCTATTTACAACATCAACAAAACCACTTAACCAGCTCAATCCCAAGAAAGGCTTAGCAGGCTACAGGAAAATGAGGCTAGTACAGAAAGTGGAATTCAAAACTGACTCCCTGCTTGATGGTAAACTCGATAAAATATTTGACAGGTTCTGAAATGTCTATTTTAATTCAATATTATCTCCATGAATCATTAATCTCTTCTCAGTCCCTTACTTAAGGGAAACTCAGGTTCTAGGAAAAAGTATTCAAGTCATTTTTAAGACATGGAAAAATGCATTTAAAAGAAAACATTCTTCCTTTTCTTCAAAGTATGATAAAAACCACATCTTCCAGCATGAATCTATATCAACAGAAAGCTGAAGGTGGAAGGGACCTTTCCAGACCTAACCAGATCTAACTCTAATTCAACTTGCCCACATGTACAAGGCATTCTGCCAGGTGCTGGAGGAACAAAGACAAAGATGAAAACAGCCCCTGCTTTCAAGTAGTGTATGTTCTACTGGGTCAATTTACAGGTGAGGAAACTGAGGCTCAGAGTAGTCAATTGCCTTGGCCCAAAAGTCAGCTAGAGGCAGATTTCTCAGGCTTGTGCTCTCTTTGCTACACTATAATAATCATTCTATCCATCAATAAGTAATTATTATGTATCTACACTGTGCTATCTTGGGGGAATTAGGGACTGGGAGGGATACCATGTATCCAGATAGGCAAACCAAGAGATATATAATGGCAAATGATGAAGGAAATCAGGAATAGCTTCTTGAAGGAGCTTCTTGAATTGAACCTTGAAGGGAACTAGGAATTCCAAAATGTGGTTGGGAGGGAGAGCATCTCAGTGATGACAGGCAGCCTGTGGACACACTCAGAAGCAGAAGACATAATTAACAAGGACACCAGTTTGGCCGAATAGAGGACATGAGGAAGAGTATGCATAATCAGTCTTGAAAGACAAGCTACAGTCAAATTGTGAAGGATTTTAGCTTCCAAACAGAGTTTTCCTAGAGGCAAGAAGGAGCCGCTAAAGCTCTTGGGAAGGGAAGTAACAGGTACTTTATTATAAATTTCACTGTTGCAGCAGGAAGGAGGAGGATGGATTGGTGAGGAGAGAGAGATTTCAGACAGAGTTACAATTAGGAGATTTGCAAAAGTCCAGGGGAGAGGTAATCAGGATCTCAACTAGAGTTATTGTGGTGTGAACAAAGAGAAGAGTACCGACAAGAGCAAGATGGAGATAGAATCAACCACATTTGGCAATTAATTGAACAAGACAAGACGGTAAGGGAGAGCAAAAAGAGAGGTTGAGAATGATTCTGGTTGTGAATTTAGAAGGATGTTAGTACCCTTGACAGAAATTGAGGGAGAGGGGCAGGTACAGAAAGGGTCTTTTAGGAGAAAAGCTGTTTTCTGCTTAGGGGACTGTAGAGTTTGAGATGCCTATGGGAGGAGATGGCCAGCAAGAAGTTAGAGATGATAGGCTGAAACGCAGAAGAGAGAGGAGGGCTGGAAAGAAACAGAAATTTAAAAAAAAATAAATCAATGGAAGCAGATGAGATCACAGAGAGATTAGGGAGAGGGCCTAGGACAGAGCCTTGGGGAAGGGGTGGGAGATAGATAGATAATTTTCTAGCCAGTGAAACTTAGAATTAGAATGATGTATTGCATAGAGAGGAAAGAAACCAAAACAGCAGTTGAGAAAACCTATGATGAGAGAGTTTCCCAAAGGGAGGGGTCAATAGAATCAAATGCTACAGACTTACCCTACAGAATATGGATTGAGTGAGAGAAGGCCACTGGATTTCTCAACAAAAAAGATCATTGGTAACTCTTCAGTTTTATTTGGTAGGAAGAGAAATCAAATTGTAAGGGAATGAGAAGCAGGGTGGGAGGTGAAAAAGCAGTCTGACCTTTTTTTCTCTCTCTCTCTGAGATTCTGCCTGTGAAAAGGAAAAGAGATAGAGTACAATAGCTTGAGCAGCAAATGAAAGTTATTTTTAAGGATGGGAGAGATTTGGGTATGTTTGTAGGCAACAGGGAAGGAGACAGTAGATAAGAAGTTGTAAATTAAGGGCAGAGAGGGGATGATCAAAGGAGCTAGGAGGGAATGGAATGAAGGACTTGAAACATAGGGGTCAGCTAGGACCAGGAACGGGGCCACCTCATCCTACAACATATAATCTTTACAATAACATATCCTCCAACCAATCAACTTTAATTCTGCCTCATCAATTTCTTCAGCTCCAAATTACACTTATTGATTCAATAAGCATTTATTAAAATTGGAAGGTTTAATTAATTAAAGTCAAAACCTCCATCTTTCATAGAAAATGCATCATACAAAGCAGGATTTGTTGGAATAAATTGTCCACTAATGACTCAGACTATACAAAAAGAGCCAAGTGGCTTGGTCACTTGTCCCTTGTCCCCTTGGGGTTCTTATCATATATTTAGTAGGACAAGACCACACCAATCAGTAAATAATTTTAAAAGCAGTAAATACAAGCCATAGGATGATAAATAATAGGAGAAAGGGAATTCAAAGCAAAAGAAAGATGTTACCATGTGCCCTGTGTGTTAATTTTATAGATTCTCTATCCAAACACATTTATACTGATTATGTTTAATATTCTCATTATTTCCTCCATAAGATGGTTAAACTCCTTAAGAGCAAGGACAAAAATCTAATCTTAATCAATACCTATCATCATTATGATCAGCAAGCACATCTCATGCCTACCTTCCCTCATAAATCCCCCAGAGAAATCACCTACCATAAGAAATTTATACTTTTTGGCTCTAAGTGCTGGTTTTATTGATTTTTCAACTATAAGGCCAGCAAAAAGGAAAAGAGGTTTTCCCATAGGCAACATATATATAAGAAGCAAATTCTATTTAGGCACTGCTATTTTAAGTCAGAAAAATGAAATGTAACATGAAAATAATGCATTTGAAAACACTGTGGTTCAATATAATCTAATAACCATTAAGAAATGGTTACTCTACTTCATCTGAACTAATGTAAAGAGAGCAGGACTAGGAGAACAATGTAAATGATCACAACCATTTAAAGAGAAATAGTGAAATGATATTGGGCAAATTGGAGAGTTTGAAGGAACGATGGGAAAACTCATAGAGAGAGAGAGAAAGAGTCAGAAAGAAATATCAGAAATGGGAGAATACACACGATTGTTACAATAATGGGAATGGAAAGAACTCTCAAAGGGAAATACAGCAGAGAGAACAGTGATGGCCAATTTTGGTCCAAGACCAAGACAACGAACGAGTCCCCAGGTGTGGAGTGTTTTATACACTGTCAGACTATTGATCTTGCTTAAAGATTTCTTTGTAAGTTTCTGTGGACGAACTATGAGAAAGTGATGACTTTTTTTTTAACTTCAGTAACATATTAACAAATAATACAAACATTGCTTGACCCATTCAGTCTATCACCCTTAATGATGGCCTTTGATTACCTGTATCTTCCATGAGAAATAAACGAATCAGTATGGAAAGCATGCTGGACTGACTATAAAGTAGGAGACCCAGATTCAAATGCTGACTCTCCTTACTAACTGTATCACTGTGGCCAAGTCACTTCCCTCTTTGGAACTCAGTTCCTCACCCATAAAAATGAAGGGGCCACACTAGATGGTTTCTAAGTAAGGTCCCTTCTGGCTCTAAATGTATAATGCTCAGAAATAATAAAAGAAAAATCAATTTCAGTATAAAAATTAAATACTTGCTTGTGTAATTAATAATTATTTTCTGTAAGTCCATTCTCAGATAGTATGAACTAATGTACAGAGCATCAAACCTAAAGTCAGAGCATCGAACCTGAAGTTCAAATTCTTCCTCTGATGTAAATTAGTAATATGGCCACTAATAAATCATAATATCTCTCTGACACTCAGACAGTTCTTTAAGACTAAATGATTGTGGGGCAACTAGGCAGTTCAGTGGCTAGACCAACAGCCCTGGTGTCAGGAAGTCCTGAGTTCAAATTCAGCCTTGGACACTTCTTAGCTATATGACCTGGGCAAGTCATTTAACCCTGACTGCCTCCAAAAAAAAAAAAAAAGACTAAACGAGTGGTTTAGACCTAAATGACCACTTAGGTGCCTTCCAGTCTTAGGTCTTTGATCTGAAGTTTTGTATCTGAGGTCTCTATGGAGAAAGAAAGGGAGATTAATGAAATCATGGTCCTCAATGTATCAATTATATTCTCAGTTGAACTAGAAATCTGGAACATGAAGGATAAGCAAAGCTTAAACCCCAGGATCATTTAAACTACCTAAGACAATATTGTTTTGTTCTTTTAAAAAGAGTTAGAATCTGAACATTCTGCCCTATTCTTGTTTCAAACAAACAAACAAACATGATACTTAAATAGGGACTTCTAGTTTGTTAGACTCCACTGGGGCCACATACAAACTGTTGTTGTTACTTAGTCACGTCTGACTCTTGACCCCATTTAGGGTTTTCTTGGCAAAGGTACTGGACAGATTTGCCATTTCCTTCTCTAACTCACTTTACAGATGAGAAAACTGGGACAGACAGCAGTTAAGTGACTTGCCCAGGGTCACACAGCTAATAGACAACTGAGACCAAATTTGAACTCAGGTCCTCCAGACTTCAGGGCCAATGTTCTATCCATTGTGCCCAGGTTAAACACCATGATGTGCTAGACACTCTAGCTTTGGAATCAGAGCAGTTTGAATCACGGTTCCCCTATTGACCTTGGAGAAGTCATTTCCCAACTCTAAGCCAACAAAACCAATGACCTAAAAGGAAGGGAGGGAGAAGGGAAAGAGAATAAGCATTTATTAAGAGCCTACTGTGTGCCAGGCCCTGTGTTAAGTGCTGGCCAACCAAAGCTCTGAGCTTCAGTTCTGGAGTTGACCTGGATGATGTCTATGATTCCAGTTCTGATCAGCATGAGTCGCTGCCCAAATGGGTCAGTGTGAAACAAAGAGAAATGTCTCCAGGCCACTGGAGAACTGGTAGAGATTTTAGATGTCATCTCATCTACTTCTTTTTGGGTTTTTTTTGCTTTTCAGAGGGGAGAAGGTAGGGCAAATGGGGTTAAGTGACTTGCCCAAGGTCACATGGCTAGTTTTGTGTTAAGTATCTGAGGCCGGATTTGAATTCAGGTCTTCCTGACTCCAGGGCTGGTGCTCTATTCACTGTGCCACCTAGCTGCCCCCATCTACTTACTTCTTTTAAAAAGTGAAGTGCTTTATGCAATGTCCCCCCAGAAGTTAATGAGATGAAGCATTTCAAAACACATTTGCAGAGTATCTAAATGGCTCTCCAAATCTAGGGTGCTCTTATTGACTCACCTTCACAGTTAGCTATTGGTAAATTGGTAAAGTCCCACATTCCAAGTAGTAAATATTGAAGGACTGGATTTCACACACAGGATGAGATTTCCCCCTGCCCTGTTTCCTCCACTTAGAATATTTAAACAACCCAAATCAAATTTCTCTGGATACTTCCTCCAGAGTTCCAGGTTGCTGACTCTGAATGCCATCCGAGGGTCGCTCACTAAATATTTATTCAAAAGCATCCCCAGTCACTGCACAGTTCTAGGAAGAGTGAGGAGTGGTGGGGGTGGGGGTGGGGAGAGGGCAGGGAGAATCTAAAGCAGACAAGCACACAGTCACTGCTCTGGGGGAATCTCCCTAACATTGGGTCTCAGACAGAACAGACATTTAAAAAATGCCTGTTGATTGATAGTTATAGGTCCATGGTGTAAAACCTATTTTTAAAAAGAAAAAAAAAACCAACCCCAGTCTTTTCTGACTAAATAATAAAATTAACTCACCTCCATCTTCATCAACATTTTCAAGTAGCTATGATTTATTTAGATTTTGCTTACTGGATGATTTAACCTTGCTTAGGCTCAGTTTCCTCATCTGTCAAATAAAGGTAACAATAGCACTTCCCTGGGTTATTGTGAGGATCAAAGGAGATAATGAAGAAGAAGAAGAATGTTGATATAACACTTATTATGTGCCAGGCACTTTACAATTATGTCATTTAAGCTTCACAACAAGGAGGTAAGTGCTATTACTATTATCTCCAGTTTTTTTTACAGATAAGGAAACTGAGGCAAATGGTGAATTGCTAGTAAGTGTCTGAGTCTTGATTTGAATTCAAATCTTCTTGGCTCCAGGTCCAGCACTCTATACACAATACCACCTAGCTAGCTGCCTCTCAATAATTGTAAAAGTGATTTGCATGTCTTATACATAAATGGCATCTCTTATTCTTGAGTCCTTACCCCTACTTGTGAGTAATGATACCATAATGGTTTTATGGGAAGACATGGTCACAGATAAGTCACCTAAAGTGAAGGGCCATGGAGAGGGAGTGCTCAGAGGGAACATGGATCCATTGAAAGAGATATTCTAATGAGGATTGGCTTTGCAATCCTAATGGGAATTGGAAAATCTCTATGTTAATACCATTCTCTCTCCACTCTCTAGTCTGTGTATACCCCACCCCCATCTTTACCAGCCTTCTGACTCCCCACCAGTCCTCTTAATAAAAGAAGAAATATGGAGCCCAGGGCAAAAATCAAGTTGGTTGGTTGCATAAAGAGCTCTTTGTCAATCAGAGTAGAAGGGAATGCAAATGAAGATAGGCTTCATAAGGAATTTTGACATCTTAATGAAGATTTATGATGAATTTTTGGCACACAAAACCTCAAAGACTAGGACTCCCAAACGACAACATTGGACTTAGAAGCTTGGTGTTTCGTTTCATTTTTTTTCTTTTTTTTTTCTTTTACCATTTTTTCTCCTTGAAGAAATTCTAAAGGTGTTTAATTAGCAATAATCCTATTCGGATTGTGAGGTTGGCTTTTCCCCCTTTGGTGCTGTAGGGGCTCCTATGATCACCTCCCAGTAAAGCTCGTCCATTTCTTCTTTCTTAAATGAATCATAAGATGGTATCTATCCCTTAGTATGTATATATGCCCTGTAGACTGTGAACTGCATCACCAGTGAAAGCATTCCAGCTCTTTAACCCTACACACAAAGCATTGTGTTACACGGTTTTCTTTGTTCACATCCTTAGTAATGCAGAAAATCAACTGACATTTTCTCCTAATAATGATTGGATTATGAACTAATGGCAATGAAATAAAACTGGGGTAAAAATTGCCTTCTTGGTGCTACAGAGATGTCATGTGAGATCTTAGCATCTGTGGTGAGTACAAATGTTGAGAAGAAGCAAAAAGTTCTCCAAATCTGGAAGAAAGAGCCTTTCCAGTGATCTACTGAGTAGTCCCAGAAATGGCTGCACAGCCCACCACTTATAAACACTGGAGAGGCAATATTAATTTTGCTGATTGAATTCAGTACCTCAGGAAGACTTATCCCTCAAATATTATTTCATTTAAATCCACTCAATATTACTGATAATAATAGATGGCACTTACCTAATGATTCACATAAAATAAGTGAAGTGCTTAGCAAACATTAAAGCATTATCTTATATGACCCTCACAACAACTGTTCATCGAAAGCAAATCTTTGTTGTTACTTACTCCTGTCCAACTCTCCCTTACCCAATTGACTAATACTGACCTGGGTTTTCTTGGGAAAGATATGGTGGTACTAGATCTGTATCCCCAAGAGATCATTTAAAAGGGGGAATGGATCCACATGTACAAAAATATTTGTAGCAGCTCTTTGTGGTGGCAAAGAATTGGAAATTAAAGGGATGCCCATCAATTGGGGAATGGCTGAACAAGTTGTGGTCTATTAATGTAATGGAATACTATTGGGCTATAAGAAATAATTAGTGGACAGACTTCAGAAAAACCTGGAAAGACTTACATGGACTGATGATGATTGAAGTGAGCAGAACCAGGAGAACACTGTACCCAGTAACAACAACATTGTGTGATGATCAGTTTTGATAGACTTAGGCTCTTCTCAGCAATACAATGATCCAAGATGATTCCAAAAGATTCATGATGGAAAATGCTATCCACATCCAGAGAAAGAACTATGGAATCTGAATGTGGATCAAAGCATACTCCTTTCTTATTTTGTTTTGTTTCTTCTTTCTTGTGGTTTTTTCATTTTGTTCTTACTCTTTTTTCACAACATGACTGATGTGGAAATATGTTTAATATGATTGTACATGTATAGCCTATATCAGATTGCTTGCAGTCTTGGGGAGGGGAGGAAAGGAGGGAGGGAGAGAGAAAAAAAAATTGGAACTCAAAATCTTATAAATGTCAATACTGAAAACTAACTAAATAAATATATATTTCTTAAAAAATAATGGAGTGATTTGTCATTTCCTGTTCCAGGGGATTCCATAAGGCAAACAGAGTTTAAGTGACTTGCCTAGGATCACACAACTAGCAAATCTCTAAGGGCAGATTTGAACTCAAATCTTCCTGACTCCAGGCCCAACATTCTATCCACTAAGCCCTCTTGATGATTCAAATAATCTTTTCCTAAATTCAAGACAACCCTTAGCATAACTTATCATGAGAATCATCTTGATTCTGAAACCCCATCCCTTCACCTTAAGACTGTGACTCACAAGCTGAGGGAAAGAAGCTACTGGAGGAGGGAGAAAGAAACAGGCTATGCTCTCCTAAGGGGAACCTGAAACCTGGGTCACAGTTGCCACTGTAATAGACATCTAAATCCTCCTTGCTCTGGCCCTGCTCTCCACTGACCAGGCCTGTAAGCTAACCACCTGCTCTCAGCTCCTCTTGTGGTGGCAGAAGGGCAGATGTCAAACTAATACAACATCTCTCACAGAGTACTCTAACTACTTATGCATGTTTGTAAGACAGCTGCAGGTGTTACCAACATCATCCCACCACCCAGAATCAAGCAAGGCTAGCCAGCCCATCCAAAGGCTCACCCTGTGTCGCTCTGCTCATCAACACTGTCCTCTAACCAACTGAGTCAATAGATTAAGATGTCAAAATAGATTAAAATGAAAAACATTTATTTATTAATATATATTGCAACCAAACCATAAGTAGGGTTGGGTTACAAGGTCTATGTCCAAGAATGTTGAATTTAAAAGGCTGACAGCACTTTCTAGCTTCTGTAGCTATAAGAAGAAAAAATTAAACCAGAACTTAGCAGCTAATTAGTCAGAATATTTTATTGGGGCAGCTAGGTGGCTCAATGAATAGAGCACCAGTCCTGGTGCTGAGGACCTGAGTTTAAATCCAACCTCAGAGATTTGACACACCTACCAGCTATGTGACCTTGGGCAAGTCACTTAACCCCAACTGCCTTGTCTTCCCTCACCCCCCCCCAAAATAAATAAATAAATAAATGAAATTTTAAAAGGAATATTTGGTTAAAAGAGAAAGTTAGGATAGTTCTTCCTCTCCTTTTTCATTCATTTATTCATTCAAAATCCTGCCATCACTCTCTCTTCAATTTGTGGTACTTGCTTATACAACAGAACACAAAAATTCCTGATCATAGCTTTGATGGGCACAGTAAATTGTTTTGTATTGTGCAGTAAATTTCTTAGAGCCACACAGCCACTTAGTGTCTGAGGCTGGATTTGAAGTCATGAAGATGAATCTTCCTGACTCTAGGCCCAGCTCTCTATCTGCTGTGCCACCCAGCCATCAAATCTTCAGGTATTAAAAACTCTAAAAAAAAAAAAAGTACTTCTTATTACCCTTATCACTTTTCCTCTCACATTTTATGCCCTAAAAAAAGGCCTGCCTTTGCCTACCGCTAGTTTTGCTTCTAAGTAGGATAATGTCAACCCCAGCAATCAGCATAGCTTATACCCAAACCTCCATCTATCCAAAGCATACTTATTCTTCAGATCAGTCAAGGCAGCTGGTAGGACAGTGGATAGAGCTCTGGGCATGGAATCAGGAAGATTTGAGTTCAAAAATCAGGTAGCAGATACTTACTAGCTGTGTGGCCCTGGACAAGTTGCTTAACTCTGTTTATCTCAGTTTTCTCAAGTGTGAAATGGGGCTAATAGCAGCACTTGCCTAACAAGGTTGTTGTTGGGAGGATCAAACAAGATGATATTTGTAAAGGGTTTAAGCAGAGTCCCTAGCACATGGTAGATGCAACATAAATGCTTACTCTCTTGCCATCCCTGCTGGACACATACCTAGTGATATCACCCTTCTTCAACAACTACCATGCCATGAATGCTGTGATATCATAGTGACTGCTCAAGTCATATGGCTGTGCTCCCAATACCCTAGGCTGTGTTTGCTAACACCCTCCCAGACAGGCTTCAATCCAACAAACATTTGTTAATTGCCTTCTGCTCAAGCTGGGCACTAGGCTAGGGAGAACCAAAAATGAGTTAAGACAAGGCCCTTGTCATGGTGGTGCCAGGGATAAGAATCCAACGCTGACAAGCTTTCTATCTCCTCTCTGGCCTCCTCACTGGGACCAGAGACTGGTCCACTGGTTCAGGTCGGGTCAAACAGACACATGCCTCAGTTTACTCTGGGCCTATCACTTCATCTTCCATGTTAACCCTTCAAGGGCCCTGTGCTCAGCCCTTCTCCAATATTGGATGCATAACCAAAAGAATCTGCCATTGCTAAGGAAATGGGCATGGCAGTCTCCTCCAATATGGCTCCATTCACTATTCTGGAACTTTCCAAGACATAATACCATAACCCTATTACAATGTAAGCCCCTCGAGGGCAGGGACACTGTCTTTGGTTTTGTATTTCAATCCCTCCCCTCCTCTACACACACACACACACACACACACACACACACACACACACACACACACACACACACACACACGCACACACATACACACACACACACACAGAGGAACACCCATACTTATACATTCTGAGCTTGGCACATACCATGCTCTTAATAAATGTTTTTTTGTTCATTCAGAACACTGTTTTAAGCATAAAAACAAACGGGGATATATTGGAGGAAGGTAGTGAGGTCTTGAGAGAGAGAGACCAGGGAAGGGGAAATTCACCAGAATCTTTCTTCATGTTCCACAACACAAAGGATTCCAAAGGATCCAAAGCATGTTACAGGCATTAACCAATTCGTTCTTTCAGCATAAACTATCAGAGGGAAATGGCAAATATTACCACGCGTCTTTCAACGCTGTAAATCCTGGAGCCAAGAAAGCTGCTCTGCCTCCAAAGTCATTACCTTAAGGAAGTAGAATCAATGACAAGAACTGGGATAAGAGAATTCTCTTGGTTCCCTAATCCAAATTCTAATTCAGTCTATGCTGTAACTTTCCTGGAAAATTCCTTCATTCATTTTCCTTAATTTATCACAATCTGAACTCTGCCTGGGCAGTCAGAGAAGACATCAAATGGGTGCTTCCTCCCTCCAGCCACCCTCTCACCTCACCCCTCTGAGCCTCAGTTTCCTTATCTGTAAAATGTGTGGAAGGACTTGGATTCATGTGATTTCTCTGGTCCCTTTCTCCTCAAAAATCTATGATCTAACTAGCTCCAACCTTTCCATCCACATTGTTTCTTCTTTGATTACTAAAACTCCCCAGAAAAACCTTTGTTTTACCAGTTGCCCAGAAAACAAAAGGGGGAAAGTTTCCACAGAGGAAATCATGATAACCTTCCTTTTTCCAAGCTCCCAATCCTCCGGCAGTATGAGCACACATTAACCTCTCGTATTATCAACAGGAATCCTTTGTGAAAAGGAGCAAGGGTCTGTGTGTGTCATTTTCCCCAAATGAGTTCAGATGACTCCAGTGGCATGTTTCCACTAGTCAGCCCAGCCACGGAGAAGAAGAAAGCTCTACGCCAACGAACAACAGCAAACAAAAAACAACTGTCTTGAACAGCTGCCTTATCTGAAACTTAAACCACCTTTTTGTCTTCGATATTCATCTGAAATCACTAACCTCCAAAATGGCAGCCTCTTGACTTTGTGTTCTATATTAATTTAGGGTTAGGGGTATTTTTTTTCCTTTTAAAAAAATTATTTACTTTTCGTTTACAACATTCAGTTCCAGGATCCCTTGCATTCCAGCTTCTCCCCCCACCCTCCTATCTCCTCTCACTCCCCCCCACCAGTACTTCTTATTACCCTCTTCGCTTTTTCTCTCACATTTTGTGCCCTAAGAAAAGGCCTACCTTTGCCTATTCCTAGTTCTGCTTCTAAGTAGGATAATGCCAAACCCACAATCAGCATTGCTTATACCCAAACCTCAGTCTACCCAAGCATACCTATCCTTCAGGTATTCAGTGTATGAGGTTGGATTTGAACTCAGCATCTCTGACTTCTTTTATTTAGTAGTAGTTTATTTACATGTGGTCTTAGGGAAAAACAAGTTAAGTAATAAGGAACATTGAGAAACGTATATCAATTTCACTTTAAGGCTCTACGAGCGAGAATCCCATGTCTATGAAATCTATCAAAATCACAGCAGGGAAAGAGAGATGACAGGTTATATTGAGACTTCATTTTCAACTCAAAAATAATATTCTTCTCCCTCTCCTGTAAATCTCCTCTCTGGGAATGCTACCAGAACACAGCAGTGATGGGAACCCCAAAAGAAACCTTGGGCATCATGAAGGAAACTCAGGAATCGGTGGCATTGTGATTGTTCAAGCTCAGCCTCTGTTAGACCCATGTCCTGAGAACCTCCTGGCACTTGTCAGAACATATCTTCTGGCACTGAATGCATGGCTGAGCAGGGCTGGATGAATGTTCTGTGGCTAGATTGTAAGTTCTGGAAGGCAGAGACCTTGGCTTCCCTACCAGCACATTGCTGGTACCTAATAAAATGTTCTTGATTAGCTTGAAGTTGAAAGGATTCAACAAGTACCTGGTGGCAGTCTGTAACACTATAGTCTGAAAATCAGCCTAACTGGGTTTTGTTTTGTTTGTTTGTTTGTTTTTACCACAGTGATTTTTAAAAATTATTTAAAGTGTACAATCTGTGTCAACAGAGTACTACTTACCCATACCCAGAGCCATAACAAGCAATTTTTGCATTGACAGTAAGCAACACAAAATAAACCCTCAATCCAGTCGGAATAAGAGATTAGGCAAGACCTGGAACACCTGAGGATATTTCTTGGAAGGTCTCTGTGGGACAGGAAAGGAAAGAGGAAACCACCATCTGGTAGTTTTCCTATGTTAACTATTTACAGTTGCTAAACTCAACTCATGCAGCCAAAGGACTGAAAGTGCTTTCAATAGCCCCCCTCTCAATTTTGGCTCCTTAGAACCCTGGTCCCCCTGCCCTAGTCACAGCTCAAGTCATACAATGAAATTACTTTTCTTTTAAAGATGATGTGTTTAGTGTCCCAGATAGGATTTTGATCCCTAATTCTGACTCATCACCCTGAATCCTTGCTGACATAGGGGAGGACTGGATTGTGACTACTTCTTAGGTTCATCCCAGCTCTTAAGATTTGGGTCCTAAATTCTCACTTTAAAACACAGACTCAGCTGAAAACTCCTACTTGAGATTAGAATTTTAAAGCTAGAAGAGACCATAGAGATCATGTCAAACACATCTCTTTTTTTGGCCGGTATGATGGGGGCATATTCAGCTTTATGGATAACAGTTAATAACAGTTAAGTGAAAATCACAATGTTACTGATGACACAATCATGTCAACAGATTTTTTTTTCTTTTTTAAAAAACAAACAAAAATTCCATTTTCTTTTGAGCCAATAAAGATGCTCCAGTAGAGGGGGGTGGGGGTGGGAGTGGGGGGACAGAGTGTAGCGCTAATGAATTTGGTACATTTCCTCTAAACCTGGTTGGGGCTGGTGAGCTCAACTAACATTGACCAAATAACCAGGTTAATTGGTGAGATCCTGGTGTGAGCAAGACAAATTGGTAGAATACATGCATGCTGTGGATCCCAGGGTAGACAGGGTGACTACAGAGCAGAATGGCTATAAATGGATCCCCAAATATGGGAAAAAACAACATCAGTTACCTCATTTCTGGATGCCAAGAACAACACAGTGTTATGAGCTATCAGAGGAAGCTAAAACCAGCCCTGGGGTAAAGGACCCTTGCTAACTCCCCAAAGGCCATTCTGTATACATGGGTACACAACAAGCATTGCTGACCAAAAACCACTAAGGTCTGAGTGACTCCCTTAGAAACCACAATCGCCTGCCAATTGAGTAATACTGTCTTTTCAGGGAAATGCCATAAGAGAGGTTGTATCTTAAGTCACTAAATATTTCCTAAGCAGGAAGATATGAGGTTATGGAACTGAATGTCTCTTTATCAGCAGGATACAAAGTCTAATTGAGAAATTGTCTTTGGGGAGCACATGTACAAAATTATTTACAGCAGTTCTTTTTTTTGTAGGAAAAATACTGGAAACTAAGGGGGTGTCCATCAATTGGGGAATAGCTAAGCAAATTATGGTATATGAACGTAATAAATCTCATGAAAATGACAAAATAGACATATTCTGAGAAATCTGAGAAGACCTATATGAACTGATACAGAGTAAAATGAGCAGAACCAGGAGAGCTTTTTATACAATAACAACATTGTAAAGGAAAACAACTTTCAAAGACTTGAGAACCCAAGTCAATGCAATGACTAACCACAGTTCCAAAGGATAATGATGAAGTAGGCTACTACTTCTCTCTTAACAGAGAAAAGATGGGTTCAAGATGTAGAAGAAGACATACGTCTTGGGACACAGCCAATTTGGCAATTTTTTGTGTTGACTATTTTTTTCCCCAATAGAGTGGGGGAGAGAGAGAGAGAGAGAGAGAGAGAGAGAGAGAGAGAGAGAGAGAGGGAGGGAGGAAGGAAGGAAGGAAGGAAGGAAGGAAGGAAGGAAGGAAGGAAGGAAGGAAGGAAGGAAGGAAAATCATCATTAAGGCATTTTTTTAATGCAAAGAATGGAGGGAATATTTAAAAAGAAGCAGATAAGGAGGATAGTTCTGAAAGCTGTAAGTTGAACCTGAATAATGAAAAAGAAAAAGTCTACAAAATAGACCATTCTAAGTTATGTTCAAGTTCAGAATTTTTTAAAAACTGGCCTTAAGAAACTCTAAAAACAAAACAAATAGCAGGGGGAAAATAAATTATCTTTGGATTAGAAAGGCAATCTTGGAGGTGTAATGGAAAGAACACTAACCTAGAGTCAGAAAAAACTAGTCCCTACCTTGAACTGCATGGGTGTGCTTTAAGACGAGACCATTGGACTGGATGACAATAGCTCCCGAAGGGTAATCGATATAGCCCTCTTAGGTTAAAAAGCACTTTCATCACAACACCATGAGGTGGTATTATCCATATTTTATTAATTAGGAAACTGATGCTCAGAGAAGGTTAAGTGACTGATGAACAAGGTCACACAGCTGGTAAAGAGGTAAGTCAAGACTCAAGCTTAAGTCTTATTACTCTAAGACCAGTACTCTTTGATCCTCCAGTTCCATTCCTAGCTATGAAATTCTGAGATTAATAATAACAACAGTAATAATAAATGGCTAGCATGTGCTTAGTGCTTACTATCTACCAGGCACAATGCTAAGTGCTTTACAAATATTATCTCATTTGTTCTTCACCACAACCCGGGGAGGTAGGTTCTATTTTTTCCCCATTTTACAGTTCAGTAAATTGAGGCAACAGAGGCTAAGTAACTTGTAAGTCAAGATCACACAGCTAGTAAATGTCTGAGGCCAGATTTAAACTCAGGCTTCCAGACTTCACACCCAGAGCTCTATCCCCCATCAGCTGATATTTTTAAAAATAAGTTATTCTGCCTTCTGAAATTCCCAAAGGTTGGAGTTTTCAAACTATAAACCAACTTTTACAGACAATTTCACTGTGACCACTGGGATTATCTTCCATTAGTCTGTTAAAGAGCTAACAGCTTCTTCTAAAATTCTTTTCATAAAGAAATGAATGAGTCAAAAAGCATTTAATAAAAGCTTACAACGAGCTAAGCTCTGGCATTAGCTTTCAAACAGACCTAATAATCCCATTTCTCACCTCTACACCTTTGCTGCCACCTTGCTTCCAAAAGAGGGGGCAGAAGAAATAAGCCAGAAGTCCTGTGGGTAAGTACAGCTGAACTTTCAGATTTTAAAAGGTGATCAGAGGAACAGTCCTATCATCCACTCACCAATGTCTGGCTTTCAGTCCCAGACACCCCCCTGCCATGTGTCTGGTTCTTCTAGTACTTTGTCGTGCACGTAAAAAGAAATGGTTTTTTAAATTATTGTCTCAAATGCATTAATAACATTATCTCATTTGCTCTTCAGGACAATCCTGTAAGGTAGACATAATTGTTATCATTTGCTAGATGCAAAAACTGTCTTATAGACATTAATCAACTTAGCTCAAAGTCACACAATGGGTAATAAAAGCAAAAGATAGAACTAAACAGCATGAGGAAAGAGGTTGGAAGAGAAGGGGAGATCCCTGAAATCAGTAGCCATCCCTGGAACCTGGGACAAGATGCTTCATACCTGTCCTAAAGAGTTTCACATCGGCGAGCTAGGCATCATGCCACCACCCCAGCTACGAAGGAATTGCTCCTAAATGAGTCAGGTGAGCTGCTGAAGGGCAAAGATCTGGAGTTTGAGGCAAAATCACTCTTCCCATCACATGCTAACTTCCAGCCACATGACTCCTCAACCCCAGCAAATGCCTCAGGGGTTTAGGTGTCCCCTCTGTTGTTTAAAAATTGCAAACCTTTACAGATCATGGAAATCACACAGTCAGATTCTGCTTGACCAAATCCAGAAAAACCAGTTTTTGGAGATAGATGTAAAACCTATATTTCTCAGGTGACTCACAAAGATCCTTAGCACAGTGCCTAGCACATAGTAAGGACTTTAAATAAATATCTGCTGACTGTTGGCTAAAGGTCAAGATGCAGTTGGAGTGCAGAGAGCAGGAAAACTGTTACATTCCACAGGTTTTGGGAGTTGGGACAGTCAGCAGGTGGAGGACAAATGCTTTATTCGTTTTTATTTCCAACACAAATGAAGTCACTTTCAGGTGGGCAGTATTTGTGTTGGGTTCTTTAAACAAACGATGAATAGTCTGAAGTCCGTATCCACCCAGCAGTGGAGGAGACCTTTCACCTTCCAGCCAGGCACTTCAGTGACCTAGTCACTTTTAAGTTCTTCCATCTGAGGCCATGGGCAGGGGAGAGGAAGGGAGAAGGACTTTGTATCTCCTACTAAATGTTTGCATTTCAAGTTTTTATATTAGGGAGAAGGGTTAAACTTGGTATTTCACTGGTAGAAAGTACTCCAAGATGTGGAAACTCCTTGTACCCATACAGGGCACCACCTTCTCTGCCACTGAAGAGAGCTCCCTAGAGTACTGAGAACTTACAGGATTCCCCCAAAGTCCCATTCACTGTCCATGTCAGAGGAAGGATTTGAACTCAAGTCTTTTTGGCTCCATAACAACTCTTTAACCACCAGCCATGCTACCTCTTCTAAGTTATATCAGATTCAATTCAATGAGTATTTTAATAAAGCCCTTACTATGATTCAGTCACAGTGCTAAATTCTGAAGATACAAACAGGAAATTCAATTAAGTCAATCCATCAGCAAGCATTTCTTGATCTACTATGCCCCAGGTACTATAATAGGCACAGTGGATGCAAGAAGAATGGGAAACATTCCAAGGCTGGTGGAAGCGGGGTGCTTGGGGATCCCGGTAAGAAAAAAAAAAGGGGGGAAATTACATGATCACTTTATTATGTATTTAAGAGGAATCACAAGTTAGTAGAGTTATAGTGTCATGTGCAATCATCTTTTTTATTTACACTATATTATGGAAATACTTGTTTTATTCCATAAATTAAAATAAAATAAGTAAACGTGGGGGGGGGGGGAGGGGAAAGGCAAACATTCTAAAAGGAACACAATCAACCCTAACCTGGGATACTTCCCAATGCCTCCTCTGCCATCTACCTCGAACTTCCAATTCCAAAACCTCCAACTTCAGCTTGATCTAAAAACACTAGAGAGATCTGCTAGGGAGGAAGAACAATTATAAAACTATCCATCAAACTAGTGCCAATACTTCAACATTTTAGATCATTTATATAGTGTTTTTAAAGTCTGCTTTACTGACATCATCTCATCTAAGCCTCATAAAAATCCTCTGAGGTAGATCTTCCAGATATTAATTTACAGGTGAGGAAACTGAGGCTTAGCAAGAATAAGTGACCCACTCACAGGCTCCCTGCTAGTAAGTACCAGAGTGGGATTGGAAGTCATATCTTGTATGTCTACACTGCACCATGCTCATTGCCTCTCCTCCATCTGTAAAATGAAGGGAAGGTTGGACTAGGTGATCCTCTAAGGTCCCTCCTGGTACTAAACCCAAATTATAAAGCACTCAGCAAATGAAATACTACTTTTTATCAAGAAAATGCTATGCTCCAGGGGCATGAAAAGGGCACCATTTTCTGATATGTGAAGCCTGAAATGCAGATGATTTGGGTCACTTGGCAGCTCCAAAGAATGGTTTCCATCATTTCAAAGAGTTTTTCTTATCAGCCATTGACTCATCAACCACTTCAGATGTGTCTATCTGGGTCTATCTGTCCTCCCGGCAGAATCCATCTTGTTTGCCTGAGAAGCCAGTGAGGGTAGTGAAAAAGGGTAACCCGCTGACCCCTTTCCCTATCCCCATCTCAGCACACACTTTTATATCATCCTGGACTTTTATAAATATTATTGTCCATGAGTAAACTTGTTCCATTGTTATGCTGGGTGCTTTGGAGCATCCTGTTTTTCTAGAAAAATGAATCAGACTTCTCTGTTTATCTAAGATAAAACAACTGTGTGAGAACATTATTAGTTTGATAGGAGCCATCCTGGCTGAGAGAGGAAATGTCCATGAGTCACAGTATCCTCCATAAGAGACATCCCCTCAGTGAAACAAACCAGGTCTATTCCAAAAGCGTTCAGACATCTGGGAAGTGTAGCCGAGAGGGAAACACGGAAGGCTGCTCTCTGTTCGCTCAACTGTATTTTTATTGGCTATGTCTACACAGGCAAAGCTCAAGTTGAAAGTGGAGGCAATTAATTATCCAAAGAGTTTTGAGCAAAACACATACACACACACACAAAACAGAGAAATCAAGGAATTTAGAGTCCACCATGTATCTGTAGTGAAAGAACAATGGATTTGAAAGTCAAAGAAACTGGATTCAAATCCCAGCTGCCCTGATGACATGACCTTAAGCGAGATACTTTTCAAGATTTTATTCTATCTTCTCAGTGGAACAGTGCACTGAGGCCTGAAGTCAGCTGGAGCTGAGTTCAAATCCTGCCTCAGACACTAGCTGGGTGACCCTGGACAAGTCTCCTAACTGCTGTCTGCCTCAGTTTCCCCAATTTTACAATGAGAACAATAATCACCTACCCCACAGAGTTGTTGTGAAGACCAAATGAAGTAATATAAGTCGTAAAGTGCTTAGTACAGTGACCAACACATAGTAAGCTTTACATAGATGTTTCTTCCTTTCCTTTTCCTTTCCTTCTATAAAATGATATGGACTAGATCAGGGACTCCTAACTAGACTCTGTAAACTTTTAAAAAATATGTATCTTTAGATAACTATATTTCAGTATACTAGGTTTTCTTTTTAAGAAATGTTTAAGAACATTTTTCTGAGAAGCGGTCCATTGGCTTCATGACGAGAGTCCATTTAAAAACTGCAGGACTAGAGGATTGGAAATCGGAAGGGGAGCATCTACTATGTGCCAGCTATTAATTTTACAAATGTTATCTCTTTTGATCCTCATGACAACCTACAAGGTGGGTGTGGTTATTATCCCCATTTTACAGAAAACTGAGGCTAATAAAGGTTGAGTGACTTGTCCACAGTCACACAGCTAGTGTTTGAGGGTAGATTTGAACTGAGATCTTCCTGGTTCCAGGCCCATCAAACTATCACTGCCCCATCTACCTGCTGATCTCCCTCCTAGCCCCAAAATCCTACCATTCTATGATCTATATAAAAAATAAGTAAATCACAACCAGTCTGGGTCTCAGTTTCTCATCTATAAAATGGGAAGGTTGAACAAGATAGTTTCTGAGACCAACTCCAGATCTGGGACCTTATAGATAACTCCCCTCGACTCTCCATTGCTCCTTGAAAACACATACCTGGACAACTGCATACTCCCAAATGAATGGTTCTGGGTCGGAGAAGAAATAATATGGTTCTTTGCCACCATCATGCTGGACTGAGACAAGACGGTTGATGCCCAGTGACTGAACTAGTAGAGATGGCCAGTCCACTCTCTTTGGCTTCCAACCACCCATGGCCACAAACTCTATATTTGATCCATGCCTTCTTTACACAGATTTTTTTTTGTTGTAAGTTTTGCCTTTTAATTCAAACTGAAGAATGCAGGGAAAAGTTAGATTACAACTGTCAGGGACACTAAGAAAATGTCAGAACAGAAATTAAGTACTACATAGTAGAAAGACATATGTAAATGAAAATCAAGAAAACTGGGGTCCAGGCCTGGCCCTGCCCCTCCCTAGCTGTGTGTGCTTAACAATGAAAATAAAAACACTCATCCATAGGTACTGTCAGTTTAATCACAGCCCTGTGAGACAGGTGGTACTGATATCATTATCCCCATTTTACAGATAAGAAAACTAAGTCCTAGTTCCTCTGAGCACTATGTTAAGTGACTTTAACATGAGATTACACAGAGCTACTTCGTCAGTGTTTTTCAGTTGTTCCCAGCTCTGTGATCCCATAGACTATTCCGTCCATGGGGTTTTTTCTTGGCAAAGATTCTCTACTGGTTTGCCATTTCCTTTCCCGGTGTGCCCCCATCTTATAGGCATGTAGGGGGTAAGTGAATTCCCCAGGACTACAGAGCTAGTAAATGTCTGAGGCCAAATTTGAACTCAGGTCTTCCTGACACCAGACCTGGCATTCTATCCACTGCACCACCTAGTCTGAGCACTGTGTCAATGCAAGGACTGAAATATGGATTGGATGCCAACTCAGGATTCTTACATCCTCACTGCCCTTCCTTAAATCACTCTACATCTCTGGACCACTTTCCTTATAGAAAAGAAGGTGGCTGGCTTAAATCTAGGGCCCCTTTCAGCTCTAAATCAGAAGGGAGTAAAACTGGATTTAGTTGCTTTTGGGGGAAAAGGAAGAGGAGGGAAATCCAGAGCAGCGATTTCATCAGGATGGAAACTCCCTTCACTGCAGCAGATCTGTGTCTTGTTAAAGATTGCCTTAAACTGAGCTGCCTGAAGCACCAGGTCATGACTCGCCCAGGGTCACAAAGCTAATATGTATCAGAGGCAAGACTGTGGACTTTATCCACCAGGCTGGGTCTCTGGCTCCTGCCGACTCGGGGATGATGGGGAAATTACTTAGATGAGTACTTCCCTTAAAACTCAAGTCTGAGTTTTCTGAAGTCAAAAATTCATTCTAAATGTCTCCATTCATTTTGTAACCAAATGCCAACGATTCCGTAAATCATACCAACATTATTCATGAACTCTAAAAAGCCACTGTCAAGTTTTCAGACTTGAACAAAAAACAAAGGAATCCAGAGAAAAAGCCAAAGGGGCCCTTCTGGATTGCTTCCAGCCCAGAAAAAATGGCACTGTAGCCACATAGCTCTAAGAGGGTTCACAGGTCCCAACTGGGCCACTGGGTCAGGATGTGTATGCCTGCTCAGGAGCACGGGCAGAAATAAACAGACACAACGGCCTTGGTGTCCCAGCCAGTTAGAACAGGTTCAGCAGAAACCCAGGAAGTCAAGGAAGCTTTGACAGAAGGAAAAATGGAAGCATGAAGGATCTCTACTGCATGTACCCTTTGCTCTATTATCCATTTGGATAATAGAATTTGGGAGAAGAAAATCCATTTGCCACTCCCTCAGGCAGAACACTGATGTGAGACCCAGGACCCAGGGGACACATCCACAGGATGCCCTCTATAAAGTGAAAATGTTCAATTGAAGGACAATCTGACAGGTATCAAAACAAGGTAATTCAAAAGATAATCCTCTCTGTCATTACTTTATATTGGCTAGCAGACAGAAAGACATCATGGCAACTTAGAATTTTATTTTGTGGATGCAGCTTCCAGAAGAATTGCTATTCAACATTATTAATCATGGCTCCCAAGGTAGGACGGCAATGTGGCTATTTTATAGAATAAAGACATTGAAACATAATTTGATTCAACTCCAAAAACATTTATTAATGTGCAAAGCCTACGTGCAAAGTCCAGAAAATAAATCCCTGAACTCAAGGAGTTCTACATCTACAGGGAGAAGGTAATCTTAGCTCCAAGTAGTTTAGGAAAGAGAATTAACAGTAGCAATTCAAAATACCATTGTTAG
>CM053580.1:39491771-39519064 GCA_028627135.1 Pseudochirops cupreus | reverse complement strand
GGGGGAACCTCAAAGTTTATATTCCAATAAAGTTCTCAAGGATACTCTTTTGTCTATATTTTAGACATCTTGGGCAATGGCCGCCATGTGATTGATGCTTAATAATAAATAAGTTTACTGAATGATTGTAGAGCTGTGATTTAGCTGAGTGTGCTTTAAAATAATGAGCCCCCTTTCTCACTCAATGCAGTAAAACCTTATCTATATTGAGAAAGAAGTCAAATGGAAGTTTATTGATCCTTAGCTTAGTGCCCAGTGAAACTCTGACCCCTCAGCAAGAAAACGTGAAGTGATGCTGGGGCCTTGGAAGCTGAACTCTCAGGAGCGTGCCCACCGAGTGCAAACCACGCTGTGCACAGGGGTGCTATTGTTGTCCCTGTTTGCTCACTGCTTTCGTTTTAGTAAGTATCGAGCAGTTGGTGATTATTTACAGATCCTTCCAAACAGCAAGCACAGAAGTACCTTCTTGGCCGTTAAGGACAATTTGGAAGGCCAACATGGGGGAGACTATTATTTTTGAAGGTTCTAAAATCCGTCTTAATTTAAGTTGAAAGAAATTTAAAAGTGGGTGAAGCAGGATAGAAGGTATAGAATAATCCCTTTCAATGATTAGCCACACCTTGGTGAATAGAGTTTGCCTCAGCCTTCTTGATTTAACCTAATAATTGGCCAGCTCTGGTTAATCAGTTGAAAAGTATAGTTTGTATGAAAGATCTCAGATTACCCAGGTAGGGGCCCAGTTGTGGCTGTAATGGAATTTCTAGACCTTCTAGTCTTGTACATAGAATCCTGAAGAAGGCCAAGTAATGCCACTGGACTGTCAAGACCAAGTTAGGACGAAACTGCAGGGATGAGGCTGGGTTTCTAGAATTCTTAGAAGGCTCCTTTGAAGCCTGGGAGACATCTTGTTGACTGATAGGTATCTATTTTGAATCTTGATCGGAGAGCTGCTGAAAAGGCACTGAGGATGAAGTTCCAATTGAGTGTGGCGGCGTAAACTGATTCCTCTGGATGGCTGTAGCTGCCGTGACAGATCATATTTACTGACACTTATTATAAATGGATTTTCAAAACAATGTTGGTTTTGTGTAGCGAGAGGCCAGTCTGCCAAGGGCAGAACAAAGAAAAGTTATAATGTAGTACAAGATAAAAGGGCCTCTGCATAATAAGTAATAGCTAATGCCATTAAAATATAAGGTTTCCTTTCTGAATGTAAATATGAACCATTAAATTGGTGCTCATAAAAAAACCCAGATTTTTTCCCCATGAGTCCAATGCACGTACAAAGTCTAAATAACGCTGTACGAAGTGGCTAGGTAATGTGTCCAGTTCTGGGCATTTTAAAGTCCAGGCTGTCACAAAGAATAGGATGTTTCCAGATATAATCAATGAAAATATGTTTGTTAGAAGAGCGTATTCCTGATGTGGGACCCCTCTTGTCATCTCCATGAACATTACGCTCCGTTTGGGCCTTCTTAAATACATTCTAAGGAGTTGCTAAAGGCCCAGAGAGATTGTGTGATTTGTCCAGTGACTTGTCAGTTTATAAATGTCAGGGGCAGGGTTTAAGCCCATGTATTGTTATCTCTACAGATAAACTGTTGTTGTTGTTCAGTGTTTTTTCAGTCCAACAACAGGAGAGACCTTAGAGTATGTGGGTATTTCATTAGATCAGAAATTTTTAACTTTGTATCTTTGAACTTGTTTTCAAAATTTTTTCATCACTGTATTTCCATAGAATTGTCTTCTTTTGTAATCCTATGTATTTATTTATTGCTTTTTTTTTGGAGGGGGGAAGACAGGATAATTAAGTGACTTGCCCAAGGTCCCACAGGGTTAGTAAGTGTTAAGTGTCTAAGGTCACTTTTGAACTCAGGTCCTCCTGACTCCAGGGCACATGCCCTCTTCATTGGACCACCTAGCTGCCCCAATCCTATGTATTTAATTCTATGCATTTAAAACCATTATTCTGAGGGGGGAGGCACGTATTAACAGTGACTTCAAGTTTCAGAAAACTCTACACAAACGTCACCTTCTGAAATGAGGAGCTGCCTGAGGCATTTGGTTAGTGCAGGTTTATAATCCCTGCTAAGAAGGAGGTAGGGGCTGGTGGATTGCTTGAGTTTGGGAGTTCTGGGCTGTAGAGGACAAAAGATGCTTTCATTTCTGCATTGTCTGGCACCAATATGGTTAGCTTCCAGGAGTGCAGGGTGTAGTGGAGGTTGGGTGGGGGGACAGGATGGACAAACCGGCCAGGGCAGAAATAAAGCAGGTCAGATCTCTTAGTAGTGGGAACAAGTCCACGAGTAATTATCCTACTTCCAACTTGAGCAAGATAGACAGACACAGTCTCTCTCCCATGTTCCTCCCTACCCCCCAAAGGAAAGACATTTCAGTCTTTTGAGATTTGTTTTGGTTATTAGAATCAAATGAGATATTATGATTAATGTACTTTGTAAACCTTGAAGTGTTAAATGAATGCTGAGGTTTCCAGAGATGTAATTTTAAATGGATATTTAGACCCCTTGAATTACCATGAGATGGTCTGTTTATGGAAATGGACCTGAAGTATTTCCTGAGTCAACTCTAGGAAGAAAGAATTCATAACTGGTTTGCCTAGTCAGAGGAACAAGGAAGAACTATCCCTTGGCTTAAACCAAAACAAAACAAAAAAACATTTTCCCTGAGCTGGTTTTGTTGACAATGATTAAACTTCTCCGAATGGCTTGACTTGAAAGAGGAGAAAATTTCCCTGCAGGGTCTCAGGCCGCATTGCATAATGGCTCTCCCTGCAGAACTGTGGCAAGGGGCAGGCCCCATGGATGTGTCCAATTTCGAACTTGTCTGGTGGCGAGTGCAGAGATGAGGCAGGCAGCAGATATCGGCAGCTCTCCTTCCTGATGGCCGAGCGAGTGGCCAGGCTTGGATCTGCTTCCTGCTTGGATAGGCTTTGGAAGAGGTGGAAAACTTGCTCGTTTCCCCTCATGGCCCATAATTCTTTCACTTTGCTTTTATGAAGGTTAGTACAGGACAAGAGTTTCTTTGTAACAAAGCATGTTCAGTGCTCAGTCTAGCGTGACTAGCAGATATAAATTGTATGGAAGCAATTAAATTAGAAGGAAATGTCATGTGGGCTGAATTTAAATGGGCAAAGTGGTGGCATTGATTATTATTATTTTTTTCTTATACAGAGAATGGATTAGAGGAAGAAAAAAGCATGGGGGAGATGGAAGGGTTGAAGAGAGATTGGGAGAAATACCTTGGGGGTTGTCAAATGAGCAACTTTTAAACATTTAGTCAGTCACTGTCCAGATCCAGGCTTAGGCTAATGGTGCCACCAAATGTGTAAATCTTAGGGGAATTACACAGGCCCAGGGATACAAGGGGGAAAAAATGAAAACAGTTCCTATCCTCAAGGCACTTACGTTCTACTGAGTCCTTTTAATTCCTTGTGCTGCAGTTTGCTAATCATACGTATATATAAACTTGGGAGTGATTCCTAGAAAGATTTCTTTTTTTTTTCCTTTTTGGATTCCAGGCCATGCTTATGAATCATCTTCATTTTCAGACCACTAAAACCACCAGATCATTTTAATGTAATTGATTTACTAGTTCTATCCTGACTTATATTTGAGAAGTTAATGATTGGACTCATATGGGGTGCTTTATCAATGGTAAATTTCATCATATTAGATTTGACCAAATATTCTGGTGTAACAAGCTTTCTTTAGATACTCATTTTTCTCACCTCACATATTAGCCTAGAAAAATTTTAAATTCAAAGAATGCTTTTCACTTAATTCATTCACTATTAGGTGCAGAACACTGCCAGATATGGTATGTGATGCAAAGACAGACAGGACATTGCCTCTGCCTTCTAGAAACTTAACATCTACTAAAGAGTATGATACTAGGAGAGTAGCTGATTTTTAAGTTCATAACAGAGGTATAGATTGATAAGAAGAGGGCTGGAGGGGTCGTTTCTGACTGGAGGAATCACGCATAGCACCACATAAGGGGGAGGGGTTTTGTGTGTGTGTGTGTGTGTGTGTGTGTGTGTGTGTGTGTGTGTGTGTATTTCTGTGCTTTCCTGCCTTTGGGCTTTTGCTCATATGATTTCATCCACCTGGAATTCCTTTCACTCTCCATCTCTAACCAAAGTACACTTTGCCTACAAAAAGTTGCCCTTCTAGTATCATCACAGCCTGAAGTGATCCCATGGTCTTGCCCAGGCTCCTTGCATGGAAGGTGCACTTAAAAAATGAATCATAGATTTCTAATTGGAAGGAACCTTAGATCATCCAGGCCAACCAAGTCCCTCATTTTGCAAATAAGAAAACTTAGTTCCGAAGGAAAAAAAGTGATTGACCCAAATCTATATAGGCACTAAGAAAAAGATGGAATTTGAACTCATGTCTTCTGGGTGAAATTTAGTACTTTTCCATTAGATCTTTTTCTTTAGAACCCCTGGCAGTTATATGAACTCCCAGCAGGCATCCTCTTCTGAACCCTTGCCAATCATCTGAACTCCTAACAATTACTACTTGTATGGTCTATTTGGCAATTAATCATGCTCTACCTCTGAACATCTCCTCTATTGTCTTGAACTCTTATTAAAATCTTTTATAGTTTAACTTTTCATGTCCTAAGGTTTTATCTTCCTGACTAGATTATAAGCCCTTTTAGGGAAGTTGGGAAATCATAGGATCAAGCAGTGGCTATCTACTTCTTTGTTTACCGAAGGATATATTGGAGGGTATCTTGCACACAGTAGGTGCACATTAATATTGATATTGGTGATTTTATTTGATTTTTGTAAGTCTAAACTGAAACTAGGAAGGAGTGGTCAGGGCTTTGTCCTAGGGTGCTGAAATTCAGAGAGGCCTGATAACTACTTATATTTCTCCAATAGCTAGAAACAACTGAGCTTAGCAACTTTTTAGCGAGAGTAACGAGTTGAAATAGGAAAAAAAAATTTGAGTGCTCCAGGAATTCAAAGCTAGATTTGCAGGATTCCAACTCCTTTTTGCTACTGCCCTCTTCTGAGGTTTGAATCTAATCCCTGGTTGTTCCTAGTTATAGGGACTATGCTGTTGATTCCCGCCCCCTCCTTTGGAATTACTCAATCATCCATCCTTTCCTTTCTAAGTATGTCCCCACCCAGTACAGTTTCTCATAATAAGTAGTCATATTTGGGTCCACGTTAACTTGTTAGCTGAGATACTTGACACTAGCTGCGTGACCTTGGGCAAGTCACTTAAGCCAGATTGCCCTGCCTCTCCCCTGCAAAAAATTAAAAAAAAAATTAAAGTAGAATGGACTTCTTCCAAAGATTGCATGTACCTCTTTCCTAGAAGTCCTTAAACTGAGACTGAAAGACCACTTATTAGGAATTTCCTGTCAGGCAAGGGGTGAACTTCCTGTGGCTCTAAGGTCCCTTCCAACTCAGAGAATCTGTGATTCACGTATAAGGAAGGCATTGGTGGGGGTAGGGCAGTAGGGAAGGAGGAAGGAGATGTCAGGAGACTTGGATTCTATTGCCACTTACTATTATTAACATTGTCACACAAACCATGCCTCAGTCTACTCATCTGTAAAATGAGGAAATCTCCAATTTCTCTTCCATCTCTACGAATTACCTTGACTGATTGATAAACTGATGACTTGATTGAACTTCCAAGATTTGGCTGAAGGGCAGAATTTTTCTCTCCATATGTTCCCAGAAAGGTCACCAACACAGCATGGGAGCAGGGGAAGATGAAGGATATGGCTTAATTTATTTACCTTTATTTTTGGGAGGGGATGGTACTAATGGCAATCACTGGAGGAGATCTAGTTAATAGAATGATTAAGAATAAAACAACTTCGTGCTACTGGAATTCAAGTGGCATGGTTTACAATTTCCCCCCTACAGATATAAAATTTTTTTTTGATTGCTTAAATTAAGTTGTAGAAGCACACTGGACTTAGAGCCAAAAGAACCTTAGAAATCATTGAATCCAACCCCTCTCATTTTACAGATGAGGAAACAGATGGGCAGAGACGTTAATGACTTATCCATGGTTACCCAGCTACCAAGTGTCTGAAGCAGATAGGGAATCTTTAAATGGAAGCAATAAACAATTTTTTCCAAATCCCACCTCAGTTCTTCTGACTGTTCTATTGCAAGAAGAGAGGGAAGTTTAGGCTTCCCAGGCTTTCATCTAAACATTTCCTCCTTCCTTTTCCTGGGATCTTGTAAGATGGGAGAGATCTCTCCTTACCAAGCATTTGTACCATCATGAGCCATCTAACATTCAGAGAGCGTAGTGAAAAGGTCAACATTTTCAAGCTGACACGATGACCAGATTTTGTGTGGGAGACTTTGACAAAAGGCTTCTTGTTCCCAGTGGGACTGGCACCTCTTTTTCCCAATTGAATCTGACATTTACCTCATCGGATGGTGAGCTTTTTTGGAATTAATGATAACAGTCCATTTGCTTAGAAACAAGCAGAGAGAAAGGAAAAGAAGCCTTGGGCCCTATTTGACCACATCCAGATGCCCAGTAGTTGGAAACAAGTGAATGGAGGTGAAAATAAAATGGGCAAAGATGAAAACCCTTTTGTTGTTTTTTTGGTGTTTTGGTTGACGACTTCCCAGGGCTCAGCAGCCCATGACTAGAGCCCTGAGTTGGAGTGTTCTGTCCCTCTGAGGGCACATTCCATTGCCATGACCATGAGCTCCCGTGTGTAAGTCTGGTCTAGTGACTTTGTTTATTAATAGGCACTGTTCTTCCTGGGACTCCTGGGACTTGATTTACATGTGAACTTCTCTTCCTTCTCTCAGCCCAGACAAGTGGGCAGGTCTGAGATTGGAGTGTGTGAGCTAAACCACAACTGAAACCATTCTTTGGACCCACATTGTTACATGCCTGCCAGCAGGTAATTACACTGAACTGTGGAGGTGGACTTGGGACAGACCGAGGAAACCCCTGCCGTTTGTTGTCCTTGTGCTAGGCAAGAGCAGATGTTCTAGGTACCTTTAGGTAGGGCAGGGGATACAGGAATCCAATCTGAGATACTTTCTGACTGTGTGATTCTGGACAATTTTTTCAACTTCTTTCTACCTTGGTTTCCTCAACTGTAAAATGGAGAATTATCTCCATTATAGATAATAGCATCTACCTTTCAGGATTATTGTGAGGATCAATTGAGATATTATCTGTACGGTGCTTTATAGTCCTTTAAGCATAATATAAATATAAACTAGTACTATTATTATTCTAGGTTCTGAGAGGGAGGGTATTAGGAACAATAAAGGCTAAAAAAGTGATTCCGTTATTTTAGCCTCCTGGAAACACCAGAGAATCTTTGCACCTTGTATTATTTTGGATAGTTTGAAGGACCTCAGTAACAAAGAGAGACAAACAAAACAAAACCTTCCAAACTTTCTTTCTCTTAACTTATTCACTCCCAAAATCATGAACCCAAATCTCATTAAAAGACAAAAGGACAAAGACAGAGAAGTACTCACTTGTCTTAAATTTTAATTTATATCCTGAACTTAACAAACACTAAATAGAATGGGCATTTATCTCTACTGGGTAGAAAAGGAAAAAAAATTGCACATGAAATTTCAGGTTACTCTAATGTATAACTATAATGCACAACTCTGGTTTGTTTTTTTTAAGGACATAATACGGTCAAATGGTAGCTTTCAAAGCTGTCTCCTGCTTGTCTGGCCTTCCCTCTGGCCTTCATTCTGTTCTTTTTTATTAAAAAAAGATGACTCAATGACCTTTTTTTTGGGGGGGGGGAGGCATCTTATCCTTAACCTCCCTTGCTTTCCTATCCCCTCAAAGAAAAAAAAAGAAAGAAAAAGGAAATCCTTATAACATTTTCATAGTCAAGCAAAATGAATTCCCACATTGTCTATGTCTAACATGTTTGTCTTATTCTGCATCTTGAATGCAACCTTCTCCATCAAGAGACAGATAGTAAGAGACTTGTTAATTTTATGAACGTGACTATTTTGATTGATCAATCTTGATATTGCACTTTGGAAATGTTAAGGTTTTAGTCATAAGCCATATGCATGCATGGATACGCACATATGTAATATTTACACACATACACACTTCTATGCATGTATATATCTATGGTTCCAGACCTATGATTTCATCTGTATGGGGAGCTCCCAATATGGAAACTTCCTCAACCAACTGGTTAGGTGGTTTGGTAAGGTTGCCCAGTTGCTTGGGACAGTGAGATAAAGTGAGTTGCACATGGTCTCACTGCTAGTATGTATCTTTGGCATGACTTGAAGTCAAGTCTTCCCGATTCTAAGGCCTTTTGTCTATCTGATAGTCATACAAATACTTGTGCACACATCTTGGCTTTCTGCCAAAGGCCATTATGAACAGAGGATCATGGATTCACTGGGAAAGAGCACTGGACTTGGAAACCCAGAGATATGGGTTCTAGACCTGACTGCCATTAATTCCCTGTGCTACCTTGGACAAGGCAGAGTGGCCTCATTGATTGTGGGGTTCTCTTTTGCTTGTGCCAATCTATGAGCCTACATGAAGGAAAGAGGGAACAGGCATAAAAATCTGGCAAGTCAGTACAAAAGCGAATAACCCTTGGGAGCCTGCAGACAAAGGCATTGACTTGATGGAGAAGTGGCTTCATTTTTGCCCAGTGATGGCAGACTATGTGAAAGCCTAAAGGATATTGGCTGAAGTGATCCAAAGAGAATGGAGGAATTTTTCAGAATGACCTCAGAATTTACTTCTGAAGTTTCTCTCTCTCTCTCTCTCTCTCTCTCTCTCTCTCTCTCTTCCTCTCTTTCTCCCCTTCCTCCTCTTCCTCCTCCTCTTCCCTCCCCAGTTTTAGATTTTTCAATTGCTAGAGGAGTCAGAAAATGATTCTTGTCCTAAGCTGTGTTATCAGTCAGGTTCATTTGTTGTTTAAAAAAAAAAGCAACTTTTCTTTGAAACATTGAGCTCAGATGAAGCATAGAATAGTTTAACAATAGGAACTTTGTGTTACTTTAAAAAAATCTTTAGTAAGACAAAATGTTCGCCATTCTTTCCCAGGCCGCACTGAATATGGAGGAAAGGTGGGGAGCCCATCTTAGATAAGACCGTCCATGAAGCAAGGAGCATTCAGGCATAAAATCCCACTTTGAGAGGCAAATTGGATGGGAAACTGGAGGGCAAGAGGAAAGTTAACCTTTGCAACCTCAAGGCTGCAAGAATAGAAGGCCCTCTTTCCTGAGACTTGGGAGCAGTTACATTCGGATACCTTGGAAACCCCAGTGCTTCAGAGCAATAAAAAGGAGATGTTTCCTACACAAACACAGGGTGTTTGTGCTTTATGCCCCCAAAGCTCTGTCCTGGGCCCTTTTCTTCTCTCTCCACACTCCTTCTCAGTAAATCACATGGATTCAGTTACTACCTTTTTTACAAATGCCCCTAAGTCTGTAGACCTTAAAGGTCTAGAAACCCTACTTTGCTAACGACCGTCGCTCCATGTTTCTGCCCTAGCCATCTTAAACTCTGTTGTCAAAGTGGAACTCATCATCTGTTTGCTTAGCTCCTTATCACCTCTTGCTTGGACAATTAGCAGTCCTTAGCTCACTTCTGGGGTCATCTGAGTGCAAACCCCTCCCCCCTCAAAACTCTGTATTTATTTTGAATTTAGATACTTATCTATGTACATGATTGCCACCCCTCCCCTGGGAGAAAGTAATCTCCTTGAGGGCAGGGACTGTTTTTGTGTTTGCTTCCCCTGCGACTGGAACAAAGTAGATGCTTATGAAATACATTGAATGGAATTGAATTGCTTTAAAAAAAAAGTCTCAGCTACGGCTATGTAAAACTTTGGTAAAATGAAAGTTTATTAAATCAACATTTCTTTGTGTTATGCTAGCCATAAACCCCATCCAATGGTGGTGAAATGTAAGGGTTTCAATCTGTATTTAACTTATACACTTTCTTTTTTTCTCTTTTTTTACAATTTTATAGCTAATTTTTTAAAGTTTAATTTTTAATTTAAAAATTTAATTTTAAATTAATTTAACTTTTAATTTTACAATTTAATAGCTAAGTTTACTAAGCTATTCCAAGGTTAGCTTATTCTTATGCCTAAGTTTATTGTTAGGGCTTTTAAACCTTGGGTACCAGCCCCTGGTCTGAGGTCTCTGTATTTTGGGGGAGGAGTAATAGAATGATAATGGGAAGAGATATTAGTCTGGTGATAGGAGGAAGTTCTGGAAACAACTTAGGTATGGGCCTGGCAGTTGTCTGGAGGCCTGAGGACAGAGTAGGCGTTCACCTACCTGCTAACCAGACTTCAGAGTTGGACTACGCCTTGTTTTTGATGCTATTCTTGGACGCATCCCTGTGTTTTGTGGATTTCATCAGCACATCTGCCCACACCAGGCACCATGGGTTTTTCTTCTTGGTTCTTTTTCAAGAGGCCCCAATAGGCAAGAAGTTCCATTACCCTCTAGTGTTCTGAATTTAGGAAGGATGGGGAAAGGTGGTCCGTACCATTTTTATCTGACTGTCATCCCTCCCTCTCCTTTAAATCAGAGAAGATCAGGCTTCTTCATACTGACTTTGTTCCCTTGTAATATCCTCCTTGGAAGAAACATGGTGAGATTGGCACAGAAACTTGGCATACTAACGTATCAGTCATCTCATACGCATGATTATTTCATTTGGCTCACACTAACTGGAGGGTTGAGAGTAGAGGTAGAAAATAAGGTAGAAAAAAACCCTGCTCTTTTCTAGTTTCTTTCTTTCATTCTTTTTTTTTTTGGAGGGGGAAGGCAGGGCAATTGGGATTAAGTGATTTGCCCAAGGTCACACTGCTAGTAAGTGTTAAGTGCCCCTTTTCTAATTTCTTTGATGAAAGTTTTCTACAAAAGTTATTTTTTAGGGGGAAGGCAGCAGGATGGAAGGGCAATAATTTTTGATGTGATTGCTTATACAAGATCCTTAATTATTTGCAACAGCAGGAGTACGATAGGGGAAGACATTTGTTTGCATTTATTTTCACTTGTGGAAGGATGAATGACTCTTCTATATATATATTCAGCAAGAATTTCTGGGAGAACAAAAGCAAAATTTCAGAACTAGATTTTGGGGGCAGTGTGATATAGTGGAAAGAATACTAGCTTTGTAATCAGTGGTCCTGGGTTCAAATTTCACCTTTGACACTTACTCCCTGTATGCCTTTTGGCAAGCCACCTTGCCTCTCTGGGCCTTGGTTTACCCATCTGTAAAATGAAGTGGTTGGACTTTGAGCTTCCATCCCATCCTGGATCTGTGATCTCTGTACACTCTTATAAAATATTGGTATATTGACCATGTCTTTATCAGATAAATCCTCTGCAGTAAGTAGTCATAAGTATAAGTAAAGTTTTCCCTAATTCTCTAATATTTTTTAACCTCAGGATAAGGTCTACTGAAATTCTCGGTGGTTTACAAATAGGAAATGTGATTGTAATAAAGGAGTTATAATAATCACAAAAATTCAGAATCTCAGGAGTTGGAAGGAACCTCAGGAGCCATCCAGTCCAATCCTTATACAATAACTTCACCCAAACCTTTCTTCAAGACCTTCAGTGAGGAAAAGCCACTACATCTGGAGGCAGCCCATTCCCCCTGTACCAAGTTCTCATTGTTAGGAAGGGTGTTCTTTCATTAGTCCAAAATCGGTTTTTTTTGGTACATTCTACTCAGCATCCAAATCTAAGTCTTTCTGCCACTTGATAGCTCTTCCAATACTTGAAGATGGGCGTCATGCCCACCCTGAGTCTTTTCTTCTCTAGACTAAACATTCTCAGTTCTTTCGGTCAATGCGCTTGTGACGTGAACTTGATGTGAACTAGCTGTTTCCTTCACTATCCCTCTTAGATGTGGTGCCCAGAACTGAATCCAGTATTCCGAATGGTTCTGACCAGACCAGAGCACAGTGGGACCATCACCTCCCTCATCCTATCCATTGACTATATCTTTCAATGTAGTCTATGATTGCTTTAGTTTTTTGGATGCCATGTAATTTTTTTTTGGAAAAAATGATTTTTTATTTTGAACTTAAACACCCTAAAAAGAACATTTCCATTCTGCCAAATCATTGTCAAGGAAACCTTTAATTATTTCTCTGATAGCAGTTGATTATTATTTTCTTGGGGAAAAAAAAGTGAAAATACTGGTTAAAAATAATTTCAAGCTAAAAAGGAAACCCAGTACTTACAAAGAATTGAGATGTATGGTTTGTGCTTTTTTCTTTGTAATAATAATAACTTTTATATAACATTTTAAGATATGCAGTGTTCTGCCTTCTTATTTCATTTAGTATTTACAACAGTCTTGGCTATGATACTACCATAGCTTCTGGAAATGACAAAAAGTCTTGTGAATTTTGTTGTTTTGTATCTTATATACATATTCATCCAGCATAAAACTGACTGTGGAAAAAGTTTGGACAGCATGCCCTACCAAAAGAATCAGTAAGATTGATAGTAGCACATGTGCTCTGTTGCTGTCTTCATGATAATTGGAGGAAGGTTCCCAATGTGTCAGGTGTGTGGTGAATTCATGGGAGGATATGGAAAAGAGTTGTACAGGATGGGCAAACATGAATGGATTGTGATTTGTAGTTGGCAAGAATGCCTACATCCAAGAGGTCAGAGGTCCATTGGAGTATTGCTTCTGTAATGGGAGGGTTCATTTCTTTAAATGCTACCCTTTCAAAGAGTTTTCCAAGTTTTGCATTGCTCAGGATGGTCTATCTTTGGGGTCCTGTTCACTTTTCAATCTTACAATTGTTCGGCTTTTACTGCCTCTCGGAAGAGTCCAAATCATCTTCCATAACTGCCGTCTTCCAAAACATCAGATTTTTTTTTCATTCATTCATTTATTCTTCTCTTTAATCTACCAGCTCTGTTTAGTTTTCCTTTCTGAAGTTCTCATGGGTTCTCTTATAGGAAAGGTAGCATGGTATGTTGGGAAGTCTACTGGATTTTGAATTGGAGGACCTGGTATTAAATTATGGCTTTCCCGCTTACTAACTGTGTGACACTTCACTTTTGTAGGACTACAGTTTCTTCAGCTGTGAAATTAAGGGACCGGACTGGACAGCTTTTAAGGAAGTCCCTCTCTGCCATGATCTGATGGTCTATTACATGATCGGTTGCATTTTCGTCACATTGCCAAAATATCTAAACTAGTTCCATCTGTATTTTCAACATCGCATTGGTTCTGGTCAAGTCACTGTATTTGAAATGGAAAAAAAAAGGTGCATTTCTCAGTGCATAATATCTCTTTAAATTCTGGCTGGAACAAAGTACAGTCTGATAGTTAGCTTGAGTTATGCAACTGAGTGACTAACTTCAATCTGTTAAGTTTTAGAGAGGAAAAAAAGACAAGAAAACTAGCTGATCACGGGACTGCTGGAACATTTACAGAGATTTTTATCCAACACCCCACACTACTGGATCTCACATAGCTGAACATGGTTCCCTTGGCATTTAGACTCTTGTTTTCCAGCATTGCCCTGGCTCAGCTTAGCGAGCAGTTACTCAGCAAAGGAATATTGAAGATCTCCGAAGCATAGGGGTGAATTCTTTCTCCCTAAATTTCCTTTAACCTTTTCAGGCCATGCAAATCCTCCAAGATTTCATGAACTGCTTGGTGTAGTTCAGTCTTTCCTTGGAGATTCAGGCTAGTTCTGTGAAGGCTGGATTTCCTGAGCACTGCAAGAACACTTATTTGTCACCTCTTTGCTGCCATTACTGGCAGTAGTGGTCAGTTCATTGCTAGTCATAGTTTGATGATTGTCACCTTGAACCATGAGGTCATTAGGTGTCAGAAATCCAGCCAGGGTTGGGCCCAGTCTGCACTTAGGTAGGAAGCAATGCTACAAATAGGGGAAGTGATTAAGGAGGTGGCGCTCCATTTGAGTCAGTGCTAACTACAACATCATTTAGGGAGTGCTTGGGACTTGTTGTCCTCCCTACAGGGAAACAGTATCCTAGCAAAGGCTCTGCCCTGTGGTTAGTTTTTTTTCTTTGTTCTTTTTGGTCACTGTCATGATTTTGCCAGATGAAAAGGGTCACCCCAAACTTTTCTGACATGTGAGTACTCTGTTGAGGGAGAGCATCATGTCCTGAGAAGCAGTGGGATGTGTGGGTAGAGGGCTGGCTTTGGAGTCAGGAAGAGCTGAATTCAAGGCTTCAAATCCTGTCTCTGACTTACATGAATTATATGATCCTAGTCAAGTTTTTTAATCTCTTGGTGCTTCTCATCAACTCTTTAAGATGAAAAGTAACTCATTTAACTATAAGCTGATGACCTACATTGGTCTAGGCTGATGAAATCAGATCTGGAACAACAACAATAAAAAAAAGATAATTTTATTAGGGGGATTAACTGGGGATTAATTTAGCTATGTTTGGAGATGCTTGGTTATGGGGTATTTTTTTTTAATTTAACAACTCTTTATTAAGTTATAAAGGGATTGTGATCAGCATCAGTGGAGGAAGTACCCACACCAATAAAATCTTTGAAGATTGAAATCTTTGTGAGGAACAGCCAGGATACAAACCTTTTTCTTATAATTGGCCAATATTCATCATCAATTTGTTATCAGAAGAAGACTATGAAGTGTGTCTTTCAAGACTAGTGAATGGTGGGTAGTATTTCCAAGTCTAAATTGAGAAAAACTTCTATATCCATTATTGGATGGGGTTGTGAGAGAAGAAAATCCATTCCCTGGGGGGTGGCTCCCTGTGTGCAGAGGCAGTCCTTGCTGTGTTGGACACCCAAAACAGGCCTGCTAACCAGCTGATATTTGAAAGACTTGCTTACTGCTTTATTGCGAAAGTTTTTTCCTTTTCGCTAAAGTCTTGTGTTTTGACCATTTTATATATGTATATATATTTCAGTTTTGGCTGGAGGGAGAGGGTCATGTAAAAGATATTACTGGAATGCTAATCTTAAATTTGTGAGCTGATTGAAGAGAGAACATATATGATATATATCATGCATAAATGTGCTGTATTGGACATTGTTTAGTAATGATGTTACTAATATACTCACAACCTCACTGAGATATCTTTCAGTCAGTCATCCATTTATGGCACTTCTGATGGAAATGACTGTCCATGTCACATTTTGTTTCACCATCATGTTTTTTCAGAAACAATTAACATCAGGGGTGGGGGGGTGGGGGAGTGGAGATGTGCCAATACAAGGAAAAAGACATTTCCAAGGAGCCTACAGTAAGTAGAATAAATGCAAATTAAACTGAGTACTCAAGTAATAAATGGATGCATGATAATTTAGTGGTAAGAATCAGGAAGGGTTGTAAGGTTTTAGTAATATGGTTAATTAACTGGATAGTGATGGCAGTGGCACAGAAAGTTAACATCTAAATTCTGAAATGTTGAATTTTAATGGCTGGTTTCAGTTTTTTCCAAACAAACATTTTTTTTTTTTGCCAGGCAGTCGCAGACAAATAGAGACATAGCCTACATACAGTTGTCCCTACCAACGCCATTTTTGAATGTTAGTGTGGTGTGGTAGATAAAGCATAAGACACAGTGAAGTGACTGAGAACAGATCCTTCCTTGGGTACTGTGTGTTCATGGACAGATTGCCAGCCCTAAAAGGAATTGTTTATTTGTCTGTAAAATGGGCAAAATGCTTCACTAATTTTAAAATATTCTGCACAACTCATTAGTTGCCAAGATAATATAGTCAACCTCACAGAGTCAAGGATTGAAGCATATATAGCCTCTTAGGTACTTTCCAATTCAGCAGTTCTGGGAAAGGGTTATGGTAAGGATGGTATTTGACAATGTGTGCAATATTTTGCCATGTTAGTAGATCGAATGTAAACCCTTTGAGGACAGGGACTATTTTTTTCTTTATTTTCCTCTTCATATGTACCGTGAACCCAGCGAACACAGTGCCAGACACAAAGGAGGCACCTAATAAATGCTTGTAAATTTGACCATTGATAATGGTGTTTCAGCTCTTTGCCTTTTGATGACATTGTGGGACCATCTCCTCCTGTAAAATCATTTTGACTAACTGTCTAAATTTAGAATTAACAAGAGTTGAAATGGTCAAAAGCTGGGGCACAAGGATGAAGCACTAGAAGCAGCTGAATAAAGCTACGAATGATTGATAGTTTTATCAGCCTCCGAAAAGCTCTATAAAAAGCCACTTCTCAGATATATTTCATACTGGCACTCCCACCTCACCCACTCCTCCAGGTGTGACGGTTACTAAGACATTACCTCTTGAGACTTGTTCTGTTCAGCTCAGATTCATTCCTGTAAAATATTGGAATTTCCTTGGTGGCTTAATGGTCCCTAGCAATCCAGTATTGAATCAAAACCAGGTATAAGCTAGAGGAAACCAACAACACCCTTCTTGGAATCCAAGGACCGAGTTAGTTCTTATTCTGTTGACTGCGTGATAGTAGACCAGTTGTGTCTGCTCTTTGAGCTGGGCTTTAACTCTTTTGTAAAATGGAGAATCCTAATCATGTTTACACTACCTATCTCTTGGGGCTGCTGTAAGGAAGGTGCTTTGTAAACCTCCTTTGGGAGCTATTGTTCTTGGCCCCTTGGCATTGTGGCACTAGATTTTTGGGTAGCTATTTTCATTGTGAGTTGGTCACTGATTGTCCATAATGTTTTTGAAAGGCCCTCCATATCTGTGGACTTCAGTTTCATCATCTATACAATGGAAATAATTATGTTACCACCCAGATAACTCAGAGGGTTGCTTAAGGTCAATTAATAAAACTCATTGTCTTTTGGTTGTCATGGCCAAAGAATTCCACATCTAGAGACCAGCTTTCTGCTGATGAGCCTCCCCACCCAGAAGCTACTCCTTTGATTGCAGACACAGGTTGTGTTTTTAAACCTTTGGCAGCTTGGTGGAATCTACTAGAGTCTGTGCTTCACTGGTACCATCTTTAAGAACCCAAGGTCAACTCCACACCACAGTGAGGCATCCAAGTAGGAACTTTTGGGTGGCATTATGCAATAGGAGAAGCATTGGATTTGCTGTAATCAGATGAGCTAGGTTTCAAGTTACCTCTAATGCTACCTGGTTGTGTGACCTTGGGCAAATGATTTAGCTTCTCTAGAGTTCTGTTTCAAAGACATTGACCTATATGACCTCTGAGGTCCATCTCAGATCCTGTGATTTTAAAGACCCTCCCTCTTAATTCACAATCTGTGACTTTGCTTTATTTTTTTTTAAGTGTAAACAAAACATTTTCTATCATTTGTACACACTGAGGGATAAGTATGATAAAACTCATACCAGCTGAGGTTGAGAATATTCTGAATTACATATTATTTTAAAAGTGGCATTACTTTGAAGGACATAACATAGTGAAAACTACACGGCTTAAGAAGGTGTAGCCGGTATTTTGTCAAGTAGGGCTCCTTCAACTTGCTTTTATGACCAGATTTCCAACTGAATGGTATGTAATTCAAATATCCATTATTTGACTATAAATGACACTTTGAAGGTTCTTGAAAATTATTTGTTCTTTTAAGTAGCTTAAACATTCCCCTTGGAAATCTTGTTCCAACTATTCATTTGCTTAGCAAACCCATTTTTCATAGGACAAAAGTAAAGTCTGACCTCACCTTTTTTTGAAGGGTCCATAAGATTCTGAATGTATACAAAAGTATTAGGCATTGCCATGGAGTCAGCCTCTAAGATGTGTCTGCGAGGTAAATTTTACCATGATTTAAAAAAAAAAGTCGAATGAACATTTTGATATCTAAAAGAAGTAGGAAAAGAACTTTGTTTCAATAAAGCCTGCTAATTTAGATGGAAAAAAGTCAAATTATTATTTTACCTTGATCCAGTGACATATGTCAGGGGACAAGTTCTTTTACAACACTCATCTTTTTCCTCTAATCTCACAGCAAGAAAAAAAAATAATGTGTTTTTTATGGTTTTTAGACATCTTTTTAAAAAATTTTAAAATAAGTTAATTGATGCCTTTTCTCTTTTACTACATAGTCTCTCCTCTCTTGTATGCTTTCTACATTTGCCTGCAATATTATTAGTGTTCAAAAACAACATAATATTCATCCTTAGAATGAGAGAATAACTCAAAAAAAATTTTATGGTCCATTCCATTCATCAGGCATTTATTAGAAGCTTCTTCTGGACAAGATACTGTGTTAAAGTGTTAAAACAGATGCACACTCTGTTATCCTGAAAAGGGAGGTTTTAGTTGGGAGACAACCATCACCTGCATCAGAGCACAGACAGTCAGGCAATCCTCTCTATATACAGATGGCTTCTTAAAGCAGGCAGGCAGATGGACAGACACACAGACAGATGGACACAGTGCCAGTGGCTCACATGGCCACTCCCGTGCCCATGGGAGGTGCCCTTGATGACAGCATCATTTTCATAGTCTAAGGACAACTGTTGCTTGTAAGTAATTTTCATCCCCAAGCTAATGAAACTATATAATACTCCCGTCATTGTTGCTTACATTATTAAAGTTATTATGATTATGTTGAAGTGACATCAATATGTCTCATTCATTTCAACTCAATAGCATGAGCTAAGCGCTTGTTATATGCAAAGCATTCAGCTGGGCTTTGGGGAATGCAAAATTTTTTAAATTTAGACACAGGTATTTCAATTTCAATGTAATTTTGAAATATAATTACCAAAATAAAAAAAAATCATGCTAATGGACCCCTGGGATAGTCCTTTTTTTTTTTCCCTTCTCATCTCCCTTCATTTTCAGGTGTTTCTATGTTCTTATCTCCCTGTTGGAATGGAATCTCCTTGTGGGTAGCAATTGTTTCTGTATTCCCAGAGCACCTGGCACATAGAAAGTACTTTATTCATTCATTCATTTATTAATTTATTCATTCATTCATTTATTTATTTTTAGAAAGTACTTTATAAATGTGGGTTGGTTGATTGATTGATAAAGTGTCGCCAGGGTACAAGTATTGTTATAACTTTTCTGGAAGTGGAAGCTGGAACTCTCAGAAGTCATAGGCTCATATAGATTCAAAGCTGGAAAACACTTTAGAGGCTGTCTAGATTAACTACTTCTTTTTATAAATGAATAAACAAAAAACCAGGGAGGTTAAGTAATTTACCAAGATCACATAGGTAATAAATGACAATGGCAGAATTTGAACCCAGATCTTTTAACTCCAAATACAGTGTATTTTCTGCTTTATCCTGTGGTCTGTCCTCTAAAGTAAAGCGACTTGCCCAAGGTTACCCAGCTGGTGAGTAGGTGAAGCCATAAATGGAACTTTTGACTTGGAGTACAGGGTTCTTTTTACTATCAATTTGTGCTGGCAGAACTAATTTTGCCACATCAGTTGTCTCATTTGATCCTTTTTGAAATGACTGGAGTATGGCAAGGCAAATGGACTTCTTGATGCAGCCCTAGATGGACGCTCATTTGTAAAGAACTTACATTTTAATGGGAAAAACAAGCAGGAAATATACAGAGTGCCCTAAAAATCTTAGGATAGTATTTGGTTTTAATAGCTAAAAATTGCCTAAGACTTTTGGTGTACCCTCTGAGTGTGTGTGTGTGTGTGTGTGTGTGTGTGTGTGTGTGTGTGTGTGTGCATGTGTATGTGTACACATCCATAATTTATACCTTATGTGTGTATTATGTATGTATTATATACAGCATAACAGAAAGAATAAACACATTATATATGTGTGTATGTGTGTATACATACACACACACTCAGAATAACAGAAAGAATAAACGTAAATAAATTCAAAGTAGTTAAAAAAAAGGTGGTTTGGGAGGCAAGGCAGTAGCAGCTGGGGACATCATGAAAGGCTTCACTTTTGTATTTTAAAATATCCTTTCTAGTAGCTCTAATATCTTAGCAGTTTTTGAAACAAAAGTTTGTTACCTAAACAATAAGATTAGGTAGAAAAAGTGCCAGCACTTGGAAGTAAGGAGGTGAAGTGTGGAGGGAAAAGGGAAGATGGACGGACCATTAAAAAAATTTATTCAACTGTCCTGTAACCAAAGCATTGTTCTCATGTAAGTGGAGAGGAGTGGAGTTCTCCATTGAGTGGTGTTTGGAACATAATGGATTTTACCTTTATGGGAAATTATTGCTAATAGAGACAGTTTTGCAGAGTGTATACAGTGCTGAACCTCAGCTTAGAAAAACCTTGTCTCGTCTCTGACTCTAGCTGTGCTACTGTTGCTGGGTAAGTCTCTTACCTCCTGTGAACCTCTGGCAAATTTCTGAGATGTTCTAGTAACACCTAGAAAGCTGTAATCCAAAGGGATTTAGAGGAAATTAGAAGACAACTCTCATCCACTAATTTTACTGTTGAGCAAACTGAAATTCAGAGAAGGTAAATGAGTTGATCCAATTTATTTTGGTACTAAAGGGCTGAGATAGGGCACCTGGAGGGCTGGGTCTGAAGTCAGGAAGATTCATCTTCCTGAGTTCAAATATGGCCTTAGATGTTTATTAGCTGTATGACCCTGGGCAAGTTCACTTAACCCTGTTTATCTCAGTTTCCTCATCTGTAAAATGAGCTGGAGAAGGAAATGACAAATCATTTCAGTGTCGTTGCCAAAAAAACCCTAAATGGGGTCACAAAGAGTCAAACATGACTAAAACAACTCAACAACAAAGGACAGAGCTAAAATTCACGCTCAGTTTCCATCAGCAGCATCCTAGATGCTTGATACAATTCCTGCTACCACCTCACAAGAAGAGGTTCCAATTTGGGCATGTGTTGTGTAAGGAGCCACAACCTTGACCAAAGGATTTTCGATCTTTGAGTGTCCGTAGAAGAATAAAAGGCATTAAATGAACGTTGAAAAAAGCAGTGACAAGAAAACTGGAAGAATGCTCCTGATGGTGTTTGTGTTCCTCGGGTACCCCGAGCAAACATTCATGTTCTGTTATAAAGGAGCAGCATGCCACACTGAACGGGTGCCAGCAACATGTTGCAACAGTAGCAGAGGAATGCAGAGAGCTGGATGTAGAGCCCGTCCTGTGTGCACAGGAAGATTTATGGCGCTCCAGAATGGAAAACCAAGAACTCAATCCTGTTTCATGTTGCCATCTCTTTATGGCTTGTGCCACTGTTGCCTGTTTTCAGTGGTTTGGTTCTTAGGGGAGGACGGCAGGTTTTTTGCAATAATGGATCACATTTAGATAATTTTTTAAGGTTTACAAAGTGTTTTATATATTTAGCTCATAGTTTCTAGGTTCATTGTCCCAACCCACACTTGGACTACCAGGTCGGTCCCCAAAACTCCGCCACTTCTCCTTTTGGGGCTCTAGGGCTAATCTTGAAGACCTAGGTGTTTCTTTCCAGCATTCTACCCATATTGAGTGGTTAATAAAATCATACCTGCTCAACTAGATTCTACCTTAAAAAAGGTTTAAATATTTCATTGATATCGGTCCAAAGAGACATAGCCATACTAATTTATGGAAGACAATTTCACTCTTCTTCTTGAGGAGTGATGTAGTCTGTGTTGCTACTAGATCTCTTCCATTTGGCACTGTGGTTTTCTGCTTCCTTCAAGTAAGATAGGATCAGAATCACAGCTGTGTGGGTTGGAGATGGCCGGGAAGTGAGGCGGAGGCCTAGAAATGGGCAAGATAAGTGGAAAACTCAACTATTCGAGCCCAGGGTGGTTCCAGGTGTGCAGTCCAAGTTTCTGGTAGGGAGGAGGTGGGGAAAATGGCCAGAAATCAAGTGATATGGTTAGGAGATGGCCAGGAAGTGAGTGGATGCTAGACTATTTCTGTAAAATTAATTTGCAAGATTTGTTTCCATCAAAAAAGATAAAATTACATTATTTAAAAATGGCTCTCCATCTTTTTTAGGTCATAAAGTCATATTGTTCTTCCCAAATCACCATGCACATGCCAAACAAAGAACAGGATCAAAGCAATAAAGATGAGTGACCTTTAGATCTGAAAGGTCAGGATTATAGAGGCATCACATGGAACTGTTATTCTAACATTGACAGAAAAAAGGCACTGTTAATAAATCATTCAATAAGCATTTTTTTAAAGCACCTACTACAGTCTAGGCACCATGCTACACAAATACAACACAAAGACAAAAATACTCTCAAGGACTTTATATTCTATTAGGAGAAACAACAGATGAGAAGTATGTAAAATGCTAATAAGTCCAAGGTGATGGGGGCACTACCATTTTGGGATAAGGATTAGGCAGTTCTCATGAAGGGAGTGCCCAATATTTGGGCTAGGGAGTGCAACAACAAAAGGCTATGAATGCCACATTCAGCCTGTCTGTCCCAGTAAAGAGCAATAGAGAGCTGAGGAATTACCTAGTGAATAATGTTCAGAGCAGACAGCCTGTCTGGATATTTCAGCCTGTAGAGCTCTCCTTTTCAATCCCAGAAAGCTTTTGGGAGCCTGAAATACCCAGATAGTTGGCCTGACTTAACCTATGCTTATGAATCACAGAATTCTAGACCTGGAAAAGACTGTTGAGTTTATGTGGTTCAACAGCATCATATTACAAAGAAGGAAACTGAGGTGAAAGCCAAGAGCCAGACAGTGAGGCCTCCTGGCTACATACAACAGCCCTGTTACTGGGCCATGTCCCATAGGAGGAGACTACCCTCAAGACTGAGGATCTGAATATGGTGGACTCTGCTCATTTCTGTGGTGCATGGAGAGTGGCCTTGTGACCTTATTAGCTACGTAATCCACTTGGCCTCTTGGAGTTTCAGGCAATTCTCTTTTAAAATATATCAACTAAGCTGCAGATGGTTGGCATCTGTACTGGTGCTGAGCAACCATAGATTCTTAAGAGACTTTTGCCATCCCAGGGGGAGGACGCTTGTCTCATTCAGCTTTGAGGGTAAGGAACCTTTTTGTGTAGGATGCTTCAGTATGGGACAGTGGAAAGAATCCTGGCTCAGTAGTCAGAGGCTCAAGTTCTGCCTGTCTAGAAACTTAGGCAGTCAGGTAACCTTTGTGGGACTCAGTTTTCTTCATCTGGGAATGGAGAGGGTTGGACAGGATTATTTTTAAAAATAAAAAAATAAAATAATAAATAAATAAATTATAATAAATAATAAAATAAAATAAAAATTAATAAATAAAATAAATTTTAAAAAAATCTATCTAGTGTTAAATCTTAGGGAATTAAAAAAAAATCTTAGGGAATATGAAGTTTTCTGTAGCAGGCAGTGGAGGGGGCTAACGACAGAGGTTGATGAGAGGTCGTTGAAACCACTCCACTACCGAGTGGAGAAGTTAAGGTGCAAGGAGTGCCTTGAAAACCCACAAATCTCTGCTCCATCAAACTTAACTCGTCGTCATTGTAATCTAGCTTGTTCAGGTCTTCTAGGGCTGTGCAGTCACATCTTTTTGTTATTTTAAACAATAACCAGAGAAAGTAGAGTACCACGGTTATTTCCATTTTATAGGCAGGTAAGCCGAGAATAGATATAGTTCAGATAACATTTCTAAGATTTCACAATATCCTTACGATCACAATCCATGTCCTAGGTCCAGTTAAGCCAGTTTTCATTTGCAGTCCTTTATTTACAATCTTGAAGTAAATTCTCAGAAGCATTCCAGAAGAATGCATTTTAAAAAAATGTAGTAAATTTTAATCTCAGAATATAATAATGACTGACATTCATACAACTATTTTTCCTCTTTTAAATTAAATTCCATTTTTTTTCAGTTATCAAGCGTTTATTTATCCCCTCCCCCTCAAAAAGAGAAAAACAAAACTTGTGTGATAAGTAAGCATGGTGACACAAAACCAATACTGATGTTGGCCATGTCCCAAAATGCGTGTCTCATTTTTTGTACTATTCCTCATTTGTTTTGGCTGGCAGCGGGCAATGTTCTCTATCATCCTCTGAAATTGTGAGAGATCAATTGCTCAAAGTTCTCAAGTTAAAAAAAAATTTGTTTACAATGTTGTTTTTGTGTAAATTATTCTCTTGGTTCTTCTCAATTTGCTCTTCATTAGTTCAAACAACTCTTTTCAGATTTCTCTAAAATCGTTGGTCTTTTCCTCATTTTTTTAATGGCATAATAACATTCCATCATAATTACATCTCCTCGTTTGTTCAGCCACTCCCCACTAAGGGCACCCCGATTCTCTAGTTATTTGCCACCACAAAAAGAGCTAGTATAAATCTTTGTGTGACGTATAGAGCAAAATTTAAATAAGTTTCTCACACTTATGCCTATGATGTAGGTGCTGTTATGATTACTATTTTATAGAGGTAAAATGAATTGTTTGTAATCACAGTAATAAAAAAATGCTAGCTGTCATTATATCATACTAGAAAGTGTTTTATGTAAATTTTTATTTTTGTTTCTGTTTAGATATTTGTTTGTATATTTATTTATGTAAATTTTCTCATCTGATTTTTACCATAAATTAGAGGTAGGTCGTATCATCACCCCTATTTTAGACATAAGGAAACTGAGACTCAGTGAAGTTAAATGACTTGCCCAGGGACACACATCTATGAAGTGTTAAATTGGCATTTGAACCCATATCTTACTGACTCTCAAGTTCAGCCATGAATTTGCTAAACCACACTTCTTTTCAAACTCCAGCCAACTCATAGTTTTGTCTAGTGGTATGATGATGAATATTTAACAAATGGCTTACTAGGTTGGGGAGACGTTTTAAAGTTTAATCTGCATTGTTAACATTTTTTCCTATCACTTTCTTAAGTCTAGACAGTCAATGAAACAGTAAGTCAAGCCCTAATTTATAGAGTTTATCAGTTTCTGAGGTGTCAATGCTCACAATGAAAATTTTACAATCAGCTCTTGAGAGTCTGTTCCAGCAAATGCCCCTAGATATCCTCCCACCTCCTATACTGCACAATCACCACAAACTGTTAAGTAAGACAATATCATGGTGTGATTCTAAATGATTGTATATTCAACCCTACTCTACTGGATTTGGGATCCCATTGATTTGAGAGTTCCTTCTCACAATGTAGATTACATCCTATCCATGGCTGCCCACCTTTGGTATCTCTTGTCCATGTTCACCCATAAACTCGATGTGTTGGGTTCATGTCCTGGATTCCCTCCTCTCCTTGATTTTTGTCTTCCATCATAAGGATGCCAGTGGAGTACTTGAGATGTCCAACTGTTATTCCTCACCCTCAGCATGTGCCCAGGTCTGTCTTCCCTTCATTTATTCTCCACCTCTCCATTGACTTCCTATACCACTACTCTTCTTTGGAATTCCTCTTTGGTTAGATGTTAGAATCTGTTCATGTACTTCTCTGCTGCTCTCTGTGTCGCACTCATTTTCAATTCTTCGGACACTGTTTCATCCCATGTTTCACTGCCATAGTGAGAGGAAGGGGGTGGTGTGTGCTTTAATAAGTCAGTGCCAACAGGTTCCATTGACTTTGATCTGAAGTTGCCATCTAAAATTCTACTTATATAGTTGTAAATCTTGCTCCCTTTTTTTGCTTGTTTTTTTCCTGCTCTCTTTTCTTCATCCCGGATCTTTTCATACAATTCCTGAGAAGCATGCAATGCAATGAAGTACCAGGTTCTGTGGTCCCGGAACCCAGGCTTTCAGTCATGAGGACTGAAAGAGAAGCCAACCCCAGACCCTTGCTATTGTATGTGGCAGAATCTTCCGTAGTTCCAGCTGCCCAGGGCCTTTAAATGGATGAACCAAAATTTAGAAATTGACTTCCTGAGATACGAGGAAAAGCAAACCATTGGTGTAACCTGATCACCAGGTTCAGGCTGTGAGCTGAGGGACAACTGCTTCATTCTTCCCATCGGAGCCTACACATGTCTCAGGAGAAACTCAGAGTCAAGTGCGTTGTGACAGGAGCATAGCTTCGAGTAACAAAGAAAACATATATGGTTAGAATCTCTCCCCAGCAGTCAATGTCATTGTGTCAGGCTCTCATCCTAGACACATTCTTGAAATGATAGGTTGGAACAAAAGTGCCATCAGTATCCTGTGATAAAGGGAGAAGGCTGGGAGGAGGTGTCAATGAAATGACAAACTAGACTAGTCCATATCATTTCTTTTCCTACTACTACTACTACAGTAAAAAAAAAACAATCTTTCAACAGTTTTGTTTCATTAACTAATTAATGTTATGATATAATAAGTGACATTTATATGGTACTTTAAAGTTTACAAAGCCTTTTATACGGGGTATCCCAAAAGTCTGAGTGCAGTTTTAACCTTTAATATCTTGAAGTTTAATAGTTTAGCCTAACTTAATAGCTTTAAAATTGCACTCAGACTTTTGGGACAGCCTGTATCTATAATCTCATTTCAGCTTCACAACAACCCTCTTGGGCAGGTACTTCTGATATAGTACAGTCAGTTCTGCTGTATCTTGACATGCATACCCCAAAACCACAAGGCTTATGGGGAAAATGGAGTTACTGGTACAACATTCAAAAAGCTGTCAGTGACTCATAAAAAGATAGGAATCTAATAAAAATGGTAACAGAGTTTTATTCATGTTAAATGGTTAAGAAATACATAAATCATACATAGTGATATCTCTGTAACCTCAGGCTAGAGAAAGTGTAGTGCAGATTGGGCTCTAGCCTGGGGGGCTAGAAGGTGGAGGTATGCAGCTCAGCCCTCATTCTCTGCTTCCTCCTCCTCCTCTTCTTCCTCTTCCTCCCACAGCTCCTATTGCATCAGATGATTAAGAATAAATATGACGTATTACCTTGGCTAAGACTGGGAGTTTGCTTGTGGAAGTGGGCATTGAGGGGTGAATTAACTCAGCTTATAAGTTATTGTGAAGTGGTCCAGTTTTCTGCCTTCTCACTGGTTTTTAAGGAAGAACAAACTAAAGTTCAAGTTATGCTCCAAATGTTCCCTAATATATCAATTGTTTTGGAACAAATTCCCATTTCTGAAGCAAGCATCATAGCAGAAATGACTGTATTAGCATTCTCATTTTACTGATTAGGAAACAAACTTGTAGAATTTTGTTTGCCAGGGTGGTTAGGTAGAGCAGTGAATAGAGCACCAGCCCTGGAGTCGGGAGGACCTGAGTTCAAATCTGCCCTCAGACACTTAATACTTACTAGCCGTGTGACTTTGGGCAAGTCACTTAACCCCAATTGCCCTGAAAAAAAAAAGAATTTTATTTGCCAAAGACCAAGCGTTGAGTCAATGTCACAGTCAGGATTTGAATTCACATCTTCCACGTGTCAAGTGGTATACTTCCATCCACTATCCCAGTTGCCTCTCATGATA